>CM035100.1:41770975-42370975 GCA_020205505.1 Panax japonicus
TGAGCTTCTATTTATAGAAAAATGGAATGCATAGTAACTAACTCATGAACGGTCAAGATTGATTTACTTTAATTTGAAGGTCCATATTTAAAGTAAAATCTTTTAAATAAAATATAATATATTCTATTTATAATCTAATGAAACGAATAACTTTATAAAAGATTTTACTATATAAACACTATGCAGGCACTATGCAAACATTATGCATAATAAAATATAATATATTCTAATTATTTTCTAATAAAACAGATAAATTCATAAAAGTATTCTGTTTTATATAAAAAGATTTTCTGTATTATTACATTAATAATACCAACAAAACTGAGTGACTTATCACTTAAGCATCAATAATTAATAATGTGTGCTACTATGCAACCACGCGTATTACTGTACTTTGAACACCGGGTGTTTCAACAGTTAACGATAAAACTTCCGCCGTTATTTTCATAAAGCATTTTCGTCGTTTTCTCAATTTGACAATAATTTTGTTGTGGGGTCCACCAATGATTGTGCCGTTGTACGAATATTCCCTGTTAAAACGAATATTTCTCGACCAATCGAATATTATATAACAATTTGCGTACTTTGTAAAATTTATAAATATTATCCACAACTATTATATCAATTTCACTCCATAATATTCAAAAATAATATTTATAGAAAATTCATCTTTATTCAAAAAGTTAGGATTTTACATGTTCCATTTTTCTTCTCAGGTGGCGAGAATGTAGCGAGTACTAGTCGGGGTGTGGAATGGTGGTTTTAGAAGTGGTTCTAGTAGTCCTCAATATTCTGTAAAATAATGTATCAATAATTTTAATGAGGACTCCTTTTGAGTTTGTATACTCTCTATTAGACAGTATTTGTATTTAAACTCAAAGTTTATGTATTGTTGTATTTTGCACGACAATTGTATTAATGAAATTGTAGTTGTTTATGTACCATGTATTTGGCGACTCAGAATAGGTTGGGTGGATTGAACCTATTTTGGGGGCGTCACAGAGTGTATTTCGTGAATTTGATTTCACAACAATTATTCCATCAACCGTTGGCGCTATTTTGGCCTGCTGTTTTGGGTGATTTCGTCAAGCGTACAAAATTAGGCGTTAACAGTGTTTAAGATAAATGTTGCATTTGAATCGAATGAAGATTAGAATGATTCATTCTATTCTAGTTGAAGATTATAATGATTAATATTTTGGGATGGAGATTGAAATGATTAAAAAAACTACGCTTTTGATTTCTTTAATATATATTTGATTTTTTTTAAAATAAAAATAATAATCGAACTTAGAAAATTTTACTTCCTAATTTGGTTAAATAACTCTTGAAAATGCGGATAGATTTAGCAAATCTTTAATATCCCGACTCAACAAATCGTTTTATGAATATATATGAAAGCATAAAAGATCTTCAATATCCAAAATCAAAACAAAAAGGCAGTCGAGGATAAATTGTTCCACATTTTCACTCTAGTTGGACTTATGACATGATACTACAAGAGAGTATGGTTTGTACTTAGCTTTAACTAAACCATAATCTTTGTACCTAAATCTTCGTAGGTATTACTTCCGTTCCATAATAAATATTTTTTTAGTTAAAATTATACATACCAATACACAAGTTAAAATGACAAAAATACATTTAATATATTTTCTTTGAAGTTGAAGAGTTAATGAGTGTCATTTAATTGTAGTGATGGTAAGATGCAATAAATACCATTGAATGCATAAGGGCATATATGAGAAAATATTACAAAAATTGTATTGGAGTTCTAACACATCACTTATTTTGAAAAAAACCATTAAGCCTAAAAAAATACTTATTGTGGGACAGAGGTAGTACTACATATGGCCCTACCGCCCCAATGTATAAGCTATGTGTTGCACCTACTAACAGTCCTTCTACGGGGCTATCGGTATAATTTTTTTTGCTTTGACTTCAGAAAAATATTTAGTATTTTTTGTAACCGAAAATTTTATAAAATATGGTAATTTTGGTGTAATTTGAATATATATATATATATATATAAAGCAGTGTTGCACAGATTGTAAAGTATTATTTTTTATATATATTCAAATTACACCAAAATCACCATATTTTGTAAAATTCAAGTTGGAAAGTTAGAATACATTTTTTAAGGGTGAAAGTAAAGATAATATTACCTCCGTTCCACAATAAGTGATTTTTTAAGCTTAATATTTTTTTTAAAAATAAGTGATGTGTTAGAACTCCAATACAATTTTTACAATATTTCTCGTATATTCCCTTATGCATTCATTGATATTTATTGCATCTTGCAATCACTACAATTAAATGATACTCATTAACTCTTCAATTTCAAAGAAAATATATTAAGGGTATTTTTATCATTTTAACTTGTGTATTGGTATTTGTTATTTAAATTAAAAAATCACTTATTATAGTACAGAGATAATAATAAATAATAAATAATAAAAATTTGAATCGATTGCTATAGCGGTCGGGATTAGGGGTGATCATTCGGTTATAACCGAACCGAATAAGCTATTCGGTTATAATCGAAAATCGAAATAATGATGATTTTGCTATCCGAACTAATAACCGAAATTTAACAATTACCGAATACCGAATTACCCAATTGTAATTTCGGTAATTCGGAAAAAAACCGAATTACTGTTATTATTATTATTATTAATATTATTATTATTATTATTATTATTATTATATTATTATAAAATTAATTTTTTTAATAAGTAATGTTCGGTTATTCGGATACCCGAATAACCTGTTTTTCCAAACCGAAACCGTAACCGAATAGTGAATAATAATTCGGATATAACCGAAATTGTAAAAAAAAAACCGAAAAATCGAAATAATTCGGTTAAAAAATTTCGGTTCGGTTCGGCATTTCGGTTTTATCCGTTTTTTGCTCACTCCTAGTCGGGATCCCCAGATCGCCCCCAGATTTATTGACCTACTGATCCGATTTTTATTGCACTTTGAATACACATCATCTCGATCTGGATGAATTGATCTAATAATAGTAGGAGTACTACTCAGTTGATTTTTTTATCGGTAAAAGAAAAAACTCTCTTTTTTCAAATTCATTTATTGCTCAACACATTATTATTCTGAAAGAGAACATGCCTTTGTCTTGTTTTAGGTAGCTGACTACCCAAAGTTTTTTCATCTTTTTCAAATTCATTTATTGCTCCATTATTATTCTGAGAGAGAGCATTCATTTGTCATTTGTTTTGTTTTAGCCTTTTAGGTAGCTGACTACCAAAAATACATTTATATGTGCATAATGCATTACTCCCTCTATTTTTTAATAATTAATGTTATAGGGAATTCAAAATTTATCAATATATTTGACGTTATCAAATTTTTAAAAAGCATTAATTATAATTTTTTCTCTATTGCCCTCAGTTATATGGAGTATTTCATTTATCTAGACAAATATATGGAGTACATCTTTTTTAAATTAATGCAAGAATAATTGTGATAATACATATTAATCTTAATGACAAAATTAGAATAATAAATGACTTTCTTAATAAGTATGAAAACTTTTAAAACGTCAGTTATTTAAGGATAGAGATAATACTAATTACTAATATACTCTTATGAGAGTGAAAAGAAATTAAAGCGAGTGGGTGGTGTGTTGTCACATTTTGAATTAAAGTGGGTGATAATTACCAAAATTAAAATAGTTCTTCTACGCCGATCGTTTTCTACCGACCGGATTAATGACCTGTCGGAAATTTTATTCTATTTTTAAATTTTTTTTACTTTTGACTACTAAATAATTAATGTAATTTATTAAAACTGAAATTTTTATAAAATACAGTGATTTATGTATCATTTGGATACATGTAAAAAACAAAATTGCACAGACTGTACAACCTTGTTTTTTACATGTATCCAAATGACACTTGAATCACTGTATTTTATAAAAATTTCAGTTCTAATAAATCATATTAATTATTTAGTATTCAAAAGCAAAAAAAATTAATTAAAAATTCTGACTGATCAGTAACCCAGTCGAAAGAAAGCGGTCGACGTAGACTTATTGAAATTAAAAGGGTCCTTTACATTAATATACAACATTTAGAAAATAATTACAAAAATAAAACACACAAAACATAATTACAAAAATAAAATAACACAATATAAAGTTGCTAAAATCACGTATACGTCAGTTACGGACTCTCCTATATGCTACTAACCACTCCTAAAATCAAGCGACTGAACAAAACATGCAACTTTGATACCGGAGAAATCCAAATCTTCACCACTGCGCGACACACCACTGAGATCGGAGAAGACGAAGCTTTTCATTGCGACACACCACTGCAGTAATCTTGCATCTCTAAGAAGAAAACTGTTGTCGCGACGAATCTGTAAGATCGAAAATAAAATACAAAATCAACGCCGCCTTCAAGATCAGTAACCAAAAATATTGTTGCAGTGATTGTTGAATACAAAATCAACATCAGCTTCGATTCAAATACTGTGGTATGTAAGTTTAAAACTTATAAGCATATAGATACTTATAGTTACTACGAATTACTAAATTGATTATCTTTCTTAAGTTTTTCGAACTTAAATTGTCACAAAGTTTGAATACTGAATGTTGTGCTTGCAAAATGTATTTGAAAACATGTTTTATATTATGGTTACTAAGGTTGTATAAATTGGTTACTGTCTAATATTGGTTTGGTTACTGATTATTTTGTATTGGTTACTGTGTAACATTATACCGTCTAATGATGTCTTAGTTACTGACTAATGCTATTTTGGTTACTGCATAATATTACTAATTAATGCAGACTTGGTTATTGACTAATGCTGATTTGGTTACTATGTAATATTATATTGGTTACTGACAAATGCTGACTTGTTTACTGTGTAACACTATAATGATTATTGACTAATTCTAAATTGGTTACTGTATAAATTATTATAATGCTGACTTGGTTAGTGTGTAAAAATATTATTTAGTGACTCATGCTGACTTGGTTACTGAATAATGCAAACTTAATTACTGCAATGATTAATTGGTTACTGTATTATTGATTGTTGAAGCATATTAATGTACACTTCTACTTATATTTTTTATATTAATGGTTACTTGTTAGCCAAATTGGTTACATTCTTACAAAAGTCTGCCTTTAATTGGTAACAAATAAATTATACTGATTGTTTTTTATTGTAAAATGCAAGGAAAATCCTATTTTTACTGGTTATTTTTGGTTACTGATTAATGCTGATTCGGTTACTGTGTAACATTATATGGTTACTGAATATTGCTGAGTTGGTTGCTGTGTAAAATTATAATAGTTACTGACTAATACTGACCTGGATACTGTTTTACATTATATTGGTTACTGTCTAATGCTGACTGTTACTATGTAAAATTATAATGGTTACTCAATAGTTCTGACCGGGTTATTATGTAAAATTATAATGTTATATTCTTTTGTAATTGTTTCATTTATATTGGATGTTACTTATTGACTACATTGTATTGATTACATGGACTAATGGTAACCAATACACCAAATTTGATGTTTGGACTAATAGTAACCAGTACACCTTTAAGTACATATTGATATTTTTTATATTATTTGTTTTTGCTGTAAAATGTTGTCAAATATGTTTTATGTTATGGATACTAAGTAAATATATGTTGGTTACTTTCTAATCTGGATTTGGTTAGTTTATAATGCTGACTTGTTTACTGTGTAATATTACCATGGTTACTACATAATATTACTGTGTTTTATACTGATTTTTTTATATTGATGGTTACTGATTAACTACATTGATTACCTTTATACACCTGTTAGTCTTTAATTTATAACAAAGTCATTACTTATTATTTTGGTTGTAAAATGAATGTAAAAATATTTTTTATAATCTTGGCTACTAATTACATATATCTTGGTTACTGTATAATATGTATTTAGATACTGAAAGGTGTTTATTTGGTTACTCTATAATGTTATTGAGTTTTATAATTGTTTATTTTATATTGGTAGTTATTTATTGACTACATTGGTTACCTTCATACAACTGTTAAATATTGGTTGTTGTATACTATTTAATTGGTTACAGTATAATGTTTATTTGGTTGCAGTGACAATTTGGCAATTTTCTGTCAAGTTTGGAGTGTCAAATTTTGGTGTTTTCAGAGCCTAATTTCATTGGAAACGGGTCAACGATCAAAAGTCACTAGCTTTGCTGGTGAACTGCATGGTTTTTTGGTCGAATTCCATCATTTAGGCCTTCAAATTTGCATGTAAAAATTTAGTTTATTTTCTGGTTACTAATATTATGTAATTTGGTTACTGTATAATATTGATTTGGTTACTTTATAATGTTTATTCAGTTGTTGGACAATGGAGACTGACAGTAACCAATACAACAAATCTAATTGTTTACAGGAATATATAATTGTTTACTGGAATATATAATTGTTTACTGTTAGTAACCATTAACCACATGGTTGGTAACATTTTTGATGGTGTATAGTAACCAAAATTGATGTTGATTAATATTTTTATTTTTGATTCCATCATGAGTTATCAATATAAAGTAAACATATACAAGCTTTATAACAGTCTTGATACAAGCTTATAATTATCTGGTTACTAACAAGCTTGAAGATAAATAAGACACTCACACATGTACATTTAACAATTAATGTTTGTCCTGATACAAGCTTGTAACTATTTGGTTACTAATAACAGTAACCATAATGTAACATAATAAAACAGTAACCATATAATTATATGATAGTAACCAGAACATGTTTTAATGGTAGCCAAAATAGAAACATCATGTAATGAAACTCAGTTTAAGCAATCCATGTATACTATAACCATAATGTAACATAATAAAACAGTAACCATATAATTATATGATAGTAACCATAACAGATTTTAATGGTAACCAAAACAGAAACATCATATAATGAAACCCAGTTTAGACAATCCATGTATACTAAACAATTACATATTAACTAGAATAAAAAAATAAAAGTATCTGAAATTCCACATTGAGGACACAATAATAGTAGTCAAACCATAAGGTAACAGTAACCAAAACATAATAAAGAAGTAACCAAATAGTTATATAAAAGTAACCAGAACATGTAAGATGTGTTTGTGGAAATGGAAGTAGAAATAAAATAGCATAAACCTTGTAGAATATATTTAAAGGAATTTACAAAAATAATACATCAATGTATACTAAGCAAATACATGGTTTATTATGACTTGGGTTTATTATTTATAAAAATAATACATCCACAAACTAATGATGCCTTAAACTTCTTCAACTGTCTTGGGTTCAATTTCTTGGTAATAATGTCGGGGACTTCCATGTCACACCAATATATAACTTTTCCAATGAATTTTCTATTGCATTCCCCATAGTAAAGATTCCATAACTGCAAATAAAAAAATCAGATTTACACAGTCATTAGTAACCAGATATAAACAATATTTATATCATAAACAGTTTACCAAACAAATACATTGTAACCAAAACAACATATAAAAGTAACCAAAATCTCAATTGAGGAAAAAAGAATGGTATCCAAATCATAAGCTAACAGTAACAAAAAATATACTAATGAAGTAACCAAACAGTTATATGTTAGTAACCAAAATATATATTAATGGTAACCAATACATAAACAACATACAGACCAAACAAAATTTAGTCAACCCATATATTAAGCAAATATATTGTAACCAGAGCAACAAAAAACAGTAAGCAAAATCCCAACTCAAGGAAACAAAAATGGAATCCAAATCAGAAACTAACAGTAACCAAAAATATACTAAATAAGTAATCAAATATTTATATGATAGTAACCAAAACATATTTTAATGGTAACCAATACATATACAACATGTACACCAAAATCAATTTAGTCAACCATGTATACTAAGCAAATAAATGGTAATCATAACAACATAAAAAAGTAATCAAAATACCAAATCAAGGTAACAAACATGGTATCCGACTTCTTCTTCATGACTGCTCTGATTCTCTAGAAAAGACTTCTGCATTATGTATGAACCTGTGGGAGGAAGAGAAATACCTTGGGATTAGTGAATAGAGAACCCATTAACCATAGGTATCATATCATAATATAACATTAACCATACCATAATAAAGCAGTGACCAAAAAATTATATTATATAATCTAATTGTAACCAAAATATAAACAACATGTAGTACAAACCATTTTATGTAGTAAACAAACAGTTATATATAATATTAACCAAAACATAATTTAATTTAAAGGTCACCAAAACAAAAATATGTATACCAAAAAATATACTAAAGTAGTAACCAAACAGTTATGTGATGGTAACCAAACCATATTTTAATGGTAACCACACATAAACAACATATAGACCAAACCCAGTTTAGTCAACCAATGTATACTAAGCAAATACATTGTAACCAAAACAACATATAAAAGTAACCAAAAACCCAATTGAAGGAAAAAGAATGGTATCCAAATCATAAGCTAAAAGTAACAAAAAAATATACTCACGAAGTAACCAAACAGTTATATGTTAGTAACCAAAACATATATTAATGGTAACCAATACATAAACAACATATAGACCAAACACAGTTTAGTCAACCCATATATATTAAGCAAATACATGGTAACCAGAACAATAAAAAATAGTAACCAGAATCCCAACTCAAGGAAATAAAAATGAAATCCAAATGAGAAACTAACAGTAACCAAAAATATACTAAAGAAGTAACCAAATATTTATATGATAGTGACCAAAACATGTAAAAATGGTAACCAATACATAAACAACATGTACACCAAAATCAGTTTAGTCAACCATGTATACTAAGCAAATACATGGTAACCATAACAACATAAAAAAGTAATCAAAATACCAAATTAAAGTAACAAAAATGGTATCCGAATCACAATCTAACAGTAACCAAAACATAATGCAGAAGTAACCAAACAGTTATATGATGTATCTATTTTTTATTGCTTGACGTACCTACAACGTAAGCATTACATCAAGCCCCCAAAAATTGGTCTTGTGTCAGTATATGATGCAGAAGTAAAATGGCAAAATAAAGATGAGATAATCATGATCATTCAAAAGCAGACTATATATGTTAAGAGCCTAAACAATTTGAAAATAATTATCCACTTTAGCAAATATTATGTTGTCAAATGATGTCTATCACAAATAACCCAGTCATGGAGATAAAGAAAAAATCATTCAATAAAAAAAATTAACATAAACAGAATGTGGCCAGAAGTACAGACTCGTAGTATGACAACATCACTTCAACCATGTACATACCAAAGCAAGAACTCCATCGTCTGAAAAGTAGATTCAATCCGTTGACGACGAGTGGCTTCAAGAGGAGAGAGAGAAGTAGTAAAAGCGGAGAGAGAGAAACCGAACGAGAGTTAAGGAGAGAGAGACCGAACGAGAAAGAGTTAATATGCGTGAAAAATCCACTAAAATTTTTATTCTAGTACGGCGGGAGTAATAAAAAATAAAAATTTGAATCGATTGCTATAGCGGTCGGGATCCCCAGACTTATTGACTACTGATCCGATTTTTATTGCACTTTGAATACACTTCATCTCGATCTGGATGAATTGATCTAATAATAGTAGGAGTACTACTCAGTTGATTTTTTTATCGGTAAAAGAAAAAACTCCTCTCCTTTTTCAAATTCATTTATTGCTCAACACATTATTATTCTGAAAGAGAACATGCATTTGTCTTGTTTTAGGTAGCTGACTACCCAAAGTTTTTTCATCTTTTTCAAATTCATTTATTGCTCCATTATTATTCTGAGAGAGAGCATTCATTTGTCATTTGTTTTGTTTTAGCCTTTTAGGTAGCTGACTACCAAAAATACATTTATATGTGCATAATGCATTACTCCCTCTATTTTTTAATAATTAATGTTATAGGGAGTTCAAAATTTATCAATATATTTGACGTTATCAAGTTTTTAAAAAGCATTAATTATAATTTTTCCTCTATTGTCCTCAGTTATATGGAGTATTTCATTTATCTAGACAATTATATGGAGTACATTTTTTCTTAATTAATGCAAGGATAATTGTGATAATACATATTAATCTTAATGACAAAATTAAAATAATAAATAACTTTCTTAATAAGTATGAAAACTTTTAAAATGTCAGTTATTTAGGGATAGAGGTAGTACTTACTAATATACTCTTATGAGAGTGAAAAGAAATTAAAGCGAGTGGGTGGTGTGTTGTCACATTTTGAATTAAAGTGGGTGATAATTACCAAAATTAAAATAGTTCTTCTACGCGACCGCTTTCTACCGACCGGATTATTTAAAATTTTGAGATATAGTATAAACATTATAAAGAGGGAAAAAAAGTATATAAAAAATTGAGTGTAGAAAAACTTTAGAGAGGGAATCTAAAATTTTTGAAGAGTATATAAAAATATTTAGTGAGGAAAAATGTACAAAATATTAGAGATAGAAGGTGAAAAAAATATAATAATTAAATATCATTAATAATTTATTTAATTATATCATAATAATGTTAAACTTTAAATTTGAAATATAAGTTAACTTATATTTGACCTATAATTATATAGTTTCAAGTCACACAATTAATATTAAAATTTAAAAATATAATTTTAATTCTTAAATAGAGTTGTAACTAAATTTTGTTAACTAAAACTAACTTGTAACTAGGGGTGTAAATCGAGCCAAGTAGTTCGGTACTCGACTTGAGATCGGCTCGAAAATATGATCCAAAGTTCGAATTCGAAGTTGATCCGAGTCGAATCTGATCCATACTCATTTTCTGTTTAATGATACACGAATCGAATTCGAGCATACCAGTGTTCGCTCATATTAGGGTTCGAGTATTTCATTTTTTCTCGAATCATACTCGATACTTGCTCGATAGATCATATTCGAATATTGATCTGATCCATGCTAGTAAGCTAAATATGTGATGTTTATATCAATCTTTATAATTTATAAAGTTTAGTATGAAATTGTGTAAACTTGTACTTGACTAAATCAATTAATTGAATGTCAATTTATATTACATTATTTATATTTCAATACATAAATAAAAGTGAATTTTTTTATATATAAATTTAGTATGTAATGGTTCAGTTTTAAGTGAAATGGTTCATATTCGAAACTTGATTTGAAGGCTCATGAGTAACTCGCTTTGTAAACGAGTCGAGTACTTACGAGCCGAGTAGGTTCGAGTAATGATCCGAGTCGAATCTGGCGCAAAAATATAAATCCCTTATCGAATCCGATCTCAATTTTTTCTAGTCTAGCCGAATTTAAGAATGAAGATGTTTGTTGAGATTTGACTCGTTTACACCACTACTTATAACGATATTTTGACATACCTATTTAAAACTTTTCAAATGTCCAAATCAAAAAAATATTTATATATACTACTCCCTCCATTCCTATATGTGGGTCGTTTTAGATTTTTTTTATATTCTTAATTATTTGTCATTTGTGGTTATCTAGGAGAATTGATTACTATTTTTTCCAAATTGTCCCTTATTACTCCACCTAATCTTTTGATCCATATTTATGAGATAAGTGAGGTGAAAGGTATTATAGACAATTGATACTATAATTAATATATGTAATGTATCAGACAGGATCAAGAGTAGACCTCTTAAGTAGTAGAATGCCTTAAATAATAGAATTTTATCAAAACGACGTAGTTTTGATAAGACGCGGTGCATTTTTGTAAATACCATGCCACCGCGTATTTACAAAAATGTCACCGCGTCTTATCAAAACTACGTCGTTTTGATAAAATTCTATTATTTAAGGCATTCTACTACTTAAAAATTCTACTCTTGATCTTTTTTGTGTAATGTATATATGCATAATGCATTAATAGTCAATACTATAAGACTTGGGGGTGAAAAAAGTATTATTTTAAACATAAGTCTGGATGGAGGATTTGAATTAAAGTTGGTGATAATTAACAACATTAAAAACTTGCGGGCCTAGCTAAATTGATCTGATAATAGTTGATTTTCTTATCGGTAAGAGAAATTTTTCTCTCTCGACAGAGTACAAGAAGATCAAGAGCTTAATTATTTCTTATTTTATACTAGTTGGGTCCCGTATCTCCGACACTGTATGAATAATATGATTTATCTCAAACTTTGAACGACCAAAATAATTTATTGAGTGAGCGGGAAATTTAAAGTCATTTGTATTTTATTAAATTATTATTAGATTATTAGATAGATAGATGCATTTTATTAGATAGATGTATGAACGGTGGGATTTATCCCAAACTTTGGACGGCCCAGATGATTTATTAAGTGAGCGGGAAATTCAAAATCATTTGTATTTTATTAGATAGATTATTAGATTATTAGATAGATAGATGTATTTTATTAGATAAATGTATGAACGGTGGAATTTATCCCAAATTTTGGACGGCCCATATGATTTATTAAGTGAGCGGAAAATTCAAAATCATTTGTATTTTATTAGATAGATTACTATTATATTATACATAAATAGGTGATATTTAATTTAATTATATTATGTTATTTTAAACTACACTATTCAAGTTTTTATTAAAAATTAGTTTCTTTTTAAATTAGGATTTTCTCCGAGTACTAAGTTTTTCGATGTAATCTCATTATTACAAGTCCACTTATTTTCTTGTTTTGTGTAGATTTGTCTGATGAAAGCTCTCTCTCATATATTTATGAAACCTGTACCTAGGGAGTAGTATTTTGTCAGGAAAAAAAATCAAAATTGATCTTGTGTAGTAGAGTAGTAATTGCGAATCTTCTGCCATATATATGAGATCAAGTTACCTAGCTATAACTACTATTTTAGCAGAAAAAAAGATCAAACTTGATCTTGTGTTGTACTTCTCTTTAAATGCACAGCTTATTTCAAAAAATGAGATATTTTCATTGGCGAAGAAGAGTAGAAATGCGTGGGTGGGTACCAGTCTTCTGATGAACTATGCACAGACATTAACTACTACATCATCAACACTTCTTATATATATACCTATTATAATAATTATAATTATAATTATTAATAATTATTATAATTATAATATTATTATTATTATAATAGTAATATTAATAATATAATTTTAATTATAATAATAGTAATAATTATAATAATAATAGTAATAATAGTAATAATTATAATAATAATAATAAGTATGACAATAGTAATAATAATAACAACAACAATAACAATAATAATAACAACAATAATTATAATAATAATAGTAATTATAATAATGGTAATAATTCTAATTATTATAATAACAATAATAATAAAAATAAATAATAGTAATAGTAATATAAGAAGAATAGTAATAATAATACTAAGAATAATGGTATTCTTAGTAATAATAATACTAAGAATACCAAAATCCTGATTTCATATCAAATTGGTATCAGAACCATGTTAGTTTATTAACATATTAATGAATATATTATTTATAAATTACACATATATGGTCACCTTTGAAAAATGACTGATTTTTCAACCACTCTTTCTACCGTAGCTAATGCCTCAGCTTCTACAGTGGAAGCAACCGAACTTATAGCTTATCAGGATGTAAAGGAAGCCCTGGACAAATGGACTATTCCTAAAATCAAACCAGAAACAATTTATAAAATTGGAACCTTTGATTTTACCAGTAAAAGAATAATTAAAACCTTTGAACATGCTGTTCCTTTACAGAATAATGATGAAATTTTATATTTATTGTATATTGAAGACTTATACCCTTTTTTGCAAAAATATAAATATGTTCACATAGGACTTGTCCAAGTAGCTTTCAAACCTTTGACTTTACTTGGCCAAAATACCAGTATTCAGTGCACACTTAGATATGGTAGGTGTCTTAACTAAAAAGCCTCCCTCATGGGAGCTATTGAAACTAGCCTTACTCATGGACCAGTATATTTTAATATCTACCCGAATTTAAGTGTTGCCCTAACTGATAATAATTTGTCAAAAGTCTTAGAAATGAGAATTATATCTCATGGTTATGAATACCTACCCGGATCCCCTCCTTTTGCCATATTATTTCGTATACACCTTAAAGTTTTAACGACTTTAAATCCCTATATCAGAAAGCAAAGCCAACAAAGACATACTGTCCTTATTGATACTAACCTCTTTAGTAGCCAAGTGGCTATTCCCAGAATGATCCCTTGGGAAGAAATTACTTTCCCAAAATAATGGCAAATTACTAATGTCGTTTCTACCAGACCTATAATTAGACAAAACATTGAAGATGTTATTCAAACCAGTAATGGAAATGTTTATCTAAAATTTCAAAGACCTTTTACCAGAAGTCGATCTATTAATAACATTTCTTATAATATTGATTTTTCTGAATCATCTAGACAATATGTGTCTGACCCTTTAGAATTTGTTTATCAGGAGTTTAAAAATCCCAGCAATGAATCTGTTAAAAATGAAGACATAGTTAGAGGAATTCATATTTCTGAAAATCAAATACCTCATGGTATTTATGAGGATACTCCTCAAAACAGAAGACCTTACAGTTCAACTGCTAGTGACATGAATTTTGAGTGTTAAATAGATTTTAATCTAAATAGTAAAATTCGCCAATGTTTAAATCAGGAGTTCATGCAGGATAAATACCAGAATTTTAGAAATTTATATTTTAAAAATCATAATAATGATAAGTTAGCAGAAATTAAAGCTAATTATTATGCTTATCTGAATAGTAACCAGTGTATTTTATCATTTGTTAAATGGTATTATGATTTTGTCTTAAATTCAGATTTTTACACTGAAAGTCAACTGAATGTATTAACTGAAATTCAAAAAGATTGGATTATCACTAATGGTAATATTATTCAATCTATTCATCCTCCTCCTAAGTCTCTTGAACTTAGCTCTGGAAATGATAATTTAAAGCCCTTAGTTATTAACCCGTATGTTGATATTTCTGAAGTCTCTCATCAGCAAGAAGAGGTTAAGATAAAATACATTTTGCCCTTGTCAAAACATAATAATTATACTAATCTATTCTTTCAAATTGTAGGAAAACAGTTAACCAGGATTGAAGAGAAAATAAATCATATTAATGATAATTGCCAAATTGTTCCTCAAAAAATTGACCTTCAACCTGCAACTATAAAACCACCTTTAGAAGTTAGTAATTTTAAAATGAAATCTTCTAAAACCAGCGATAACTTTATTGAAAATCTTTTAAATAAAATGAAAGATTTAAAACTCACACCCGCATCCTCGTCCCAGATCAATATGATGTCTGGACGACCTTCCTCTCATACTAGTAATAGTAATACTGATAATGAAGAAGAAGATTCCGATATTTCCCATATTAATATTTTTGAAATCCAGAATAATTTTCAGGAGATGCAAAATATTAATAAAACTACTTATAGCAGAAAGCCTATTAATAGAATGGCTTTATCTGGACACAGTAGGTACTACTACCCTAGACCTACTCCTCAGGATATTCTGTATGAAGAAAACTTTCTTCATTCCCAGAAGTCTTATAATGGTAAGACCATCTATGAATGGAATATCGATGGTAAAACAGAATATCAAATTTTTGAAACCATCCATCATATCTTGATGTATGCTACAGTCTGCAAACAGAATGATAACACAGACCATCAGATCTGTCGTTTCTTAGTAAATAGTTTTACTGGCATTCTTAAAGGATGGTGGGATAATATATTATCTGATAACCGAAGAACTGAAATCCTTCAATCCTATAAGAATGATACTGACCCTATTACTAAACTTGAAACCAGAAGAGAAGATGCTTGTTACACCTTAGTTCAAGCTATCGTTCATCATTTTGTAGGACCAGGACAGATAAATACTGATAGAAGTAGAGAACTCTTACAGAACCTTCGTTGCCCATCCTTAACCCATTTTAGATGGTATAAAGATATTTTTTAATGAAAGTCATGCAAAGAGCAGATGCTAACAGTGAACATTGGAAAGCCAAATTTGTTGACGGACTCCCTACTTTCTTTGCTGAAAAAAGTCTGTAAAAAACTAAGAGATAAACATAACCGTATGAGTATCCCCTATGAACAGTATTCTTATGGCCATCTTATTTCAGTAATTATTGAAGAGGGATTATCATTATGTAATGATATGAAACTTCAACAATTAATGAAAAAGTAGAATCTTACTAAAAGACATGAAATAGGAGAATTTTGCGATCAATTCTCTTATGACACAAAATTACAGCATCCTTAGAAAACTAAAAAACAGCAAAGTTCTAAACCTTCTAGATCTTACCGAAAACGTTCTTTTAAGAAATCTTCGAAAGCCAAAACCCCTGAAAAATCTTCCAGGAAAAGAAAGAGTAGCAGAAAAAAAGATAAATCTAAAATTCAATGCTATAAATGTGGAAAAAAAGGACACTTTGCTAATAAATACAATTCAAAATTAAAACAAAAGCTTAATGAATTATCCCTTGATAAGGAAATCCAACAGCAAATTCTTAATTGCTTGTCTAATAATGATTCTGAGTCCAGCTCAGAAAATGACTTAGCAGAAGTCTATTCAGAATCTGACAATAATTCTGACAACGAACAATGTCAAACCTGTACTATTAATAACTGTAATACAGCTACTGAAGCTAATTACTGGAAAGCTATCGTCGAGATGAATGGTTTAGATTTTGGAGGTCCCAGTATTAATGTCTTAACTGACCACCAGAAATCCCTTCTCGACTTAGCCGAACAGATTAAAGATCTAGAGATTAAAACCGATCAGCGTAGAAGAACTCAATCTCATTATTACAAGTCCTCTTATTTTCTTGTTTTGTGTAGATTTGTCTGATGAAAGCTCTCATATATTTATGAAGAGTAGTTCTACGACGACAGGATTTGAGTGACCGGTCTAGCGACCGGCCGAATTTTTTTATTTATTTATTTTTTTTTTTCTAAAACACTTTTTTCTGTAAAAATTCCAGTTCCAATAAATCTTATAAATTATTTGGGAGACATTTTAAAAAAAAAAAAAAAAAAAAAAAATTTCGCGCAGTCGCTAGACCGGTTACTCAAATCCTGTCGCCCAACACTTATTGATTTATGAAACCTGTACCAAGTAGTATATTGTCAGGAAAAAATAATTGCGAATCTTCTGCCATATATATGAGATCAAGTTACCTACCTATAAGCCTATAACTACTATTTTAGCAGAAAAAAAGATCAAACTTGATCTTGTGTTGTACTTCTCTTTAAATGCACAGCTTATTTCAAAAAATGAGATATTTTCATTGGCGAAGAAGAGTAGAAATGCGTGGGTGGGTACCAGTCTTCTGATGAACTATGCACAGACATTAACTACTACATCATCAACACTTCTTATATATATACCTATTATAATAATTATAATTATAATTATTAATAATTATTATAATTATAATATTATTATTATTATAATAGTAATATTAATAATATAATTTTAATAATAATTATAATAATAATAATAATAATAGTAATAATTATAATAATAATAAGTATGACAATAGTAATAATAATAACAACAACAACAATAACAATAATAATAACAACAATAATTATAATAATAATAATTATAATAATGGTAATAATTCTAATTATTATAATAACAATAATAATAATAATAATAAATAATAGTAATAGTAATAATAAGAAGAATAGTAATAATACTACTAAGAATAATGGTATTCTTAGTAATAATAATACTAAGAATACCAAAATCCTGATTTCATATCAAATTGGTATCAGAGCCATGTTAGTTTATTAACATATTAATGAATATATTACTTATAAATTACACATATATGGTCACCTTTGAAAAATGTGACACCCCCAAAATTAGGTATACATCACCCATCTTGGGTCGCTAGATACATGGTACAGAATTCAAATATAACTTACTAATACAACTGTCATGTACAATACGACAAAACATAAACTGTGAGTTTGAATACAAATATTGTCTACTAGAGATTATACAAACTCAAAAGGAGTCCTCATTACAATTATTATCACACTATTTCACAGAATAGTGAGGACTACTAATGCTATTCTCTGGACCATTACTTCGTTCCCCGACTCGTCCCAACTATATTCTCATTTCCTGAAGAGAACCGTGAAAGAAAGGGTGAGCTCAACTAGCCCAGTAAGAAATATTATGACTAAGATAATGCAGAATAAATTATCATTAGCCTTCAACAGTGTTAAACTGATAAAATATAATAAACATCAAGTTTAACTGCAGCGGAACCAACAATCCATTAAAAGAGTCAAGTAGAAAATAAAATCTACTATCTTTTATGATTTAAAAGGTTTTTCATAACTGTTATAGCTGAGACTCAGCTTAATAAATATTCCACATCATCGAATCACCCCTGCACTACGGCCAAGGATATTCTTTAGTATCACGATCTACGACCAAGAATATTTGTGTATTCATTAATGGTCATGATCATGCCAACAACTGTCCATCAATGCACTACGACAAATGAGACTTTTACCACATTATTTGTAACATTACGGTCATGATTACACCGAATAATCCCTGGTCATAATCATACCAAGTCCATCTATGCACTACAGACCACAGATGACTTTCAAAAATATAAATAAGAGGATGATGACAATGATATAAGAATTCAATAAAACAAGTTCAAGAATTATTTTATCCAGGAATTATTAACGTTCAAATTGTCAACACGATACTGTTTTGTGGTGTAAAATTCAAGAATGCTCAAAAGAATATTTCCATGAAAAGATACTGGATGAAGCGCAAATATCAAGAATATTCTACTAATTTCATGGAGTATAGAATTCAAAGTTTTATCCAACTGAGTAATACCGAATAAAATAACAAAAGATATCACCATGCATGCGATAGAGACCGCACAAACAGGTTATTCCCGCCGAATAATAATAACGGAACCAGGTCAGGTGAAATTCACACCGACAGGATGTTCCAACAGAATAATAAATGCGGAATAGTAAATGATGGAACCAGGTCCGGCGTATAGCACAGACAGGATATTCCGACAGAAATGTAAAGACGGAATAATAAAAATGGAACCAGGTCCGGCGTATAGCACAAACAGGATATTCCGACAGAATAATAGAAGAATGTCACCAAGTATAGGGTAGACCGCGTATACAGGTTATTCTAACAGAATAATAAACAATGGAATAACAACAGTTCTCTTCATGATTAAGAAAGAATAACACCCCTTACGGGTACAACAAATAATATTCCCTACCTTAGAAGAACTGAATATTAGAAAAGTGAACTAGCAGAATACTTTTCTTCTTTCTCTCTAGAGTTTCAGTGAATTCGTAAGAAATAATGAAGGAATGAGCTTTCTATTTATAGAAAAACTGAGGGTGGCTCTTGGTCTTAACGAAGGGTGAAAATGATTCTTGGTAATATTGAAGAGACAACTACTATTTGTGAAGGGGTAATTAACCCTTGGAACACCGAAGAGGCAGTTAACTCTTGGTAATATTGAAGGGACAACTACTATTGACGAAGGTAACTACTATTGACGAAAGTAATTACTATTGAAGAAGGTAATTACTATTGACGAAGGTAAATACTATTTACGAAAGAGATTCTTAGATGACGACCTATGGCCCCCATAAATAATTAAACTTATCACCAACGTCTCATAATAGACTCTTTATATACATCAAGGATTGAATAAAAATTACCAGAAATCATTTTATTTTTTAATCAACACATAATTAATCTTTCAACAATTATTAATCATTTATAACTTGTCGTCTCAATTATTGTTTAAATAATATAACATATTATACAGATGATACTGTGACAATAATTGAATCAATAATATAAGAGATATGATGCAGCAATTACTGTAGCAATAATTGAGTATAGCTGAGTGACTTCTCACGTAAGCATCAATAATCAATACCGTGTGCTACTATGCAACCACGCGTATTACTGTACTTTTACTACCGAGTAGTTCAACAGTTTTAACGGTAACACCTCCGCCGTTATTTTCATAAAGTATTTTTGTTGTTTTCTCAATCCGACAATAATTCTGTTGTGGGGTCCACCAATGATTGTGCCGTCGTACGAATATTTCCCGACAAAAAGAATATTCCCCGACCAAACGAATATTTTATAACAATTTGCGTACTTTGCAACATTTATAAATATTACCCATAACTAAAACATTATATCAAATCCACACCATAATTTTCAAAAATATAATTCAAGAAAATTAAATATTTATTCATAAAATCTGGGGTCTCACAATCTCCCCTCCTTATGAAATTTTGCCCTCGAAATTTATGTACGTACCTGGTATGCCGAACATGTGAGGATACCTTGACTTCACTTCAAATTCTAACTCTTGAGGTATAACCTTTGAGCGTCGAATATGATCCTTCTTATCCAAGATGTTAACACATATCTCCTCATACGTTAAATATTCTACTATTTCGTTCGATTTTAAATTAATAATGTGGTTCGGGTCGTCCACATATTTATGTAACATCGAAAAAAAAATGTTCTGAACACGCAACATACTTGGCGGTAAAATGAGTCTATAAGCCACAATTTCTACTTGATCAAGGATTTCAAATGGGCAAATAAAATTAAGCGTTTAGACTTCCTCTATTCGTCAATTCTTGCTTCTAGAATAACACCCTTTTGAACCTTCTTAATTCTTCACATTCTTCAGCTCCGAGGGTGTAGCTTGAGCGGCTTTAACTTTATCGATTAATTCGATTCTACTTGTATATTCGTTATCTTCACGTGAGTTCGTATATTCGCACTTGTAAACGCATACGATCTTCTACTCACACGTCAGCTACCATGTTCGCTTTCCCACGATAATATTGCATGGTACGATCGTAATCTTCAACAGCTCGAGCCAACATCTTTGGCACGTTATACGTTCGTTTTAGGTGAAGAAAATATTTGAGGGTTTAAGAAATGGGTTTTGTACTGGGGTCAATAAAAAAAAAATCGATTTCACGCTCTAGGGGTAAGCTAAGAAGTCTTCAAAAATACGTCAGAAAATTTATTAACACTAGAAATATCATTCAAAATTGTGACCCTCATCCAAGACTTGGATAACACTTCACATTGATACCTATCAACTTGTCATTGTCATTCACGACGTCTCCTACGGAAAGTCTGTCTTCGGTGCATTCCACATAAGGAAGTCAACAATGAAAGGACTGAGGCTCTTTATTTATGGCGTGAAATGACAATGATTGACTTTAGTGGTTTGGTTGCTTGAATTCGCATAACAGGTTTGTTAGGAATATGAAAGCTAACAACCTTACGAAAAGCATGATGAGTAGTTAACCAATCGATTTCTAAAATCGCATCAAAGGCAAGTATTTTCAAAGAGATAAGATTGACAGGTAACGTGAAAGTGTCGATTTGAATCAAACAAGATTTATAAATAGTGGAGGTAACGAAAGTTTCTCGGAGTTAACTTCAAACATTGAACACAACTAGGTGAAATAAAAGAGTGAGTAGAATCGGTATCTAACATGGTATAGACTTCGCAAGAGTTTATGACTAACATACCCGTGATAATTTTATTCAGGTTCCTTGTCACGGAAAAAAAATGCTCTCTCTTAAACTACCGACTTTGCCTTACCTGGGACATCCTTTGGTGCCTCCATCCTAGCTGAACTTGTCTTCGGTGAACGACAAAATCGGGCTAGGTGACCTTCTCTTCCACAATTATAGCATGCTTTGGACGACATCGCACAATTTGGACTGATGTGTCCCTCCCCTCCGCATTTGAAACATATGATAGGTGTTCGTTCTCCTTCCTTAACGACAGGTGCTGGTGCTGACGTCTTTCCATCATTGTTGAATCTTCTCTTCTTGAAATGTCCATTCTTATTGTTTTGGCCCTGATTACCACCGAAGTGGTTACCATTTTTGGCCTGTTGATTCCCTTCACGCTTGTTGTCACCGCTTCGATGACTGCTCTCGCTGGTATTATCATTTTGTCGACTGCTCTCTTTTAGTTGCGTTGACTCGCTGGTGAGGTTGAATTGGGCGGTGGCTCTGGTTTGGATTTTGTCCCGTGGTCTCATAACTTTTTGATCTAGATATTATGTGTTTTCTGCATATTTGTTGTGATTTGTCCGGTGATTTGGATTATGTGTTTTCTGCATATTTGTTGGGATTTGTCCGGTGGTCATTGCCGGTGGTTTACAGTAGAATAAACGAGCTTTTTGTTGGGATTTGTGGAGAAGATGAACACTATACAAAAATTTTGATATATTATTTGGAATTAATTTTTAAAATAAAAATAATTATTAAAAGAAAGAAAAAGATAAAAGAAAAAAAATTATAAAAAAATGAATTAAAATATTTATTTTAATTTTATTATTATTTTAAATTTTTTTACTACATAATAATTTTATTACTTTATTTTTTTTGTTTGAGAAGAAAAAATTATAAAGAAAATCCATTAAAAAATTATTTTGTTGCCACATAAGGATATACTATGTAATTAAGCATATGCCACGTAATTAATTTTTTTTCAAAAAAGACACGTAAGAAACTCTTGCTGATTTGTTAACGGCAGTTACGAAAAATGGACGGAATGACCTGATTGAACATTTTTAAAAAGTACAGTGGGCTAATTGAATATTTTAAAAGCACAGTGGCTAATTGCTTAAAACACTACAACCACAGTGGCGTAAAAATGTTTTTTGCCATATATATGTGATTGTAAATTATGATAATTATTATATGTGATTATAAATTATTTTAAGTTATAAAAAATCTTTAAATAATGTAATATTTTTCAAATTTTAATCTAAATTTTTGTTACGTCTTGTCTTCGTTCACGAACAATTAGACAAGAACAATTACGTATAGATATCTATCTAATAAAATACAAATGATTTTGAATTTTCCACTCACTTAATAAATCATCTGGGCCGTTCAAAGTTTGGGATAAATCCCACCGTTCATACATATATCTAATAAAATACATCTATCTATCTAATAATCTAATAATAATTTAATAAAATACAAATGACTTTAAATTTTTCGCTCACTCAATAAATTATTTTGATCGTTCAAAGTTTGAGATAAATCATATTGTCCATACAGTGCCGGAGGCACGAACCCAGCTAGTATATATATAATATAGATAAGTGTTATCGAGTCGTGAGCAGTCCACGCCTCCTCGAGGGTCGACCCAAAAAAAAAAGATTAAAACGACGGCGTCATATGGTTTGCAAGGAGGCTTTTATACGGGAAAAAAAAATGAGAATGGGCGCTCGTCTGATTAAAATAGCATTGTTCGGGTCGCCAAATTATTGCATGCCCTCTCAATTTTCTTATTTATGTACAATCATTTTCTCTTTCATCCCGGACCTGCTGAAAGCAACGCCAAAAAATTGATAACACACTATAAAATCTATATCTATATCTATATAATATAATCTAATAACAATAATATATATATATATATATATATATATATATATATATATATCTATAATATAAAACAGAGCGGAGAGAGAAAATAGACAAATGTCACATCAAGTTTACGTCAGCTGCTCTCTCTCTTATTCCAGTTTATTCAAATTTCAAACCCTCTATCTATTCTACAACACACATAGAGCTCTCTCTCTCATTCCCCATACATACAAATATGTGTTCTCATTATGTTTCAGATTTATAATTGTTTAATTTTGACTCACATATTTCGATAATTTTTAAATTTCAAATATTTCCAGGTAAGCTGTAAAGTAAAGGGTCTTATACTCAACATGTTGTTTCTCTATTTTCTGTATGTATGTATTCATTGTGTTTCGTCTTTTGTAAAGTTAGCTAATTATACATGGTTATTATGATTTTGAGTATGGAATGATGGTTTTTATGGTGGTTTGGATATGTATGGATGATTGTAGTTTTGTAAACATGTTTAAATTTTTTTGGATATCTATTTTTAAAGGAAACTCTGTCGAAATTTCTTGAAATTAATAGTGACTAGCTTGATATTTTGGTGGTTGGATGTGCATGTTGATGATTGAGTATGTATTAATTTCTTCATTTATGTATTTTTTTTGTGTTTCGTATTTTGTAATTTTAACTAATTATGCATGGTTATGATTATTTTGGGTATGGAATGATAATTTTTTTGGTGGTTTGGATATGTGTGGATGATTGTAAGTTTTATAGACATGTTTATATTTGTCTGGATATCTATTTTTAAAGGAAATTCTATCGAATTTTTTGAAATTAGTAGCGACTAGCTTGATGTTTTGGTGGTTAGATATGTGTTGATGATTGTGTGTTCCGTATTTTGTAAAGTTAACTAATTATACATGGTTATGATGATTTTGGGTATGAAATGATAATTTTTTTTGTGGTTTGGATATGTAATGATGATTGTAAGTTTTGTAGACATGTTTAAAATTTTCTGGATATTTATTTTTAAAAGAAATTTTGCCGAAATTTCTTGATGTTAACTAGCTCGATGTTTTGGTGGTTGGATATGTATTGATGATTGAGTATGTATTAATTGTTGTGGTGATATGTGTCTTTAGATAATGTAATATTTTTCAAATTTTAATTTAATTTTTCGTTACACCGTGCCTTCAGGCACGGGTTATAGCTAGTAATCTATATAAAACAGAGCAGAGAGAAAACATAAATGTCACATCTATCCTCTACCAGCTCTTATCTCATTCCTTGTTATTCAAATTTCAAACCTTCTATCTCTATCTCTTCTTACACTCACAGAGCCGTAATTGGGTTCTCTCTCTTATGTCTCATACCCAGCCCTTAATTGGGTTCACGGAGCTTGAAAAACGCAGAAGACACTAAGCAGAACAAGTCGAAGATCTAAGACTTTCTCCTCTTGGCTCTCCTCTTCCAAGCCTTCTTCTTCCGCTTCTTCTTCTCATCCCTCCGGCCGTGAGGTTACTTTTCTTTCCTCTTTCTCTACTTCTATACATGTACAAGCTTGATTTATATTATAGATTGTTTATCTGGTTGAGTATATATAGTCATGACCTTTTAGAAAACAACTCAATTCCGTCCTTTTATAGGAGAGAGTTACCTTGGTGTTATTTTATTTTTTCCCTTGTAAAATTCTAAGGGGTTTGTTGTTAATTGTTTGGCTGGGGGAAAGATACATTTTTGAAAATATTGGTATAGTTTTCATTCCAGATCTTTAACTAGATGTTTACTCCGTGTTCTTGGCAAAAAATAATATTGTTTTGATGATGGCAAAACAAACAGGTATGGGATGACAATATAAGTGAGACTATAGATGGTCTAATGCCACTGTAGATGGTCTATCAAGGTATCTATATCTATATCTCTGCAACCATTATTCCAACTAAAATAGACATTATTAGTATGTATTGTTATTTCACTCATAAATTCATAATATACCCTCTTTCCCTAATAGATAAAATGGGCATACCAAGTTCATAAAGGTAGAGCATGCAACTAATTAGTACATTGTTAGAAATTTAATGGCAGTCCACATAATTTAATCAGCTTCAGGGGTTTTAATTTCATAAAGAGTACTCTGCTTAAAAGTTACAATTTTTAGCATTCAAATCATTTTCCTTTTTCTTAAATTTGTTCATTTATCACAAGTTGATGTTTTAGTTTAAAGTTCCATTATGGTGGGAATAGTGGTATTTGTTTGTTTAGAAGGCAGATAAATAGAAAAAGAAGTATGATTTGATCATTGTATAATAAGGTGTTTTGGCAACTATGTATGTGTATTGAATATTATGATCACTGAATATGGCTATCTAGGTTCTTTACAAACAGTTTTAACAAACTCAAGTTGACTTTATTTGTTAATTATGAAAAGGGTTGTAATAAAACTATGGGGTTTCGGTTTGTGCAGGAGGAAAGGTTACCTTATGCATTTTATATATCAGATCAAGAGCTTGTTGTCCAACTTGGCTCATATTTACAGAAAAACAAGGGTTAGTTGAAGTTCTAGAACTACGAAGAAAGTTAGCTGTCACTATCCAGCTTTGCTATTTTCAATTGTATACTGCATTTTTTGTGTGGCAACTTATTATGGAATAACAAGGTTTTAAATGATCATTCTGTAGTATCTGTGGAGAAGGTTCTCACAATAGTTTATCATCCGCAATCAGTTTTCCGAATTCGTCCAGTCAATCGTTGTTCAGCAACAATTACTGGTAAGAGATTTAGGCCTTCTGTATGTGTTAGTAAATATACAGCTACATAAATTACAAGCCATGTGAATATCGTGTTTGGATGATGTCGCCTGTAATGTAGAGTCTCATATTTTCTGTTCTTATTTACTCTTTTTTTGGGTCATGGCAATATAAGAAGTTGTTCCCATCTTTAATTTTCTGTTCCCAGTTGGTGTGCGGACTCCTTGTCCCCCCTTTGCTTGACTTCTCTCAGTTCTTCTATAAAAATTCTTTTTTTTACTATCCGAAGAATATTGTAGTCATTCGATGTTTCTTTTCCTTCTCTGTTGGTCCTGTCAAGGCGTCGAGCGGCATAATTGGCGGTGGGTGAAAGTGGGTAAAAATGGCGGTTGAAACTGAGGCTGCAACTTTTCTCGAGTTGGCTCTTGCTGATACTAACATCGATCGACTGGGACAGGTCTCTTTTTTTAACTGATTTTCTTATAATTTTATTATTTGGTTCCGAATATACTCTAACATTCTCCTGCTGTGCTTTGTTTGCTGTTTTTTTTTATAAAAAAAATTAATTTTTCAGCATATAATTGTGGTTTGTGGGGGGCATTTTTATGATAAAGGTCAAAGATGTTGAAAATCACTCAAAAACCCCAAAATCCAAAACATCAACCATCCCGCAACAGGGATCCGACACTCAAAAGGAATATAACTTAGAACAGTCCTCCCAATCTGCCCAAAAAAACCTCAAAGACTAGGAACTGATAGAAGGTGAGACTTAAGATAAACATAACCGGTCAGAGAAGAATAATAACCCATGGTTTCGAATACTAATGAAATAAGAATTTATTAAAATAAATTTTTATTTTATTATATATGTGGCGATGGATGCTTATGTGAATATGCGATAAATATATAAATATATATTTATTGCATGATTTATTAAAAACTAATTTTCGAAAGGAATAATTAGTTTAAGAAATAATTTTTAATAAGGAAATTATTAGAAATTAAATTTTAATAAGGAATATTACAATAGTTTCTGTGATGGAATTATTTTATTAAATATTTCTCAAGAAAATGTTGGGTTATAAATTTTGTGTATATATGTGATATATAAATATTATTACATATATAATTACATTTAAGTGTATTTATTTTGGTTATTATGTTTTATAAAATAAACATAAAATGTATGTGAAATTATTATATATTTGTTTTGGTCTTAAATAAAGTGTGGAAAAACAATTTATTGTATACATTAACTAAAGTATAGGTAACTTTCATTTTTTTTGGGACGGTGCAAGTGATATTAGTGTATTATTTGGTGCAATATATATATTGGAACCAAATTAGTAAACTGAAATTATAAATGAATAATGATTAAATATATTGAATAAATATATTTAACATATAAATTGAATTGTTTGGTAATAATTTATGGAATGAAGGAGGTAATTTAATTTAATGGTACAAAATTAGTTGTAAAATCAAATAAGCATAATATGGTTAATATATATTATATATGAATATATATATAATATATATATATATATATATATAGGATATATGGGGAGCGATCCATAGCATCTATATGCTATGGTATAAAATGTGGCATATATGCTCTAATCCGTCCGTTTTATTGATGAAAGGCTGCGATTTTAAGTTCTAACTCCCCGTCCGCTAGTATTACTAGCGGATGCAATTAATAAAATTTTCGGACCCTTATATCCCTCGTGAGTAAAATTAGCCAGCCAAAATCACATGGTCCGCTAGTAATACTAGCGGACCAAAGTCAGTAGAATAACTGTCCTGTCCTGTCCTGTTCTCCTGTCCTGTTTGTTACAAGACCTTCAATAGATATAACAACATGCAGGTATGTATGTAAGTATGTTTATATATGTCTTAATTTCTGGCTATATCTCTTCACCAAAACTTACTTTAACCTCTCGCTGATCAATCTGTCTAGGTTTGATTTTTTAGAAGAAGAATTGATGAAATGGTGTTTTGGTTTGTTTAGATTTGATGAGAATATGGGATATATTTTTCTTTACTTTTTTTTTGCTAAAGGATGGGATATATATATATATATATATATATATATATATATATATATATATATATATATATATATATATATATGGGAGCCCTTCCATAGCAACCGGTTGCTGTGAGTACTGTGCATCATCCCCTTTTTGTACCGTTGATAAACTTATTGGAAGGCTGAGATGAAACATAAATTTATCCCAGCCGGCACAACTTGTACCGGCTTTTATTTTAATATGAGGACCCCACCACAGTCAACATGTTGTCAGTTTATTGAAATAAAATGAATATTTAATATTAAATAATGCTCGACCGACACAGCTTGTACCGGCTCTGCCTTTTTTTATAAAATACTACCAACCGGGACAAGCTCTAACGGCTGTAAAAAAAAAAAAAAAAAAAAAAAATCAAAACCGGGACAAGTTCTAACGGCTGTAAAAAAAAAAAAAAAAAAAAAAAAAAAAAAATCAAAGCCGGTAGAGCCTCTTACGGCTTGCACAAAAAGAAGTAAAAAAAAAAAATTACACTATCACAATGCACAACCGGGACAAGTTCTAACGGCTGTAAAAAAAAAAAAAAAAAAAAAAAAAAAAATCAAAGCCGGTAGAGCCTCTTACGGCTTGCACAAAAAGAAGTAAAAAAAAAAATTTACACTATCCACAATGCACGAGTGAATTTTGACAAATTATTAAGAAGGCATATGAGACTATAAACCCAAAAGTAGTGGAAAGAAAGGCAAAAAAAGTTTGGAAATTTTTTATAACTCTTTCATTTAATAACAAATAAAGAATTATAATTCAAATAAAAAATAATATCCTATTTTATAATAAGAATTATTTGCTATTTTTATAAAAATATTTTATAAAAAATAAAGAATATAACCTATATAAAGTTTTGATTTTTTTTTTTTTTTTTTTTCCAGCCGTTAGAACTTGTCCCGGTTGGTACCTTTTTTTTAAATTTTTTTTTTCCTGTACCGGCCGTAGGAAGCTCATACGGCTGGTATTAAAAAAATTAAAAAAATTATGTTATTCAAGCAACTCGCTGCTAAACAGACTCGAACACACAACCTCAAACTCCAAACCCACGTCATATGACCACCCGAGCACCACGGGCCTAGCTGTCAATATCAGCCAAGGAAATCACTTTACATTAAAACTTCACCATCCCCCAAAAATCTAAATTGTTGCATTATTATTATTATAGTACGATTTATTATTATTAACAAGTCTATATAATACATATGGGGGTTTGATATTTAGAAATAAGTTAATATCTATATTTATTAAGCAATGATTATTACAAATGATTTTATATATTAAGCAATGATTTTATTATTAAGAAATGATTTTATACAATAATAAAACTAGTGAAGTATAATAATAATGTCACACTATCGAATTTATAAAAGTAGTGAAGTATTATTATAATAATAATAATGTGATTAGCAATATTATAAGTTCTAACGATTATACCAATACTAGTACTGCATAAATATATCAAAAGAAATAGTACATATTACATGTTCATTTTTATAAAAAAGAAAAAAAAACATAGAATGATTAATACAACCGACGCCTATATCTCAGAGGCCGGAAGTAATCTTGCGGATTTCTTGTAGAGCTCCCATGCGACGCGGTAACGAAAGACTGTGACATCTTCCAAGGACCACTTCTCTTCAGAAATATTACCGTTGGCCCTAACGAAACAGTCAACATATTTGCAGACAAAAATGCCACAGTCTGCGTTGTTGTGTTGTTTCGGTCGAATCTTTAATGTCTGCACAGTAGGATTACCGCTGGGCCACTCACGCATCGGATTACCATTTCGCAAACAAAATGGTATCAAATGTACCTGCATGTACAAAGTAGTTGGTTAATAATTTTTTAATATAATAGTACATTATAAAATTAAAATATTTTAAGACTAAACATACCGCAACTTTAACGAATTCTGAGTACATTTCATGTAACTTAATATACTTGGTGTCATTGTAGTGCGGGTCAATTATGGTAACCATCCAATCTTCAACTGAGAATAGGAACAAGACAAAATGGTGTTGATTGGTACTACACACCGGCATGAATATGTATTTGCATTCGTGTAAAGGTGGACCCACATCTTGGTTAACATACGGATCGCAAAAACTCCATGCAGTATTCACGTTAGTGCATGGCACATAGCCCTGCCCAAGATGCATGAAGAATGAATTCATGAAACCAAATTGGGACCACCTTTGTATTCCCCGCGACCTGTAGTATTCCTCTCTATCTCGTAGCAAAAGCATATACGCGTCTATGACATGCTCGAATATCCAACTCCCAGGCCCTAAGGATTGCACTGCATTGTGTTCTAATTCATATAAATGGCGCGGATGTGATAAAGGATATAAATCCCCTTCTGGTGCCACGACGTTTCCAAAAATATGTTTATTTACAAATGTCTCCTTCCAATCTCTAAGTCTTTTGGATAGGGACCCTTTTGGTCCATAAGAGATGTCGTCTCCCGCATCTTGTACGTGATTGAGACCCAAATGTACATTATTATTATATAGCAATAATAGTTAAAACCATCACTATTAACATAACTATATATACCTCCTCGTAGGCTTGGAAGGTTGGAATGTAACACTCCTCGTACGCTTGGGTGGTGGGAATAGAGCTCTCCTCGATTACTTGTGGGGTGGGTATGTAGCTCTCTTGTACAACATAATCAGTTTGTTTCCCAAGCCCTTCACTGAGTTGTGTGTATTGCGACTGTGGTCCAAAATTTGTGGGATCCCCTTGTCGAGGTATTTGTTTACCTCTTGCTTCGAAGTCGTATAGAGCGTATTGGAAATCCCAATTATTTTTTTGTAGAACCAACTCGGGAGGCAGCTGAGTAAGTGCTGAAAATTTATCCAGTAACGACTTTGCACTCTCAACCTGTCATGTAAGATAAACACAAACAAATATTATTAACAATAAATATGAATAAATGTAATATTAAGTATTTACTCTAATACATGATTTATTAAAGAAGAATATAATTTTATACCATTTGAATAAGGTGTTGTTGGTTGTAAATGGCCCGAGGCTGATAACAACTGTCGTGGTCGCTTGTCTGTCGAGGTCGGTGGATTTTCCAACGTGTAATTTTCCTATACCAGACCATGTAATCATCTATTGGGACATAATCAGCAACTTCAGTTTGTTGTCCTTCGAGATGATCCATGTATGCCTCCCACATCGAAATATATTCCCCTCTCAAGTCCATGCAATCCTCGACATCAATAAATTTAAACTTTTTCTCCTTCCTGAGGTCACCGTGGTTTTTGGCTGGTGATGGTATGCCTTGCATGAACCCGAACTGTCTCATCACACGATCCGGCATCTGAAATTCCACAATATCAAAGTGGATCAAGGGGACCCCACCAGACCCCAACAATCTGCCTTCAAAATTAAATCCACTGATATCATCATCCCACACTATGTAAGGCCGCCAAACCACATCCCACATAGACTTAATATCTAACTCCCCTCGGTAAAATGACAAATGGTGATGGGGATTCTCACGTCTACCAGGGTAACTGTGGGTTCCAAAATAGGACCATGCTAAAGCCCTAGGTAACCATAAGGATGATTGTGGCCAAGGGTTTGGCTTTCCAATACTTACACGCTCATAAGCCCAAATTTGTAACAACGTAACACAACCGTTAATGTATTTAACTCCTTTCCTAGTAGCAGTATATAAAGATCTGTACAAATATGCTAACACTGCCGCGCCCCAAGAGTAAGTTACACAATCTTCAGCGTTGGCAATAAAAGACATATATCGTGGGTGCACACTATTTCTATTCCTATTAGGGAATAATATTGCCCCGCACAACCACAACATGTATGCCTTTGTGTGTCGCCCTACAACATCTTTACTTGCATTCTCGGGACAATTATTAAAATGTTCGTGCAACCACACTAATGAAATTGCACTGCGTTTTTTTGAACTAAAATATTCACCAGCTAATTTATCTCCAAAACAATCCCTAAAATAATTCAAATTGGTGACAGCAAGGGGACCCGTTAAGGGCTTTCCCACCACCGGTAACCCAAAAATAAAGTGAACATCCTCTAACGTGATTGTTATTTCTCCACAGTTTAAATGAAAAGTATTGGTCTCCGGGCGCCATCTCTCGACTAAGGCAGATATCAGACCAAGATCAGTTTGGTGTACAACACCTTGATAACTAAATACTCCAAATCCACATTTATCTAAAAGGATTTTTTGTTCTTTTGTCAAAGCCCACTGATTATATTTCTGATCAGTATATTGACTGGAGCTTAGTTTTCCCCTATCTCTCCCATGATATATGTCATCTGATACATGATCTTGTTGATCATGCAGAACACTTGGATCAATTGGCCCATATTCCCAACTATCCATCTTTTACCTAAAAAATACATCAACACACTAATTAGTATTAAGCTAAATGACAGTAATAACAATACACACTAACATGCACTAAAAATTGAACAACATGCATGTAATAATAATATTGAGAATTTTAATTTGGGGGGAAGTGAACTGTTTTAAGATATATACAAATTCAAGGCAAATTAAAACAGCTAGGCCCGTGGTGCTCGGGTGGTCATATGACGAGGGATTGATGCTTGAGGTCACGGGTTCGAGTCTGTTTAGCAGTGCAAAAATATTTCATCACTTAGCCGTTATAACCTGTACCGGCCGACGTTTTTTTTTAAAAATATAATTTTTTTTTTCTTATAAGCCGGTATAGCCTCTACCGGCCGGCTTCTGTTGAAACTGTAAACCCCAATTTTAAACCAAATATAGATCAAATTGATAACTCATCATATCAACAATTTTAAACCCCAATTTGTTCGTGCACATACATAATATTTTTGCATATAAAAATATATTCTTATTTTTGTAAAAATATGTCCAATTAGTCTAATTAATATATTAAAAATAAAATTACTTTTTAATAAAATATAAAGTGATCAGTATAAATCTTGCATTATTTTGTTGTTATTATATGAAATAAATACATGCATGGTATTATATACCCTTTAATTCAATAATAACATGCAGTGATAAAAATCATCAACAGAAATTATAAAATACTGAACAAATAACAATAAATAAAAACTTACTTGGCAAGTACTCCCTTTCTACTGAACAAATACTCCCTTTCTACTCTATGTTATTTTTATTTTATCTAGCTTGGCAAGTGAACTTTAGTTTAACAATATGTGTTCTCAATAGACGTTTAAATAAGCTCATGATGTCTGTCCGGTACATGAATTAATTTTGGACCATATTCAAAAAAATGGTCTCAGCTTTTTAGCTTACCGAGCTTGCAGGTTTTCTTTCCCGAGGCGATGTGGCAGAAAAGTGGTCAAAAAAATACAATGTGCATATTCCCGAGGTGATGTGAGTGTTCGGCCGGTACAGGCTTGACCGGCTGGATATAAAAATAAATATGGCATTTTAATTTCCCGAGGTAGTGTTCGACCGGTAGAGGCTATCACGGCTGGAAAAATTAAAAATATATATATTATTAATTAACATGGTTCGACCGGTAGAGGCTATAACGGCTGGAAAATAAAAAAAAAATATATATGTTTAATTAAAATGGTTCGACCGGTAGAGGCTGTAACGGCCGGTAGAGGTTACTTATTTTTGCTGTTAGCTAGACTCGAACACGCGACCTCAAGCTCCAAACATTCGTCATATGACCACCCGAGCACCACGGGCCTAGCTGTCATAACTTACCTTGAACTAGAATATATCTTAAAACATTCCATCTCCCCCCAAATTAAATTTCTCAATATTTTATTATTATTATTCGATTATTATTATTATTCTATTATTATTACGAATTGAGTATAAAGCCGTTCCATATTCTATCGGCTTATGTACTTTTAATTATTTTATTATCATTATTATTATTATTATTATAAACACTGTCTGGTGAATGAGTAGTCAAACATAATAATACAACACTATGAGAATAGAAAAAAGCTGACATTGATTTGTTGGGAGTAGTACATTAGGTTGACTTCTGGAGCATTAACCGCGACAAGATGTACAGGCTGGTCTTTTTACCTTTAAATATTGTCTGGGAAGTCTTCTTATCCTTCCATAGAATTTTTTCTCTGATATTATTTTCTCTTTTCTCCTCTACTCATAATTTGTTTCATCTAGTTGCCCACTTTCACTTCAGAAAATTGTTGAAGTTCTGATCGAGCAAAATTCATCACTATTATTCACAAGTAAGTTTTTAAAAATGTCATATAATACATCTGAATTTGTTAGTGAAGTTGAAAGTAATAAATCTGATATTGTTCCATACGTTGGTCAATTATTTTGTACGTTGGAAGAGGTTGAATATTTTTATAGATCATATGCTCGCAAAAATGGATTCGAGATTAGAATTGCAACTAGTCATAAACATGCTAATACGAATGATATCAGATCTAGGCAGTATGTATGTAAGAAAGCCGGTACACCAATTGTTGGGAAGAGTTTACCTGATGATGAAGATAGTAGTAAAAAAATAACTAGACAAAGAGACTCTATAGGACGAACAATGTGCAAAGCTAGAATATATGTTGTCCACAATAAGAAAGAAGACAATTGGCGTATATCTACTGTAGAATTAGAGCACAATCATCACTTAGTGACCCCCACTAAAGTAGATTTGATCGAGACTCACAGAAATATTACTCCTGTTGCAAGAAATTTAATTGACACTTTAAATAAGTCCGGTATTGGTCCTAGTAAGATGATGAATGTTTTGAGCACAATGGGAGGTGGGTTGCAAAATGTTCCTTTTTCTACTGCTAATGTTGAGAATGTGGTGCGAGATTTAAGGCGTGATTCTGCAGATGAAAATGATGCACAAGCTGCTGTCAATCATTTGAACAAACTTGCATCCGGATGTGCCAGCAGATTTTTTTTTCGAGTGAAATCTGGTGAAAACAACCGCATAGCTTGTATTTTGTGGGTTGACGCCCGATCAAGGTTTATGTATCAACAGTTCGGAGACGTAGTGACATTTGATAGTACATACCGGACAAATAAGTATGGCATGCCGTTTGTTCCATTTGCCGGGGTCAACCACCATTATCAGTCTATATTGTTTGGATTTGCACTGTTACGAGACGAAACAGAGGATACTTTCGTTTGGGTTTTACAGACATGGCTTGAAGCCATGGACTACAAGGCACCTACAACCATCATCACTGATCAAGACAGAGCCATGAGTAATGCTATTGCTACGGTACTTCCAACTAGTCATCATTTATTGTGTTCTTGGCATATTAGCAATAAATTTCCTGAAAAATTGCATCATGTTTATTATGCGCACCCATCGTTCAAAAATGATTTTAACAACTGTGTGTATAACTCATTGTCCATCGAGGAGTTTGAAGAGCGTTGGCATATTCTGATAAGTTCCTATGAATTGTATACTAATGAATGGCTTGGAAGTTTGTATGATGTACGACAGAAATGGATTCCAGCATATACAAAGAGATATTTTGCCGCAGGAATGACTACCACTGGAAGAAGCGAGAGCATGAATGCCTTTTTTGATGAGTATGTTAATGCATCAACAGGTATGCTATGTTTTGTACTGCAGAGTCAAAAGGCTGTAGAAAGACAGTTTATCAGGGAGAGGAAGGCCGACTACATAACAAAACATCGTAAAAGGATTATGGTACTCGGTTCATCTTTAGAAGTTCATGCTGCACAAGTGTACACAAAAGAGATGTTTAGACGTTTCCAACGTCAATTCGTCGATTCCATGAAATACAATGTTCGTAAACTTAGTGAGATGTGTGACACTGATACTAAGGTTTATGCAGTGTATAATGCAAATGCAACTGAAAGTGGTGGAAGATATAAAGAAGTTGTCAACAATCGACAACTTGGATCGGTGACATGTAACTGCCAAATGTTTTCTCACTCTGGTGAATTATGCAGGCACATCTTGAGATATTTCATAGCAAAGAGTATTTCACAAATACCGACCGACATGATCCTTCATCGGTGGACAAGAGACGCGAACAAAAGCAATGGTGAAGACTTACTCTTTAACTCCACACCTGCTGACTTCGAACAAAATCAAGGAATGCGCTACAATCATTTGATGGCTGATTACCAGGAGTTAGCGAGCAAAGCGGCTTGCTCAGTCCGAGGTTACAAAACTGTACTTAAGCTGAATGCACGAGGAAAAGAGTTGGTTGACCAGTATGATCCGGATGAGAATATTACTGAACTGGCAGATGACGACATTGATTGCACAGTTGGAGATCCAAATCATGATATGGGATACGATAATGACGATGAAGATGCAGAGGTGGAAGAAGAAGAAGAAGAGTTTTTGCCGCCTAATATTTCTCAAACAAAGGGTCGCAAAAAACAATCTAGATTCAAGAGTGCACTCGAGAAAATCATTCCATCTAAAACTCATCGAAAATGTGCAATTTGTGGCTTTGAAACAGACCACGATAAGTGAAACCACTATCGAGTGCTAGGGATTCCTGAGCCAAAAAAATAGGCGTCGGTTGTATTAATCATTCTATGTTTTTTTTTCTTTTTTATGAAAATGAACATGTAATATGTACTATTTCTTTTGATATATTTATGCAGTACTAGTATTGGTATAATCGTTAGAACTTATAATATTGCTAATCACATTATTATTATTATAATAATACTTCACTACTTTTATAAATTCGATAGTGTGACATTATTATTATACTTCACTAGTTTTATTATTGTATAAAATCATTTCTTAATAATAAAATCATTGCTTAATATATAAAATCATTTGTAATAATCATTGCTTAATAAATATAGATATTAACTTATTTCTAAATATCAAACCCCCATATGTATTATATAGACTTGTTAATAATAATAAATCGTACTATAATAATAATAATGCAACAATTTAGATTTTTGGGGGATGGTGAAGTTTTAATGTAAAGTGATTTCCTTGGCTGATATTGACAGCTAGGCCCGTGGTGCTCGGGTGGTCATATGACGTGGGTTTGGAGTTTGAGGTTGTGTGTTCGAGTCTGTTTAGCAGCGAGTTGCTTGAATAACATAATTTTTTTAATTTTTTTAATACCAGCCGTATGAGCTTCCTACGGCCGGTACAGGAAAAAAAAAATTTAAAAAAAAGGTACCAACCGGGACAAGTTCTAACGGCTGGAAAAAAAAAAAAAAAAAAAAATCAAAACTTTATATAGGTTATATTCTTTATTTTTTATAAAATATTTTTATAAAAATAGCAAATAATTCTTATTATAAAATAGGATATTATTTTTTATTTGAATTATAATTCTTTATTTGTTATTAAATGAAAGAGTTATAAAAATTTCCAAACTTTTTTTGCCTTTCTTTCCACTACTTTTGGGTTTATAGTCTCATATGCCTTCTTAATAATTTGTCAAAATTCACTCGTGCATTGTGGATAGTGTAAATTTTTTTTTTTACTTCTTTTTGTGCAAGCCGTAAGAGGCTCTACCGGCTTTGATTTTTTTTTTTTTTTTTTTTTTTTTTTTACAGCCGTTAGAACTTGTCCCGGTTGTGCATTGTGATAGTGTAATTTTTTTTTTTACTTCTTTTTGTGCAAGCCGTAAGAGGCTCTACCGGCTTTGATTTTTTTTTTTTTTTTTTTTTTTTTTTTTTACAGCCGTTAGAACTTGTCCCGGTTTTGATATATATATATTTTTTTTTTTTTTTTTTTACAGCCGTTAGAGCTTGTCCCGGTTGGTAGTATTTTATAAAAAAAGGCAGAGCCGGTACAAGCTGTGTCGGTCGAGCATTATTTAATATTAAATATTCATTTTATTTCAATAAACTGACAACATGTTGACTGTGGTGGGGTCCTCATATTAAAATAAAAGCCGGTACAAGTTGTGCCGGCTGGGATAAATTTATGTTTCATCTCAGCCTTCCAATAAGTTTATCAACGGTACAAAAAGGGGATGTTGCACAGTACTCACAGCAACCGGTTGCTATGGAAGGGCTCCCTATATATATATATATATATATAATGATATATGTTTCCAGTTCTATTGATGATGCTTTGCATGGTGATAGATATCAATTAATTATTGTTATGGTGATAGATGGATAATAGATCCCACTGATACTAAGAGATGAGTTCATTAATGGTGATTGAACAACACACACTGCAATGTTCCTTCCTTCCTACTTGTGCTTTTCAGTAGTGTCTATATATAGTACTGCATATATATATAGACTTTGAAGTCTGTGCAATCTCTCTCTCTCTCTCTCTTTCTCCCTAGCTCCCTCTCTAAGGTGTAGTATTAATTAGTAGTAGTAGTAGTAGAACTGAAAACTTTGCACTTATTTTTGGACAGAATCTTCCTTCCTTCATCAAACTAGCTAACAGCTAATATTTCTCACAAATTCTATGTCTATATATTATATTCAGTCACCCTGCAACAACAACAAACAGTTATTCTACTGACTTTGGTCCGCTAGTATTACTAGCGGACCATGTGATTTTGGCTGGCTAATTTTACTCACGAGGGATATAAGGGTCCGAAAATTTTATTAATTGCATCCGCTAGTAATACTAGCGGACGGAGAGTTAGAACTTAAAATCGCAGCCTTTCATCAATAAAACGGACGGATTAGAGCATATATGCCACATTTTATACCATAGCATATAGATGCTATGGATCGCTCCCCATATATATATATATATATATATATATATATATATATATATATATATACACACGGGAGAATAAGAAATATGTCATCAAGTATACAAATGTAGTAAATATGTATATATGTATGATACATTTATATGTACAATGTATGCTCAGGAGAGTAAATAAAAGGGATGATGTATGTTTGGTATGTAGTGGGTGGCTGAGTCATTGGATTGCAAGCTGGAGGTGTCAAGGTATTAGATTATTATCTGTACACTAAGCATATAATTCCTAAAGGGAGCTAAGCATTTTATTTGAGAATTGAGAAGAGCTTATAAGTTCAATTCCTCCCCTGCTCTCTCCTATTTCCATTTCGTCTCTTCCAAAAAGAAAAGATATGTTGTGCTAAATTTATTCTCCTCCCAAGTTATCAAAATAAGGGTTTGTCATTATTCAAACCAAACTCTACCGAATTTGTGTTTCTAGCTGAAAATTAGAAGTATATGACTCAAAAATGGGATTCCAACGTTGGAATTAGTGAAGATGTTAAACAATTTCTATCAAGAAAAAGAATTTCAGCCATAACAGATTATTAAGCAAGGTTTTCTCCATTCAGTCTTCAATCTAAAGGTAAAAATATTCTTAATCTTTAGATTTAAAGAAATTGGTTTATTTCTAATCTATATTAATATTCCAGAGTTATAAGAATGAAATTGGTATGGAGAATATGTATTAATATATGAAATTTGCGTTTTGAACTTGTGCATAGAACATGTTTGTCAAAAGTCCTATATGGACTGTTTTATTAAAAAACCATGTGATAAGCAAATCCGGGGCTATGGCGAGATACGTTTATCTTATATGTCATAATTAAAGAGATTGGGGGTACTAATTAAAATGAAGAACAATTTTATACCTAAAATTAAAATTTTAAAATTTTTGTCTCGAGCCATTCTTGGCCGTTGTTTGAGCAGCCCAATGATATTAAAATGTGGATAACTAAGTCTTCTTCTAGTCTTTTATAGAATCTGTAACATATAAAGTTATGAAAATTAATCACTTTGAGCTGAAAGCTATTTTCAGTATTTGCAATTGCAACTTACATAACCTTTATAGGATGTGCCATGTCCATGCTTATAATGATTTGTCAAAGTAATATAATGTTAATCAAAGACACCATTAAGAAGTAAAAATGAACCAAGTTCAGAGTTAAAAAAAAAACCTCTACCATTATCAATTCTAATTGTTTTAATGGATGTACTAAAATGGTTTGTAGATAGCAGAGAAGTCCATGTAGATCTTAAGAAGTCAACAAATAAGGTTTAAAAAAAAATACTTGCATTCATTAGAAGTAGCAATTCTATAAGGCCCTCAAATATCCAAATGAATTAAAGCAAAAGAAGATCCGCTTGAGATGAACTAGTACTAAAAGGCAATTTACATTGTTTTGCAAAGGATAAACTAAACAAGTGGTATTGTAATCATTTGTAGAATGGATTTTAATAGGCACAATAGCCTTTATTACTGAGAAAAGTGTATAACTAAGACTTATGATGACACAAAGAACTAGAAATTTCACTGTTATTGCAAGAAGATTATGCTGCAGATTGAAAGTTCCTTAACTGATACAACCCTCCTGAAGCTTCACCAAGTGCCAACACTTTCTTCTGGTGAGGATCTTGAAAACAAATATCATAAGAAAAGGTTACTATATAAATGAAAAGATGGAATGAAAAAAAAGTATTATAAATTGGTAAGCCATATGGTGTGATAGACACATTGAACTACAAATGCAATAAGGTAGCATATGTGGTGATGAAGTTGGATATGGAACTGAGTTATTCAAATAACATAGTTGGTTGCCTATAAAGATAATATAAGAAAATAATAAAGTGTTTGACTATTTTTTTTAAATAAGTTAACGAAATTAATGTGATTAAATATATTCCTATGGATATTATAGGAAACCTTGTGAACGAAGGAAATATTGTGTTCAAGGACGTCATAACTAATCGAGGTTATGTGACGTAAAGTAAGGATATGCTAAAGCCGTGTTGAAGCCTTGTAAATTTATTTAATACCAAAAGGACTATAAATACATTGTGAAACCTCAAACTTGAGTATAGAATACAAGGTGTAAATTCGTTCTAATACGAAAAAGAAACTAAGAATGCGATATGAGACCTTGAGTTGAATATTCAGACTATATTTCGGAACCGAATGGTTTTTGAAATGCAAAGCAAGAATTATGCAAACGGAGTTGAAAACTCAACGTTTGACATAAATAAGCTATGTGTAGGTATAAGACATACAAATAACATGTCTACCTACAAATCAAGCAAATGAGGCCATGTTTGACATTATAAGAGGCGTATATGCAAAAACATATATATAGCTCATGTGTACATGAAATGGGGAAAAGTAATATAATATGAATGCATTAAACCTAGAAAGCTAATATTCTTGCGGAATTACATTTAAACTACTCACGAAAACGAAAATAAGCTATAATTACGTAAAGTAAAGGCACAAATGCACTATATGACTAAAAGTCTACATATAGATGTGTGTAAAGTCTGTAAATGCATTATAAAAGAGTTATAAACTATAAATGTAATGAATTGACATTTTAAAAGTCGTGTTGGAACTTTTTGAGGATGTATGACTATATTAAGCCGAAACCTAAAATATCCAAGAGGAATATGTAGGTTTCTTGGAAATAAGAATATTAGATATTTATATATTTTGTGAAAATTTACTAACCATACAGGTTATGGGATATGAATGTGTGACTAATGTATGCATACATGTGAACATAATTGTGTATGATTCGTGAAGTGAAGTTAAACTAAAGTTTGTATCAATGGTCATTGAACGAGGTAGGTTTTTTAGTTCTATTATGTTTGTGGATTAAATGTGATTATGTGGTGAGTTACATACCATGCTTTATGAATTGTTAAAGTCAAAATATGACTAAGTTAATTGTGTTATGTAACTCAATTTATATGTGATATGTACTGGCACATGTCTCGATGAATTAGAAATATATAATGCATGAATGTATGTTTTGTAAGGAATTATTGATGCATATAAGATATGCATAGTAAAGAAATATATGTTGCATGCAGATATGCATAGTAAAGGAAATATAGTGCACATGGAATTGTGTGCTATGTGAAACATGATAGACTGTTACATTTGTTGGGCTGTCGAGCTCAATCTTGCAAACACAAACGTTTTGCATGTTAATGATGTTAAGCAATATTACTTGCTATACGGATGATGAAGATTGAACGATGTGCAAAATGAATACATTTCCTTGAATTAGAAATGGTAGAAATCTATGAAAGTTTTGTTAAATAATTAACAATTATGTATAGTTTGAAATGTTGAATGAATAAAGAATGTTTATATTGAAATGAGAATAAATATGATTTTGTAATAAGTGAATTATTGATAGAATAGATATCAAGTATTGAGACTGAAGCTCTTAATACATTTACTCAGATTAAGTAAATCATAAAATGAATATGATTTTAGTATAAAGAAGGGTAGTAAAGGTTACGAATCAGGGAACGACACAAAAAATAATAATTTATTATTATGCATTTTTAGCTATTTTAACCTTAAATAATGTTTTAAAGCTATAACAAGGTAGTATTAACGCACAATCCTGATTTTGGGGGCGTCACAAGGCAAGCAGGACAAGAAATGTGGAGTAGCAGACCAAGCAACCAACAAATCAATTCAATCCAGCCACAAAGGCCCCGGTGAAGCTCACTAGGATCCCAATCCTAGAAAAAGATATCTAGCCAAAATGAAAAAGAGAAGATGGAGGCGAGGTTTAAGAGGAACGACCACCCACAAACCAGATTAGTCCAAAACCAAACATTAAAGAAGAAAGCAAGCCAAGGAAAACAAGTCAAATAGTACCAAGAACCTCAGGAAACTGTAAAAACACATCACTCAAGCCCACAAACTCTAGGCATCTCCTAAAGCTCAGGAAAGTTTCGAGGAAGAGAGTAAATTAAAATAAGTAAACCAAGGATGCGAGAGCTCAACAATTATAGAGGAAAGGACACCCATGTTGAGCTGCATTCTTAAATCAAGGTTTTGACCAATAACATATTGATGAAATTCAATTCATATATATTCAAAGCATGTTAGATCATATAGACAAGTTTCTTACTAGTGTTTTTTACAGTTTAGTTTTTCAAAAAGGAGACCCAAGACTTGCACTAAGAGATGCAAAGATTCCCTTTGTCATAAAATCACCAAATTACAATAATTTAGCTTTACTCAACTTTTTCAATTGTCTACAAACATACAGAAAAGGTAATTGGTGGCCCACAATAAAAGGACAAAAAATTATTTACTTTACCTTTTCTCTTGTACCAAATACAACACATAAGTCATGTTTATTTGTAATAATTGTAATTCGGGAACTATATTTTCTTGGATTATAATTTCAAAATTATTAATCTTAAGATTAAATAATTTTAGTCATATGTTTGTTTTTTATGAGATTATTAATAAGATAACTTAAAATAATCATGTTTATTTTTTCAAAATTATTAAAAAAATTTGGATAAAAACTTACCATTTAAACTATCATACATTTACTACTAACAACAAAAATATTTGATTCTCATTAATTTAAATATAAATGGATAGGATACAATATATAAGTCTTTTTATTTAAAAAGTTTTGGTAAATTTTGTCTATAAATTTGTAGTCCCAAATGACGATGATTAAAACCTAATTGTACATAATATTAAATAGCCCTCATTTTCAAGTAATTTTATTATCTCAAGATTAATAGACAAGTTTATTTTTAAAAATAAATAAAAACTTTAAAATAATAGTCTAATTTCATGAATCCTTGTAAACAAACATAACTCTACATCCTTAATTTGTCAAACTTGTACCAATTAATTGTATTGTTACTACTTGTTACCACCAGCTACCACCAATGGCGGAAAAAAGAGATTGCTTGAGCCATAAGTAAATCAAATGGACAATGAAATAAATATTATGTAAAAAATATTTAATTACGCACTTCCGAGTTCCCATACAGTAAAGCTATCCTGTTTGATATGTCCACGTAATTAAAACCCAAAGAACCCTTACTTCAGACATAAATGGAATTACTCCTCACCCAAACAACCCCTTAACTTTCCTCGTTATATCTTTCGTTTCTTTTGTTTCCAAGTTTGTAAAATTAAATAAAACATAGTAATACAATAGCATAGCATAGGGGCATATCACTACATCACGTCTGGCTAAGCCAAGGCAACAGAGGAAACCACCCCAGGGATCCGACACTCAAAAGGAATATAACTTATAACAACCCTCCCAATCTGCCACAAAGGCCTTGGTGAAGCCCACTAGGATCCCAATCCTAGTAAAAGATATCCAGCCAAAATGAAAAGTAGAAGATGGAGGCGAGGTTTTAACCACCCACAAACCAGATCCCGATGTCACAACGAAAGAAACAAACCTAAACAAAGGAAATTTGCACATTCAAAACTGAGCAGCCCAAAACCAGACATTAAAGAAGAAAACAAGCCAAGGAAAACAAATCAAACAGTACTAAGAACCTTAGGAAACCATAAAAACAGGTCACTCAAGCCCCTTCGGAACAACCCACAACCTCTATGCATCTCCGAAAGCCCAGGAAAGTTTTGAGGAAGAGAGTAAATAAAATAAGTAGACCAAGGATGCAAGAGCTCAACGATCATACTTTCATTTATATTATTTGCAATGATCTCGTCATACTTTCATTTTTTGAATTTTTTTACTGTTTGATTCTTCTTTTGACGGATCTGTTGTTGACAGATTAACAACTGCAATTTGTAGTTAATTTATAGTATCTATAACTTGACAGCTATCCTTATGTGTTACAGTAAGAGAACTATCTTTGACACAATAAGACGAATCGAAATCCAACTTGTGAAAGGCGGGATTTATAATATCTTTAAAAGCCCATCAATTATAGTCATTTGGTTTTTTAAATGCACATTATTCATTTTAAATTTAACCTAAAGATGCTTTTAGTCTTCCAAATTTTATAAAATTTTAATTTTACTCCATATAATTTATACAGTTGTATGTTATCGGATGATAATTTATATTAAATCCTTGTCAATTGTATACTTTTTTTTATAATAGTGACTCATATTTTTAGAGTATAAACCCATACTTTCTCTTTTTTAAAATTAATATTAAATTTAAAAATATCTCAAAATAATTTTAATTTTTAAAAATTAACAATAATTTTGAACGAAAGAGACCTAATATGATTCAAATGACAAAAAATTAATTTTTTTTCCAAAACATATTAAAACTTATTTGTGATAGTTATTCTTCTAACATATATTTATGAGATTAGACAAAAAAAAATCAAACTTGATCTTTTGTTGTACTTTGTATGTGTAGCGGAATTGTACGATCCATCCCACATTAGCGCACACCTTCTTTGAATTTGTTGTACTTTCTTCTAGAGCTTTGCTCGACTCTAATAGACTGTGTAGACTTGACCAATAAGCATGTTGGACCACCTCCTTTCCTAAAAGGTTAACGTATTAGGTTGAGGCTCTACCATATTTATTAAATCATCTACACTTTTGAATTTATCCAATGTGGGATTTATGTGAAATATCGCAACAATCTCCACTTTTCACTTTAATACCCATTACATTATTCATCATTAGCACACCTTCTTTGAATCCTTCAAGAGTTTCACTTGAATACCCATTACATTATTCACTATTAGCACACCTTCTTTGAATCCTTCAAGAGCTCTGCTCAACTCTAATACTACTCCACCACGCCGGAGGCAAACGTGTTTGAGCAATTTCCTAAAGTAATCTTGAGCCCGCTCCACCTGATTCAAATCATACTTTACTTTTGAGTCCTTCAAGAGCTTTGCTCGACTCTAATATTATTCCACCACGCCCGAGACAAACGTGTCTCAGCAACTTGTGTAGACTGGCCTAATAAGCATGTTGTACCATCTCCTTACCTAAAAGGTTAACCTATTTGGTCGAGGCTCTACCATACTTATTAACCCATTTACACTCTTGAATTTAAATTTAGATACATAAGACTGTATTCATAGGTAAAGAAGGGTTCCACTCTGGTGTGCTTCTGATGAACATAGGTTGTGCAGTGGCTACAACAGCATCATTAACACCTCCGACATAATATATTCTTCTAATAAACAATAAACTCATTCTGCCAACCCATTTTTTTCAAAATTGTCATTGAAGTAAACATCAACAATTCTCATTGGACAACATGTTTGCTCCAAATTCATTTTCATGCATTTTCATGCAACAGTGAAGGTTAACTTTGCTCAACCTTCTATTCTCCTACCAGTATCATTTTCTCTTGTTCTAAAACAATAATACACATTAGTTGTTCATCTGTTTATATTATCTTTAAATTAGCCATTCTCTTTTGTTTTTTGTTGTCGTTAAGATCCTTCACCCATAAACTCAAGCTTTTTTCTGGTAGCAAAATATTTACTTTTTTTTATATGTATATTCTCCTTTTACATCATCTCTTCGCTACTCATGACAAGTTCTTCAGGAAGTCGAGTGCGTGCACAAATAGTCGGTCTAACCTGCAGTTGGACATATTCCAAATCATTAAATAGAATATAGGGATGAATTTGATATTTCAGAAATAGTACTTTATATAGATCGTTTTGAATTAGGAAAAATGTATGTATAATAGGAAAATTATGGCCATATCACAGTATGAACATATTAAGTAGTTTGAGAATGGGATATGGACATAATTTTCCTATTATACACATTTTTTCTAATTCGTTTTATAAACAATCTATATGAATTACTATTTCCTGAAAGATAAAATTATCCATATATTTTATATAATGATTTGGAGTGTCCAACTGTTTGTTGGACCGATTTTCTGTGCTTGCGCCTGACTTTCTAAAGAACTTGTCATGAGTAGCGAATAGATGATGTAAAAGAAGAATATACATAAAAACAAGTGGGATGTTTTGCACGGGAAAGAAGTTTGAGTTTATGGGTGAAAAGACTTTAACTGCAAAAAAAACAGAAAGGAAGGGCTAATGTAAAAAAGAGAATATAAACAGATGAACAACTAATCTGTTTTTGTGTTTATGGGGAACAATCGATTTATATAAGTTGTTGCTGATGCATACTTAAATTAATTTGGAGGGACTTTTAATGCATAGTTGCAACATCAACAACTTATATAAATTGGTTAACGGTGCTCAACTTCTTTTCTTCTTATCAGTTGTTCCCCATACACAAAGACAGATTAGTTCATCTGTTTATATTCTTTTTACATTAGTTCACCTCTTCTGTTATTTGTTGCCGTTAAGGTCTGTTCACTCATGACTAATTTCTCGTAGCAAAACATTTTACTTGTTCTTATATATACAAAACATCTCACTTGTTCTTATATACAAGTTATTCAGGGAGGTGGGCGTGAACACAGAGACGGTCAACCTGCAGTTGGACAGACTCCAAATAATTATATAGAATATAAGGATGAAGTTGATATTTCAAGAAATAATATTTCATATAGATTGTTTGTAGAACGAATTAAGGAAATGTGTATAATAGAAAAAAATTATGTACATATCCCAATATGAATATATTAGTTATCTTAAAATAATTGTTAGGTATATGTTCATACTGGGGACATTATTTTTCTATTATATACATTTTTTTTAATTTGTTCTATAAACAATTTATATGAAGTACTATTTCCTGAAATATCAAATTCATCCCTATATTCTATATAATGATTTGGAGTTTGTCTAAGTGTAGGTTGGACCGACCTACACTTAGACAAACTACACTTAGTAGTAGAGAGAATCTTTGTCTATGGTAACAAATGATACGGATAAGAAGAAACGAAGTTGAGCACCGTTAACCTTCATCAACACTTCTGACATATATACCTACTAGTAATTGTCCGTGCCTATTATTATAATTATTGTTATTATAATTATTACTATTATCATAATTATTATTATAATAATAATAATTATTATTTTAATTATTATTTTTATTACAATTACTATTATTATTAATAATATTTTATCAATTACGTTGTGCCTTCGTATCTAATTACGTAATCTAATTGGAATTGTTGATGTTTAATTTAATGACAGTCTTGAAAAAGATGGGTCGATAGAGTAGGTTTATTTGTTTATCAGGAGATATTCTATCAGAAGAAGATATTATGTCAGAGGTGTTAATATGCAGTTGTTAATGCCATTGCACAACCTGTGTTCATCACACATTATTATAATAAAAATAATAATAAAAATTATCACCAGACTGGAACCCTTCACTTATGAATACAGTCCTATGTATCTAAGACAGTCTTGAAAAAGATGGGTCGATAGAGTAGGTTTATTTGTTTATTAGGAGATATTCTATCAGAAGAAGATATTATGTCAGAGGTGTTAATATGCAGTTGTTAATGCCATTGCACAACCTGTGTTCATCACACATTATTATAATAAAAATAATAATAATAATTATCACCAGACTGGAACCCTTCACTTATGAATACAGTCCTATGTATCTAATTTTTTGAAATAAGACATGCATACAAAGTATAACAAAATATCAAATTTGATCTTTTTCCTATCTAGTCTAATAAATATAGGTTAGAAGAGTAACTATCACAAATGAGTTTTAATATGTTTTGAAACCTAAAAAATTAATTTTTTGTGTTGTTTGAATCCTATTACGTCTCTTTCGTTCAAAATTATAAAATTATTAATTTTTAAAAATTAATTTGAGATATTTTTAAATGCAATAATAATTTTTAAAAAAGGGAAAATATAGATTTATATTCTAAAAATGTGAGTAACAATTATAAAAAAATTATACAATTGACAAGGATTTAATATAAATTATCACCCGATGACATGTTGCTGTATAAATTATATGGAGTAAAATTAGAATTTTATAAAATTAACATGCAGCCGTATAAATTATATGGAGTAAAATTAGAATTTTATAAAAATTGGAATATTAACGGCATCTTCAGGATTTAAAATAAATAATCTGCATTTAAAAAATCACATAACTATAATTGGTGTGATTTTAAAGATAGTGGTAAAGATAGTTTGCTTACTGTAGCACGTAAAGATGGATGTCAAGTTATAGTTACTATAAATAAAGTTCGATAGACTGTTGTTAATCAGTCTACAACTGATCCGTCAAAAAGAGTCGAGCAGTACAAAAAAATTCAAAAAATGAAAGTATGGCGAGATTAATGCTAATAATACAAATAATTTCTGAATCTATAAGATTTGAGTAAATCTTAAATCATTGTGTTACATCCTATGAAAAGAATGATACTGATCATAGTACAATTTTTGGACCTAGATTGGAAAAATTAGAAAATATGTGTGGTGTCGTCTGAAAACATCTCGTCTCGAATAGACCTCTATTATTTATGTTTGACAATAATTCAGAAGATGTAATTTCTTATACTGCAGTTATCATGTAATAAGTTTAATTTATTATATACTTGAGTTTTTAAATTTAATATATTATTTGTACTGTTGTTTCAAAATAAACAAAATGATGTCATACACATTTGTGGATTGGATTGATTTGTTGGTTGCTTGGTTTGCTACTCCAGATTTTCTGTTTTCCTTACCTCTGTTATCTCCTAATTCTCATCTGGTTGGTTATGTTGGTTATGTGAAGAATGACAAAATAATCTTCAGATCCAAGTTAAAACAGAAAAATAAAAAGAAAAGAAATTAAAAGAAAAATAAGTATTCAAATGATTTCGTCAAAATAATAGCGGAAGAAATTGTGGATGTTATCATCAGAATCGCGGATCTGGAATTTTTTGCAACTCCTTTGTCATTCAAATTAAGTTCTCTACCTTGATATTTATTTATAAACGAGTTTTGATAATGAATTTTGTAGGTAAAAATTTGAATTTTGGGAGATCATACAAAAAAAATCTGATATTTGAGAAATTGGCGGCTACATGTCTGTTCATGGAGGATTGAAGAATGATAGAGATAATGAGCATAAGTCAAGGGAATAATGAATGAGAAGCTCTAGACTTTTGACCTTGGAGAATACTCCTACCCCACCCCCTGAGGTTTTGTTAGACTGAAATTTGTGCAGCCCAAAGCCCGTCCCGCATGCCGAGACCAATTCGTGCCTATTGTTGGATTGAAATTTTGTAGCCCAAAGCTCGACCCGGCCCGCAGGCTTGGGCCATGTTTTGCAAAGTCTATGGATATCTTGTAGTAGGATTGGGATCCTAGTGGGCCTTTGTGGCATATTGGGAGGGTTGTTCTAAGTTATATTCCTTTTGAGTGTGTCAGATCCTTGTTGTGGGGTGGTTTCCTCTGCTGCCCCTATGCTATTGTATTACTATGTTTTATTTAATTTTACAAAGAAACTTGGAAACAAAAAAAACGGAAGATATAATGATGAAAGCTAATAAGGGGTTGTTTGGGTGAAGAGTAATTCCATTTATGTCTGAAGTAAGGGGTTGTTTGGGTTTTATTTACATGGACATATCAAAGAGGGTAGCTTTACTGTATGGGAACTCGAAAGTGCGTTATTAAATGTTTTTTACATAATATTTATTTCATTGTCCATTTGATTTACTTATGGCTCAAGCAATCTTTGTTTTTTTTCACTATTAGTTGTAGTAAGTAGTAACAATAAAATTAAGTGGTACACGTTTTTATTTATTTTTAAAAATAAACTTGCGTCTTTTAATCTTGAGATAATAAAATTACTTGAAAATGAGGGCTATTTAATATTATGTACAATTAGGTTTTAATCATTGTCATTTTGGACTACAAAATTAACCTAATCTTTTTAAATAAAAACGACTAATATATTGTATCCTATCCATTTATATTTAAATTAACGAGAATCAAATATTTTTGTTATTAGTAGTAAATGTATGATAGTTTAAACAATAAGTTTTTATCCAATTTTTTTAAATATTTTAAAAAATAAACTTGATTATTTTAAGTTATCTTATTAATAATCTCATAAAAAACAAACACGTGACTAAAATTATTTAATCTTAAGATTAATAATTTTGAAATTATAATCCAAGAAAATATAGTTCCCGAATTATAATTATTATAAATAAACATGACTTATGTGTTGTATTTGGTACAAGAGAAAAGGTAAAGTAAATGGGTTTTTTGTCCTTTTATTGTGGGTCACCAATTACCTTTACTGTATATTTGTTTGTAGACAATTGAAAAAGCTGAGTAAAGCTAAATTATTGTAATTTGGTGATTTTATGACAAAGGGAATCTTTGCATCTCTTATGACAAAGGGAATCTTTGCATCTCTTAGTGCAAGTCTTGGGTCTCCTTTTTGGAAAACTAAACTGTAAAAAACACTAGTAAGAAACTTGTCTATATGATCTAACATGCTTTGAATCTATATGAATTGAATTTCATCAATATGTTATTGGTCAAAACCTTGATTTAAGAATGCAGCTCAACAATTAGAAGCTGTGATTTGAAGATTGCCCAAAGAATACATTGAAGTGAAGAAGGTTAAAGTTTGACTCAGAGTGTGAACAATAAGTTTACTTTTTAAAAATGTATTATAGAGAGACGGAGAGAGAATGAGTGAGAGTTGACAATAATATCTTGAAAGAATCTTGTTCTGATGTTCTTTTTGCCCTAATTGCAGTTACTGGATTTATACATGTTTAGTTATTCTAGGAATTTATGCCATAACTAATTGGGGTCAAGTGTCAAACTTTTTTTGACAATGTATTGGTGCAATTATTTTCTTTTTTAATATTATTATTATCATAATCATAATCTTACCTTTTGTATGTTTTGATATATAATGTTAATATATATAGTAGATCAACTTCTTTTTATGCTAATGCTCGGTGGATTCCTACCTTGAATTTGGGCATTATTTCTTGCGAGGGGAAATCCATCTTCTACTTGTGAACTGGAGCTTCTTTTCTGTAGTCGACATCTCATTCATCGAGTTCAGTAACTAGTATTGACAAAGTCAGCATAATTGTTACTTGGAGACATTTGGTCGCACCCATTTGAATCAAATTCCGATTGATTTGCCTGCCAAAAATCTACTGTGTCTTTGTCTTTGAGGTAATTCAGTGAGTTTCTCTTCAGATTCACAAGGTTTCAGTTCGTCATTTTTAATTATTAGTATAGTATTTTGTGTTGTTGGTTATAGTTTTTGTTGGCACATTTGTTCCTAAATTCTGGAAACTGAATTGTTTTGTGATTAGATTATATCTCTTATTATAAAAGCCTTCGGCTTTTTTTACGGTTATTTTGATGTAATTGGGTTACACTTTAGGGCTAAAATAAATAAATTAGTTACTCTTCAGTCTTCATCGGTGGCGAAGCCCGGAATAATTTTTAGTGGGGTTAAAATTATTACCAACCTAAGTCAGTTTTTTAATACTGTTCATATTAATTACTTTTAAAAATAATATAAATTAAATTATTATTTAGTTTAAAATATTATAATTGTAATGGGAGGTAGGGTTTAAAATATTATAATTTGTAATGGAAGGTAGAGTCATTTATAATATATATTATAAAGCGGAGTTTACTTTTTCATGTAATAAATATATTTACCCTGGCCTTGATCAAATTCAAATTATACACTGAAAGCCTGAAACTGTCATGTTCCTCTAATTCGTAATACGCATACTATTTTATGTTATTGCGGTTATGGACAACTTTCAGACGGAAATTGTTGAATCAAATCTGGAGATGGACATAAATTTTCAGCTTCGGGAAGCGCCATCGCGTGGACGAGAAGGTCTCTGATGTCCAGGAGTTCTCCTTTGTCGGGCGAAAGTATGCAGATCCAGATCACGAAGATATGTTGATGAAGGTGTATTGGGTGAGGATCCACAGGGGAGGCAACTTGTCTGTTAAAATATTGATCCATGATAATTCAAATACTCATAGATACACCTACTGGAGTGAGCAACTCCCAATATATTAAGGATGGGGGTGATCTGCTGCTGACTGGCCTCAATCGTGCTGCTATTTTGATCGATGATACTATCACTGTCTTTTGGGATCTGAATCTCACCAACCCCTCCGAACACCAACCCAAACGCATCACAAACTGTAAGGACTGCTTTGACGATGATGGCTACTTTTTCCCAATAAATTCCTAGGTGAATGCTTTTAACTATTCCATACAGCCATATTTATTTGACCTCAATGAAGCCATGCAAGCCCATGTAGAGGTTTGCCTGATAGATGAAAAGATAAAAAGCGTTTATGGATTGATCACAGCTAAAAAATAAATGATTGTTGATCCTGTTTGTGAGAGTTTTCTCTTCCTCAAGGACTCGAGTGAAAGCATAGTAGTAGTAGATGGGCACAGCCAATTCCATTACCCAGATCCGTAGTAGCCGTTCCAGTCAAGTCCAACCTCATAGTTTGTGCACATCTGTAAAGCAAGGACACGGACACGGAGTTTAATGCAAATGTATCCTTTGGTGCTGAACTCCATGGTAAATCGGAAAAACTAATAAACATCATAGAAGTGAGGGTCAGTTGGAAACACATTTGGTACGAGTATATATATAAATAAATATGTTTCTATTGTAAATTTGTGACTTTTAAATGTTTGTGAACTTTTATAGATTCATTTCTGTTAAAATATATCCTTTTGTTTTAATTTGAACCTGGGATGTATGGTGATATGCAGTGATGAAGCTGCCGTTCTAGTGCAGAAGATCTCAGATTGGAGGCACCTTGGAATTCAATTTGCCATTTTATGTATTTCCTTTAGGGTTGTATTTGTGGATTGTGGGAGGCACCTTGGAATTCAATTTGCTATTTTATGTATTACCTTTAGGGTTGTATTTGTGGATTGTGGGAGTTGTTTGAAACTTTGTGGATTGTATTTGTGGTGGCTGTTTGCTACATTGAAGAGGGTTAAAGTTGGACTCGAGAGTGAAGAATAAGTTTAATTAAAAATGAATTTTATATGTATATATAGAGAGAGGGAGAGTGAAAGAGAATGTGAATGACTGAGAGTTGACAATAATATCTTGAAAGCAACATGCTCTAATGTTCTTTTTGACCTAATTGCATTTATACTTATTTAGTTATTCTAGAAATTTATGCCACAACTTATTGGGGCAAGTGTCATACTTTCTTTGACATTGTAGTGGTGTTTTTCAATATTATCATAATCATAATCTTACCTTTTGTATATTTTGATATATGGTAGACCGACTTCTTTTTATGCTAATGCTTAGTTGATTCCCATCTTAGATTTGGACATTATGTGGAAATCCATATTCAACTTATTAACTGGAGCTTGTAACCTGTATTTACAAAGTCAGCATAGTTGTTACTTGGAGACATTTGGTCCCATCCATTTGAATCAAAGTCCCATTGATTTGCCTGCCAAAAATTTACTCTTTCTCAGTCTTTGAGGTAATTCAGTGAGTTTCTCCTCAGATTCACAAGGTTTTCTTTCAAGTAGTTCTCCTTATTAGGACAAGATCATGTTTATTGTCATTACTAAAAAGCTTAAATTTTCACAATTTTGTGTTGATGGTTATAGTTTTTGCAATATTTGGTGGGCACATTTGTTCTTAGATTCCGGTAGCTGTGAATTGTTTCGTGATGAGATTATCTCTCTTATTATAAAGTTTTTGGCTTTTTTTACGCTTTAGGATAAATAAAATAAATAAATTAGTTACTCACGTCATCTTTCCTTCTCTCATAACTACAACCTTTTTTCTTGTTGAAGTGATCACATTTCTTACAACTGCTTGATCAGAGCAATTTGATTTGTTTTTTTTTAAATGCATATATTATTTATGTTCAGATTTATGGCTTGAACCGCGGAGATGACCAAATCATCAGGTAACCCATCAACAAAATCAGATCTTTTGTCATATAATTTTTCTTCTTCCTCACTCCTAGACTTTATGGTGATTTTTTATATATTCAGTTTAATTGCGTGCACAAGTCCTTTGGGATTATTCGCTCCAGGGTTTGCTACAATTCATTGATTTCAAACCCTTCTTTTAGGTTTTTATTTCTAATTATACTATAAAACAAATTTTAAAAGTGGTGAAAAAAGAAAAGAAGGAAAAAAGGCAACACAATTTGGGGACCTGTCTTGGTTTTCCAGTTTTTGTTTGCTGTTTTCAGTCTAAAATTCAATTTGTTTGTTATTAGTGTTTTGTTTAGGGAGTGGTTAGCATGAAATTCAAAAATTAGTAAGTTGGTCAATTGGCCAATAGGGTCCTACGTGCCAACACTCTATTCACAAATTGACCAACTTATCAATTCTAATTATCAATTCCGTTTATTTATAAGTTCAATTTGTTTTTTGTGGATATTTTTTTCTGACACGCATCGTGTGTGCTACGAGTACTACTGGTATCTATGTACTAGTATTATAGAGGTGTGTAAAACGAGAAGATTACTATCTTCTTTCCAATGGTGAGTCTTCTCTTGACATATAACTATCTCCACTGTCTCAAAGTGAATATTATATTTTAAATCAACTCCAAGATCATATAGGTTGTATGTCATTAGACATCTTGTATGATAGTGACAAAACAGCCTTCCAAAGTTGGGTTCACCTCACCCTATTTGATTCACCAAATATAACTACTAAATGTTGTATAGAATACAACACACTTTTCTATACTGTTTAAGGAGAACCTCCACAGCTATAGACCACTGTTCTATTCCCCTGTTATCCCCGCTCGACCCGGCAACACTCTTACGGCAACACTCTTATTACCTGAAAGGAATTGTGAAGCAGAAAGGGTGAGCACAACTAGCCCAGTAAGAAATATCATGATTAAAGATAATTAATTATCAATAGCTTTCATCAATAATAAATCAGAGATTTAGAACATATGGTAGATGATAAAACTTTTCAACCATAGTTGCAGCGGAACGAGCAATCCATTAGAAGAGTCAAATAGACCATCAGATCTATTATCTTCTCTATGTTAAAAGTCCACCAATAATGTTTTATTCCTGTAACATCAATCAACAATTCCTGTCCACAATCATATGTAACTCATAATCACAATTGTGATTCTAAATTCCTCTTCGTACCCAGGACGAAGATAATTTTCATCACCTATCTTCACCTGAAACATAAAAAATTATGGTTATACCAAATCACAATTCTTGTTCATAATCATATTAATAAATTCATCTTTGCACTACGGCCAAAGATATTCATTAACAATTCATCTTTGCACTACAAGCCAAAGACATACAACTATATTTTAGAAGAGTCAAGTAGAGCATGATATCTACTATTTTCTACAAATTAAAAGTGTATAACAAATATTTTATTGCTGAGACTCAGCTTAAATAATCCACATCATATGAATCATCCCTGCACTACAGGTCAATGATATTCTTTAGTATAACGACCACGAATTATCCATGCACTACGGACCAAAGATAATCGTGTTTTCATCACGGTCCTGATCATGTCATAAAACAATTCATCTTTGCACCCTTGGCCGAAGAGAATCCATAGCCATAATCATACCAAAAACTGTCCATCGATGCACTACGGGCCAATGAAGACTTTTTCATTAGTATCACAACCACAAATTATCCATGCACTACGGGCCAAAGATAATCATGTTTTTATCAATGGTCCTGATCATGCTATAAAATAATTCATCTTTTCACCCTTGGCCGAAGAGAATCCATAGCCATAATCATACCAAAAACTGTCCATCAATGCACTACGGGCTAATGAGGACTTTTTCCACATCATTTATAACATTACGGTCATGATTATACCGAATAATCCCTGATCATAATAATATCAAGTCCATCTATACACTACGGCCAAAGATGACTTTCAACACAATATAAACATGAGGATGATGACAATGATATAAGAATCAATCAAATGAGATAAATGATAAATATTAAACATTTATAATACAATTTATCCAGCGTTCAATAATAACCAAATGTTATCAATCACTTAATAATCTCATAATCTAATATCATTAATATTATAACAATATTTAATCATTTCTTAAACTTATAAACAATTTATTTTAATTGTTTACACTTTATCAAATAATGCATTTAATCATTCAAAAATGCCATACTCATAAGATTTCATCATCAATGATCAAATCCCTCATTAAAAATCTGCATATACCCTATATAGGATTCTCAAGCCATAAAATTCTATTTTCCAACTTTATTACTTCACATAACATATTTAATTCATTTTCTCATAACTAGTTCATTTTCATGAAAAATACCAAATCAGTCCCAAAAATATTTTTTTTTCTGAAATTTAGCAGAATATAGTCCCATCTTGAACATATATTTTTCTCAGAATTTTTAAAATTCATTTACTATTTTTCATATGGCTAAAACTTCCGAATATTTAGACATTTATCATAAATTGTACTTTTATCCAAAAATTTCAAAATTTACAGGGTATACTTCTGTTATATACATGTACTCCCAATAAAAAGTTTACCAATTTTGGAGCTAACCACAAGGAGTTATAAGAGTTTACTTTTAAAATAGTCTTTTCCCATAAAATCCATAACTCTTAATCTATACATCCAAAAATCGCCATTTTTGGACACAATTTAGAAAACTTATTAAATTATCATTTCAAATTTTTTCAGAATTTTTGAGGCACAGAAAAATTACGAATCTGCCCCTGGCAGAAACCCCTTTTAATGAAAATACTATTCGTATGGATACGAATGATCATTCACCATGCATGTGATAATCCACATAGACAGGTTATTCTAAAAGAATAATAAAGAATGGAATAACAGAAGAATTCACCATACGTGCGATAAACTGCACCGACGGGTTATTCCCAACATAATAATAAATAATGGAACCAGATCCGGCGTAAACGCACAGACATGATATTCTGACAGAATAATAAATAACGGAACCAAGTCCAGCGTAAAACGCACAGACAGGATATTCCAATAGAATAATAAATAACGAAACCAGGTCCGGCGTAAAAAGCACAGACAGGATATTCCAACAGAATAATAAATAACGGAACCAGGTCCGACGTAAAACACACAGACAGGATATTCCAACAGAATAATAAAGAATGGAATATTAGAAGAATTTCACCATGTATGCAGTACTTTGCATAGACATGTTATTCCAACATAATAATAAAGAATGGAATAACAGAAGAATTTCACCAAGTATAGGGTAGCCCGCGTATACAGGTTATTCCAACAGAATAATAAAGAACGGAATAACATAAGAATTTCACCAAGTATAGGGTATCCCGCGTATACAGGTTATTCCAACAGAATAATAAAGAATGTAATAACAGAAGTTCTCTTCACGAATAAGAAAGAAAGAATACCCCTTACGAGTACAACAAATAATATTTCTTACCTTTGAAAGAAGAGTACTGGATATAGAAGTAGTGAAGTAGCAGAACACTTTTCTTCTTTCTCTCTATAGTTTCTCTCTCTAGAGTTTCAGTGAATTCGTAAGAAATAATGAATGAATAAGCTTCTATTTATAGAAAAATGGACTGCATAGTAACTAACTCATGAACGGTCCAGATTGATTTACTTTAATATGACGGTCCATATTTAAAGCAAAATATTTATGCATAATAAAATATAATATATTCTAATTATTGTTTAATAAAACAGATAACTTTATAAAAGTATTCTGTTTTATATAAAAAAAATTTACTATGCAAAATACTATGCACAATAGAATATAATATATTCTATTTATAGAATAACTTTATAAAAGTATTATGTTTTATATAAAAAGTTTTTCTATTTTATTACATTAATAATACAATAAAACAAAATTGAGTGACTTATCACATAAGCATCAATAATCAATACCGTGTTATTTACCAAAATAGAAAAAAAATTGAATACTTTTATTTCATAAAATTCGGGGTCTCACAAAGAATGTCAATACTCGTTACACAAAAAAGATCCATTGTAGCCTTAAATAGAGATTTATTTCGACATAGTTAAATTAAAAACAAAAATCCACAATTAAGTAATATAGCATTTTGAATACAATAATAAAGATGAAGAAAGAGAATGAAAATTGTGATGTAATCCTTTGCTCTTCTCCACTCATGCCTTGAATCCTTCGTGCTAGCATCCTTGTTTCAATTCTCTAAGAGTGTAATCAAATCTAGGGTTTAATAATGAATACAATAATGTCTTTTCTGCCCCCTCAATTTACCTTTTATAGTCTCCCAATCGCATCCCAAATCAGTTACTGAATCATATCCAGAATCCTTCTCAAACGTGATAAATTCTATTCTGCTCCCGACCATTCCGCCCCGGCACAGTTTTTACCTTCAACAAATCCGCCCCGACGGTTGTATAATGCAATTCCGTCCCGACGCAGGTATTATGCTATGAAATCCGGCCCGACGGTTGTCCTGATTCAAGCATCTACAAAAATTTCCTTTAAGTTCTGATTTTACTGTTTTCACCATTAAGACCAGTTCCAACAACACAAAAGCATTAAAACAAATAAAATGATACTAAATACACTCCAAATAGCAACCAATGAAACTTAAAAGGTAACCGATTCGTAGGTATAAAACTCACTCATCAAATACCCTTAAATTTGAGACTTTGCTTATACTCAAGTAAAGCACAAATGTAAATGCAAACTACCTACATACCTATGAATCCAGCCATTAGTCAGTATGTAATTCAATAATTTTTCCTCAGAGAAATCAACAATAGCTTTAAACAGTAAATCCAACCAAAAACACTTCAATAATCCACATCACTCTATAATTCAAAGCTTGTTATCACTGATGTAGTGTGTGTGTGCTCAATAACCAAGGAAATCAACTATAGTTCAAGTACATCACATAATACGCTTCTTAGAGGAAAAGCCACATTTTAACTCAAGAAATTTTGTAAACAAGTTAAGCTCCAGCTAAAACTATGGAATTACGAAGTTAGAAGTCAATACAGGATTTATTTCTACTTTTGTATTATCACGAAGGCATTTTAGCTCTTTCCTGCGCTTTCACCCGACTTTGCAATGTCTAGTCTTCTTAGGCTTTTCAATGTTACCCATTTAGCGAGCTTTTGACCAACAACTCTCAAACTAGATGATCTTAGGGTGATGGGTGTAAAGACATCCCCCATAGTTTACTTACTCGAGTAACAAAGGGCACAAAACTAAACTAGTCAATGTGTTTATTCATATATATTTTTTCTGCATTTTTTAATTTTTTTAATTTTTTTTCAATAGACATCCCATATTCTCTCCCAAACTTAGGTTTTTACGTTATCCTAGCCTTTACAACAAGTTTACATATCCCATATTCTCCCCCAAACTTAGGTTTTTACGTCATCATAGCCTTTTCTACAAGTTTACCGATTTTCCATAATTAAACACCAAAGTTTCCCTCAAGAAGACAATTATGTGATTATTTAGAGTAAGGGGGTGTTTTAAAAAAAAAACTGAATGAATCTGAATCTAAATCTGAATGAAAAAAGTTGTTTGATAATTGACATGTCTGAAATATCTGAATAACAAATTTTTATTATTTTACCCCTATAAAAAAATTCAAAATTGTTGTAAATTTATTTAATATTACTTAATATAATAGTTATTATTATAAAAAAAATAATCATTCAGCCCTCATTCAGGCCATTCAACCAAAAAATGACACTAAACCATTCAGTCCAAATCGTCTGAATGACTGTCCGATTCAACCATTCAGACGATTTTCCCCCAAAACAAATGCACTTTATGGTTGACTGATTCAGACATTCAGTCATAAATAAACAGCCCCTAAGTTAATAAAAATGGTGAATCTAACGTGCTATCCGGTTACATCAGTTTCAAACATGAGAGGATTTATATTATTCTATGAAATTACATCAATGCCTTGGTTATCAATACTGCTCAAATATCTATACAATTCCAATCTCATCATAGGCCAAGTCAACTTCAAACTAACTGACAAACTAGAAACATGCAATAGGAACTAATTATATACAATAGATATAATAAACAACTAAGCTATCAAATCAAATATTTTTTGAGATACACCCTAACCTATATATTAAATCATATATATATATATATATATATATATAGGAATGCATAGTAACTAATTCATGAACGGTCAAGATTGATTTACTTTAATCTGACGGTCCATATTTAAAGCAAAATCTTTTAAATAAAATATAATATATTCTATTTATAATATAATGAAACGAATAACTTTAGAAAAGATTTTACTATACAAATACTATGCATGCACTATGCAAACACTATGCATAATAAAATATAATATATTCTAATTATTGTTTAATAAAACAAATAACTTTATAAAAGTATTCTGTTTTATATAAAAAGATTTTTACTATGCAAAACAGTATGCAGACACTATACAACAATATGCATAATAGAATATAATATATTCTATTTATAGAATAACTTTATAAAAGTATTTTGTTTTATATAAAAAGATTTTTTGTATTATTACATTAATAGTACCAACAAAACTGAGTGACTTATCACTTAAGCATCAATAATTAATACCGTGTGCTATTATGCAACCACGCGTATTACTGTACTTTGAACACCGGGTGTTTCAACAGTTAACGGTAAAACTTCCGTCGTTATTTTCATAAAGTATTTTCGTCGTTTTCTCAATCCGACAATAATTCTGATGTGGGGTCCACCAATGATTGGGCCGTTGTACGAATATTTCCTGTTAAAATGAATATTCCTCGACCAATCGAATATTATATAACAACTTGCGTACTTTACAAAATTTATAAATATTACCCACAACTATTATATCAATTTCACTCCATAATATTCAAAAATATTATTTATAGAAAATTCATCTTTATTCAAAAAGTTAGGGTTTTACATATTCCATTTTTCTTCTCAAGAGGCGAGAATGTAGCGAGTACTAGTCGGGGTGTGGAATGATGGTTCTAGAAGTGGTTCTAGTAGTCCTCACTATTCTGTAAAATAGTGTATCAATAATTTTAATGAGGATTCCTTTTGAGTTTGTATACTCTCTATTAGACAGTATTTGTATTTAAACTTAAAGTTTATGTATTGTAGTATTTTGCACGACAATTGTATTAATGAAATTGTAGTTGTTTATGTACCATGTATTTGGCGACTCAGAATAGGTTGGGTGGATTGGACCTATTTTGGGGGCATCACAGAGTGTATTTCGTGAATTTGATTTCCCAACAATTACTCCAACAACCGTTGACGCTATTTTGGCCTGCTGTTGTGGGTGATTTTGTCAAGCGTACAAAATCAGGTGTTAACAGTGTTTAAGATAAATGTTGCGTTTGAATCAAAGGAATGGAATGAAGATTGGAATGATTCATTCTATTCTAGTTGAAGATTAGAATGATTAATATTTTGGGATGGAGATTGAAATGATTAAAAAACTACGCTTTGATTTCTTTAATATATATTTGATTTTTTTTAAATAAAAATAATAATCGAACTTAGAAAATTTTACTTCCTAATTTGTTTAAATAACTCTTGAAAATGTGGATAGATTTAGCAAATCTTTAATATCCCGACTCAACAAATCGTTTTATGAATATATATGAAAGCATAAAAGATCTTCAATATCCAAAATCAAAACAAAAAGGCAGTCGAGGATAAATTGTTCCACATTTTCACTCTAGTTGGACTTTTTACATGATACTACAAGAGAGTATGGTTTGTACTTAGCTTTAACTAAACCATAATCTTTGTACCTAAATCTTCGTAGGTATTACTTCCGTTCCATAATAAATATTTTTTTAGTTAAAATTATACATACCAATACACAAGTTAAAATGGCAAAAATACATTTAATATATTTTCTTTGAAGTTGAAGAGTTAATGAGTGTCATTTAATTGTAGTGATGGTAAGATGCAATAAATACCATTGAATGCATAAGGGCATATATGAGAAAATATTACAAAAATTGTATTGGAGTTCTAACACATCACTTATTTTGGAAAAAACCATTAAGCCTAAAAAAATACTTATTGTGGGACAGAGGTAATACTACATATGGCCCTACCGCCCCAATGTATAAGCTATGTGTTGCACCTACTAACAGTCCTTCTACGGGGCTATCGGTATAATTTTTTTTGCTTTGACTTCAGAAAAATATTTAGTATTTTTTGTAACCGAAAATTTTATAAAATATGGTAATTTTGGTGTAATTTGAATACATATAAAAAATAATACTTTATAATTTGTGCAACACTGTTTTTTATATATATATATATATTCAAATAACACCAAAATCACCATATTTTGTAAAATTCAAGTTGGAAACTTAGAATACATTTTTTAAGGGTGAAAGCAAAGATAATACTACCTCCGTCTCACAATAAGTGATTTTTTAGGCTTAATATTTTTTTCTCGTATATGCCCTTATGCATTCATTGATATTTATTGCATCTTGCAATAACTACAATTAAATGACACTCATTAACTTTTCAATTTCAAAGAAAATATATTAAGGGTATTTTTGTCATTTTAATTTATTTATTGGTATTTGTAATTTAAGCTAAAAAATCACTTATTATAGGACGGAGATAGTAATAAATAATAAAAAATAAAAATTTGAATCGATTGCTATAGCGGTCGGGATCCCCAGACTTATTGACCTACTGATCCAATTTTTATTGCACTTTGAATACACATCATCTCGATTTGGATGAATTGATCTTAATAATAGTAGGAGTACTACTCAGTTGATTTTGGTATTTGTAAAAGAAAAAACTCCTCTCTTTTTTCAAATTCATTTATTGCTCAACACATTATTATTCTGAAAGAGAACATGCCTTTGTCTTGTTTTAGGTAGCTGACTACCAAAAGTTTTTTCATCTTTTTCAAATTCATTTATTGCTCCATTTTTATTCTGAGAGAGAGCATTCATTTGTCATTTGTTTTGTTTTACAGATTGTACAATTCTATTTTTTACATGTATCTAAATGATACTTAAATTACTGCATTTTATAAAAATTTCAATTTTAATAAATCACATTAATTATTTAGTACTCAAAAGCAAAAAAAATTAATTAAAAATTCCGACTGACCACTAATCCTGTCGAAAGAAAGCGGTCGGCGTAGACTTATTGAAATTGAAAACCTGCTAGCTAGCCTAGCTAAGGTAGCTTCAGCACAGGCTTTGTAGCAACAGTGGTGGATAACTTAATCAATAAGATATGCATTCTATGACAAATATTGACTTGGTTTTTAAAGTACTACTAATATCTACGTTTATTTATGCTATTTTATAATAGAGTCCGGATCCAGTCCGGTATCCCGGACTCTATTAAAATACGGATTTTTTTTTTTTGCTTTTTTTTTGAAACAATTTAAAAAAATTTTTATGGAATTGAAATTTTTACATAATACAGTGTTTTGGGAGTGATTTGGATGCCTATAACAAAACATGTCTGTAGAGTCTGGGCAGACTGTACATACATTGGTTGGTGTAGGTATTAAAAACACACCCAAAACACTGTATTATAGAAAAATTTCAGTTCCATAAATTTTATTTTTTATTTTTTTAGTTGTTCTACAAAAAAAAAAAAACTGGGTCCGGATTTTCTCCCGTCCGGGAGGTCCGGACCTGATCCTATTTCTTTTATAATATACCTGTTATATATATTTTTTAAAAATTTAGGGAGCATAAAAAAATTAAGAGGCAGTGTATAAAAATTAAGAGGGGGATAAATTATTTAAAAATTTGAGATATAGTATAAACATTTTAAAGAGGAAAAAAAAAGTATATAAAAAAATTGAGTGTAGAAGCATTTTTTAAAAAAGTAAGTGTACAAAAACTTTAGAGAGGGAATCTAAAATTTTTGAAGACTATATAAAAATATTTAGTGAGGAAAAATGTACAAAACATTAGAGATAGAATGTGAAAAAAATATAATAATTAAATATCATTAATAATTTATTTAATTATATCATAATAATGTTAAACTTTAAATTTGAAATATAAGTTAACTTATATTTGACCTATAATTATATAGTTTCAAGTCGCACAATTAATATTAAAATTAAAAAAATATAATTTTAATTCTTAAATAGAGTTGTAACTAAATTTTGTTAACTAAAACTAACTTGTAACTAGGGGTGTAAATCAAGCTAAGTAGTTCGGTACTCGACTCGAGATCGGCTCGAAAATATGATTCAAAGCTCGAATTCGAAGTTGATCCGAGTCGAATCTGATCCATACTCATTTTCTGTTTAATGATACACGAATCGAATTCGAGCATACCAGTGTTCGCTCATATTGGGGTTCGAGTATTTCATTTTTTTCTCGAAACATACTCGATACTTGCTCGATAGATTATATTCGAATATTGATCTGATCCATGCTAGTAAGCTAAATATGTGATATTTATATCAATCTTTATAATTTATAAAGTGTAGTATGAAATTGTGTAAACTTGTACTTGACTAAATCAATTAATTGAATGTCAATTTATATTACATTATTTATATTTCAATACATAAATAAAAGTGAATTTTTTTATATATAAATATTAGTTAAATAACCAATTTAGTATGTAATTGTTCAGTTTTATGTGAAATGGTTCATATTCGAAACATGATTTGAAGGCTCATGAGTAACTCGCTTTGTAAACGAGTCGAGTACTTACGAGCCGAGTAGGTTCGAGTAATGATCCGAGTCGAATCTGGCGCAAAAATATAAATCCCTTATCGAATCCGATCTCAATTTTTTTGAGTCTAGCCGAATCTAAGCATGAAGATGTTCGCTGAGATTTGACTCGTTTACACCACTACTTATAACGATATTTTGACATACCTATTTAAAACTTTTCAAATGTCCAAGTCAAAAAAATATTTATATATATTACTCCCTCCATTCCTATATGTAGGTCGTTTTAGACTTTTTTTTATATTCCTAATTATTTGCCGTTTGTGGTTATTTAGGAGAATTGATTACTATTTTTCTAAATTATCCCTTATTACTCCACCTAATCTTTTGATCCGTATTTCTGAGATAAGTGAGGTGAAGGGTATTATAGACAATTGATACTATAATTAATATATGTAATGTATATATGCATAATGCATTAATAGTCAATACTATAAGACTTGAGGGTGAAAAAAGTATTATTTTAAACATAAGTCTGGATGGAGGATTTGAATTAAAGTTGGTGATAATTAACAACATTAAAAACTTGCTGGCCTAGCTAAATTGATCTGATAATAGTTGATTTTCTTATCGGTAAGAGAAATTTTTCTCTCAAGAGATTAATTATTTCTTATTTTATATTACTATTATATTATACATAAATAGGTGATATTTAATTTAATTATATTATGTTATTTTAAACTACACTATTCAAGTTTTTATTAAAAATTTGTTTATTTTTAAATTAGGATTTTCTCCGAGTACTAAGTTTTTCGGTGTATTTTGATGTAATCTCATTATTACAGGTCCTCTTATTTTCTTGTTTTGTGTAGATTTGTCTGATGAAAGCTCTCATATATATGAGATCAAGTTACCTAGCTATAACTACTATTTTAGCAGAAAAAAAGATCAAACTTGATCTTGTGTTGTACTTCTCTTTAAATGCACAGCTTATTTCAAAAAATGAGATATTTTCATTGGCGAAGAAGAGTAGAAATGCGTGGGGGGGTACCAGTCTTCTGATGAACTATGCACTTGACATTAACTACTACATCATCAACACTTCTTATATATATATACATATACCTATTATAATAATTATAATTATAATTATTAATAATTATTATATTATTAAATATTATTATAATTATAATAGTAATATTAATAATATAATTTTAATAATAATTATAATTATATTAATAATAATAATAGTAATAATTATAATAATAATAAGTATGACAATAGTAATAATAATAACAACAACAACAATTACAATAATAATAATAACAATAATTATAATAATAATAGTAATAGTAATTATTATCATAATAATTATTATAATTATTATTACTATTATTATTATTATTATAATTAATATTACTATTATAATTATAATAATATTATAATAATTATTATTAATTATATTTATAATAATTATTACAATAATAATTATTATTCTTAGTATTATTATTACTATTCTTCTTATTATTGCTATCACTATTATTTATTATTATTATTATTGTTATTATAATAATTAGAATTATTTCCATAACAACTCTTGGTTCATCCGTATATGTACTAAAGTTTTAAGAAACGAAATTCCCAACTGATTTTTCGTTTGGTGGGATAAAATAGGTATCACTATTGACACCCTACCAGAATCAGTTCAAACAGCATTCAAGGAATGGCAAGTTGCCTATGCCCATATACCAGTAAATAAAGAATTATCTATGCAAAAACTGTTTGCCCATTTTCATAATCCGTTTTGGAATTCCTTGGATTTGGAAGTGGAATTTTCAGTGCGATTATCAGAATAAAATCTCTCGCCTAAAAAGAGTATTTTTTACCAAGGGGTGGGATAAAGGGCTTACTCCCACTTTACCAGAACTCCTCAAAACTATAAAAGGTCATACATAAATGTCACATCTAACATCTAAGCTCTATCAGCTCTATCTCATTTCTTTTTATTCAAATTTTAAACCTTCTATCTCTCTCTCTTCTTACACTCACAGAGCCCTAATTGGGTTCTCTCTCTTATCTCTCATAGCCAGCCCTAATTGGGTTCACGGAGCTTGAAAAACGCAGAAGACACGAAGCAGAAGAAGTCGAAGATCTAAGACCTTCTCCTCTTGGCTCTCCTCTTCCAAGCCTTCTTCTTCCGCTTCTTCTTCTCATCCCTCCGACCGTGAGGTTACTTCTCTTTCCTCTTTCTCTACTTCTATACATGTACAAGCTTGATTTATATTATAGATTGTTTATCTGGTTGAGTATATATAGTCATGACCTTTTAGAAAACAACTCAATTCCGTCCTTTTATAGGAGAGAGTTACCTTGGTGTTATTTTATGTTTTCCCTTGTAAAATTCTAAGGGGTTTGTTGTTAATTGTTTGGCTGGGGAAAGATACATTTTTGAAAATATTGGTATAGTTTTCATTCCAGATCTTTAACTAGATGTTTACTCCGTGTTCTTGGCAAAAAATAATATTGTTTTGATGATGGCAAAACAAACAGGTATGGGATGACAATATAAGTGATACTATAGATGGTCTAATGCCACTGTAGATGGTCTATCAAGGTATCTATATCTATATCTCTGCAACCATTATTCCAACTAAAATAGACATTATTAGTATGTATAATATACCTTCTTTCCCTAATATCTATCTAATAAAATACAAATGATTTTGAATTTTCCGCTCACTCAATAAATCATCTAGGCCGTCCAAAGTTTGAGATAAATCCCACCGTCCATACATCTATCTAATAAAATACATCTATCTATCTATCTAATCTATCTAATAATTATTTTGAATTTTTCGCTCACTCAATAAATCATCTGGGCCGTTTAAAGTTTGAGATAAATCTCATTGTCCATTTAGTGTCGAAGGCACGGGACCCAGCTAGTCTACCTAATAAAATACAAATAATTTTGAATTTTCCACTCACTTAATAAATCATCTAGGCCGTCCAAAGTTTGAGATAAATCCCACCGTCCATACATCTATCTAATAAAATACATCTATCTATCTATCTAATCTATCTAATAATTATTTTGAATTTTCCGCTCACTCAATAAATTATCTGGACAGTTCAAAGTTTGAGATAAATCTCATTGTCCATTTAGTGTCGGAGGCACGGGACCCGACTAGTATATCTATCTAATAAAATACAAATGATTTTGAATTTCCCGCTCACTCAATAAATCATCTGGGCCATCCAAAGTTTGAGATAAATCCCACCGTTCATACATCTATCTAATAAAATACATCTATCTATCTAATAATCTAATAATAATTTAATAAAATACAAATGACTTTAAATTTTCCGCTCACTTAATAAATTATTTTGGTCGTTCAAAGTTTAAGATAATTCATATTGTCCATATAGTGCCGGAGGCACGAGACCCAGCTAGTATATATATATATATATATATAATATAGATAAGTGTTATCGAGTCGTGAGCAGTCCACGCCTCCTCCAGGGTCGAGCCAAAAAAAAATATTAAAACGACGGCGTCATGTGGTTTGCAAGGAGGCTTTATACGGGAAAAAAAATGAGAATGGGCGCTCGTCTGATTAAAATAGCAATTGTTCGGGTCGGCAAATTATTGCCTGCCCTCTCAATTTTCTTATTTATGTACCATCATTTTCTCTTTCATCCCGGACCTACTGAAAGCAACGCCAAAAAATTGATAACATACTATAAATCTATCTATATAATATAATATAATAATAATAATAATATAATAATCTATATAAAACAGAGCAAAGAGAAAACATAAATGTCACATCTAACATCTAAGCTCTATCAGCTCTATCTCATTCCTTTTTATTCAAATTTTAAACCTAATATGTCTCTCTCTTCTTACACTCACAGAGCCCTAATCGGGTTCTCTCTCTTATCTCTCATAGCCAGCCCTAATTGGGTTCACGGAGCTTGAAAAACGCAGAAGACACGAAGCAGAAGAAGAAGTCGAAGATCTAAGACCTTCTCCTCTTGGCTCTCCTCTTCCAAGCCTTCTTCCGCTTCTTCTTCTCATCCCTCCGGCCGTGAGGTTACTTCTCTTTCCTCTTTCTCTACTTCTATACATGTACAAGCTTGATTTATATTGTAGATTGTTTATCTGGTTTAGTATATATAGTCATGACCTTTTAGAAAACAACTCAATTCCGTCCTTCTATAAGAGAGAGTTACCTTGGTGTTATTTTATGTTTTCCCTTGTAAAATTCTAAGGGGTTTGTTGTTAATTGTTTGGCTGGGGAAAGATACATTTTTGAAAATATTGGTATAGTTTTCATTCCAGATCTTTAATTAGATGTTTACTCCGTGTTCTTGGCAAAAAATAATATTGTTTTGATGATGGCAAAACAAACAGGTATGGGATGACAATATAAGTGATACTATAGATGGTCTAATGCCACTGTAGATGGTCTATCAAGGTATCTATATCTATATCTCTGCAACCATTATTCCAACTATTAGTATGTATAATATACCCTCTTTCCCTAATAGATAAAATGGGCACACCAAGTCCACATAATTTAATCAACTTCAGGGGTTTTAATTTCATAAAGAATACTCTGCTTAAAAGTTACAATTTTTAGCATTCAAATCATTTTCCTTTTCTTAAATTTGTTCCTTTATCACAAGTTGATGTTTTAGTTTAAACTTCCATTATGGTGGGAATAGTGGTATTTGTTTGTTTAGAAGGCAGATAAATAGAAAAAGAAGTATGATTTGATCATTGTATAATAAGGTGTTTTGGCAACTATGTATGGGTATTGAATATTATGATCACCGAATATGGCTATCTAGGTTCTTTACAAACAGTTTTAACAAACTCAAGTTGACTTTATTTGTTAATTATGAAAAGGGTTGTAATAAAACTATGGGGTTTCGGTTTGTGCAGGAGGAAAGGTTACCTTATGCATTTTATATATCAGATCAAGAGCTTGTTGTCCAACTTGGATCATATTTACAGAAAAACAAGGGTTAGTTGAAGTTCTAGAACTACGAAGAAAGTTAGCTGTCACTATCCAGCTTTGCTATTTTCAATTGTATACTGCATTTTTTGTGTGTGGCAACTTATTATGGAATAACAAGGTTTTAAATGATCATTCTGTAGTATCTGTGGAGAAGGTTCTCACAATAGTTTATCAACCGCAATCAGTTTTCCGAATTCGTCCAGTCAATCGTTGTTCAGCAACAATTACTGGTAAGAGATTTAGGCCTTCTGTATGTGTTAGTAAATATACAGTTACATAAATTACAAGCCATGTGAATATCGTGTTTGGATGATGTCGCCTGTAATGTAGTCTCATATTTTCTGTTCTTATTTACTCTTTTTTTGGGTCATGGCAATATAAGTTGTTCCCATCTTTAATTTTCTGTTCCCAGTTGGTGTGCGGACTCCTTGTCCCCCCTTTGCTTGACTTCTCTCAATTCTTCTATAAAAATTCTTTTTTTTACTATCTGAAGAATATTGTAGTCATTCGATGTTTCTTTTCCTTCTCTGTTGGTCCTGTCAAGGCGTCGAGCGGCATAGCTGGTGGTGGGTGAAAGTGGATAAAAATGGCGGTTGAAACGGAGGCTGCAACTTTTCTCGAGTTGGCTCTTGCTGATACTAACATCGATCGACTGGGACAGGTCTCTTTTTTTACTGATTTTCTTATAATTTTATTATTTGGTTCCGAATATATTCTCTAACATTCTCCTGCTGTGCTTTGTTTGCTGTTTTTTTTATAAAAAAAATTATTTTTTCAGCATACAATTGTGGTTTGTGGGGGGCATTTTTATGATAAAGGTCAAAGATGTTGAAAACCACTCAAAAACCCCAAAATCCAAAACATCAACCATCCCGCAACAGGGATCCGACACACTCAAAAAGGAATATAACTTAGAACAGTCCTCCCAATCTGCCCAAAAAAACCTCAAAGACTAGGAACTGATAGAAGATGAGACTTAAGATAAACATAACCGGTCAGAGAAGAATAATAACCCATGGTTTCGAATACTAATGAAATAAGAATTTATTAAAATAAATTTTTATTTTATTATATATGTGGCGATGGATGCTTATGTGAATGTGATAAATATATAAATATATATTTATTGCATGATTTATTAAAAACTAATTTTCGAAAATAATAATTAGTTTAAGAAATAATTTTTAATAATGAAATTATTAGAAATTAAACTTTAATAAGGAATATTACAATAATTTCTGTTATGGAATTATTTTATTAAATATTTCTCAAGAAAATGTTGGGTTATAAATTTTGTGTATATATGTGATATATAAATAATATTACATATATAATTACATTTAAGTGTATTTATTTTGGATATTATGTTTTATAAAATAAACATAAAATGTATGTGAAATTATTATATATTTGTTTTGGTCTTAAATAAAGTGTGGAAAAACAATTTATTGTATACATTAAATAAAGTATATTGAAATAATTTATAATATTAAATTGTTTTAATATATCTAGTGGTTTTATTACATTAGATATATTACTTTATGTAATAGGTAACTTTCATTTTTTTTGGGACGGTGCAAGTAATATTAGTGTATTATTTGGTGTAATATATATTGGAACCAAATTAGTAAACTGGAATTATAAATGAATAATGATTAAATATATTGAATAAATATATTTAACATATAAATTGAATTGTTTGGTAATAATTTATGGAATGAAGGAGGTAATTTAATTTAATGGTACAAAATTAGTTGTAAAATCAAATAAGCATAATATGGTTAATATATATTATATATGAATGAATATATATATATATAATATATATATACGGGAGAATAAGAAATATGTCATCAAGTATACAAATGTAGTAAATATGTATATGTGTATGATACATACATATATATGTACAATGTATGCTCAGGAGAGTAAATAAAAGGATGATGTATGTTTGGTATATAGTGGGTGGCTGAGTCATTGGATTGCAAGCTGGAGGTGTCAAGGTATTAGATTATTATCTGTACACTAAGCATATAATTCCTAAAGGGAGCTATAAGCATTTTATTTGAGAATTGAGAAGAGCTTATAACTCAATTCCTCCCCTGCTCTCTCCTATTTCCATTTCGTCTCTTCCAAAAAGAAAAGATATGTTGTGCTAAATTTATTCTCCTCCCAAGTTATCAAAATAAGGGTTTGTCATTATTCAAACCAAACTCTACCGAATTTGTGTTTCTAGCTGAAAATTAGAGGTATATGACTCAAAAATGGGATTCCAATGTTGGAATTGGTGAAGATGTTAAACAATTACTATCAAGAAAAAGAAGAATTTCAGCCATAACAGATTATTAAGCAAGGTTTTCTCCATTCAGTCTTCAATCTAAAGGTAAAAATATTCTTAATCTTTAGATTTAAAGAAATTGGTTTATTTCTAATCTATATTAATTGATATTCCAGAGTTATAAGAATGAAATTGGTATGGAGAATATGTATTAATATATGAAATTTGCGTTTTGAACTTGTGCATAAAACATGTTTGTCAAAAGTCCTATATGGACTGTTTTATTAAAAACCCATGTGATAAGCAAATCCGGGGCTATGGCGAGATACGTTTATCTTATATGTCATAATTAAAGAGATTGGGGGTACTAATTAAAACGAAGAACAAATTTATACCTAAAATTAAAATTTTAAAATTTGTGTGTCGAGCCATTCTTGGCCATTGTCTGAGCAGCCCAAAGATATTAAAATGGGGATAACTAATGATCTTCTTCTAGTCTTTTATAGAATCTGTAACATATAAAGATATGAGAGTTAATTACTTTGAGCTGAAAGCTATTTTCAGTATTTGCAATTGCTACTTACATAACCTTTATAGGATGTGCCATGTCCATGCTTATAATGATTTGTCAAAGTAATATAATGTTAATCAAAGACACCATTAAGAAGTAAAAATGAACCAAGTTCAGAGTTAAAAAAAAAACCTCAATACCATTATCAATTCTAATTGTTTTAATGGATGTACTAAAATGGTTTGTAGATAGCAGAGAAGTCCATGTAGATCTTAAGAAGTCAACAAATAAGGTTTAAAAAAAAATACTTGCATTCTTTAGAAGTAGCAATTCTATAAGGCCCTCAAATATCCAAATGAATTAAAGCAAAAGAAGATCCGCTTGAGATGAACTAGTACTAAAAGGCAATTTACATTGTTTTGCAAAGGATAAACTAAACAAGTGGTATTGTAATCATTTGTAGAATGGATTTTAATAGGCACAATAGCCTTTATTACTGAGAAAAGTGTATAACTAAGACTTATGATGACACAAAGAACTAGAAATTTCACTGTTATTGCAAGAAGATTATGCTGCAGATTGAGAGCTCCTTAACTGATACAACCCTCCTGAAGCTTCACCAATTGCCAACACTTTCTTTTGGTAAGGATCTTGAAAACAAATATCATAAGAAAAGGTTACTATATAAATGAAAAGATGGAATGAAAAAAAAGTATTATAAATTGGTAAGCCATATGGTGTGATAGACACATTGAACTACAAATGCAATAAGGTAGCATATGCGGTGATGAAGTTGGATATGGAACTGAGTTATTCAAATAACATAGTTGGTTGCCTATAAAGATAATATAAGAAAATAATAAAGTGTTTGACTATTTTTTTTAATAAGTTAAGTTAACGAAATTAATGTGATTAAATATATTCCTATGGATATTATAGGAAACCTTGTAAACGAAGGAAATATCGTGTTCAAGGACGTCATAACTAATTGAGGTTATGTGACGTAAAGTAAGGATATGCTAAAGCCGTGTTGAAGCCTTGTAAATTTATTTAATACCAAAAGGACTATAAATACAATGTGAAACCTCAAACTTGAGTATAGAATACAAGGTGTAAATTCGTTCTAATACGAAAAAGAAACTAAGAATGCGATATGAGACCTTAAGTTGAATATTCAGACTATATTTCGGAACCAAATGGTTTTTGAAATGCAAAGCAAGAATTATGCAAACGGAGTTGAAAACTCAACGTTTGACATAAATAAGCTATGTGTAGGTATAAGACATACAAATAACATGTCTACCTACAAATCAAGCAAATGAGGCCATGTTTGACATTATAAGAGGCGTATATGCAAAAACATATATATAGCTCATGTGTACATGAAATGGGGAAAAGTAATATAATATGAATGCATTAAACCTAGGAAGCTAATATTCTTGCGGAATAACATTTAAACTACTCACGAAAGCGAAAATAAGCTATAATTACGTAAAGTAAAGGCACAAATGCACTATATGACTAAAAGTCTACATATAGATGCGTGTAAAGTCTGTAAATGCATTATAAAAGAGTTATAAACTATAAATGTAATGAATTGACATTTTAAAAGTCGTGTTGGAACTTTTTGAGGATGTATGACTATATTAAGCTGAAACCTAAAATATTCAAAAGGAATATGAAGGTTTCTTGGAAATATGAATATCAGATATTTATATATTTTGTGAAAATTTACTAACTATACAGGTTATGGGATATGAATGTGTGACTAATGTATGCATACATGTGAACATAACTGTGTATGATTCGTGAAGTGAAGTTAAACTAAAGATTGTATCAATGGTCATTGAACGAGGTAGGTTTTTTAGTTCTATTATGTTTGTGGATTAAATGTGATTATGTGGTGAGTTACATACCATGCTTTATGAATTGTTAAAGTCAAAATATGACTAAGTTAATTGGGTTATGTAACTCAATTTATATGTGATGTACTGGCACATTTCTCGATGAATTAGAAATGTATAATGCATGAATGTATGTTTTGTAAGGAATTATTGATGCATATAGAATATGCATAGTAAAGAAATATATGTTGCATGCGGATATGCATAGTAAAGAAAATATAGTGCATATGGAATTGTGTGCTATGTGAAACATGATAGACTGTTACATTTGTTGGGTTGTCGAGCTCAATCTTGCAAACACAAACGTTTTGCATGTTAATGATGTTAAGCAATATTACTTGCTATACGGATGATGAAGATTGAACGATGTGCAAAATGAATACATTTCCTTGAATTAGAAATGGTAGAAATCTATGAAAGTTTTGTTAAGTAATTAACAATTATGTATAGTTTGAAATGTTGAATGAATAAAGAATGTTTATTTTGAAATGAGAATAAATATGATTTTGTAATAAGTGAATTATTGATAGAATAGATATTAAGTATTGAGACTGAAGCTCTTAATACATTTACTCAGATTAAGTAAATCATAAAATGAATATGATTTTAGTATAAAGAAGGGTAGTAAAGGTTACGATTCAGGGAACGACACAAAAAAATAATAATTTATTATTTTGCATTTTTAGATATTTTAACCTTAAATAATGTTTTAAAGCTATAACAAGGTAGTATTAACGCACAATCCTGATTTTGGGGCGTCACAAGGCAAGCAGGACAAGAAATATGGAGTAGCAAACCAAGCAACCAACAAATCAATTCAATCCAGCCACAGGCCCCGGTGAAGCCCACTAGGATCCCAATCCTAGAAAAAGATATCCAGCCAAAATGAAAAAAGAGAAGATGGAGGCGAGGTTTAAGAGGAACGACCACCCACAAACCAGATTAGCCCAAAACCAAACATTAAAGAAGAAAGCAAGCCAAGGAAAACAAGTCAAACAGTACTAAGAACCTCAGGAAACCGTAAAAACAGGTCACTAAAGCCCACAACCTCTAGGCATCTCCTAAAGCCCAGGAAAATTTCGAGGAAGAGAGTAAATTAAAATAAGTAAACCAAGGATGCGAGAGCTCAACAATTATAGAGGAAAGGATACCCATGTTGAGCTGCATTCTTAAATCAAGGTTTTGACCAATAACATATTGATTCAAATTCATATAGATTCAAAGCATGTTAGATCATATAAACAAGTTTCTTACTAGTGTTTTTTACAGTTTAGTTTTCCAAAAAGGAGACCCAAGACTTGCAGTAAGAGATGCAAAGATTCCCTTTGTCATAAAATTACCAAATTACAATAATTTAGCTTTACTCAACTTTTTCAATTGTCTACAAACAAACATACAGTAAAGGTAATTGGTGGCCCACAATAAAAGGACAAAAAAATTATTTACTTTACCTTTTCTCTTGTACCAAATACAACACATAAGTCATGTTTATTTGTAATAATTATAATTCGGGAACTATATTTTCTTGGATTATAATTTCAAAATTATTAATCTTAAGATTAAATAATTTTAGTCACATGTTTGTTTTTTATGAGATTATTAATAAGATAACTTAAAATAATCATGTTTATTTTTTCAAAATTATTAAAAAAATTGGATAAAAACTTGCCGTTTATACTATCATACATTTACTACTAACAACAAAGATATTTGATTCTCATTAATTTAAATATAAATGGATAGGATACAATATATAAGTCTTTTTATTTAAAAAGTTTAGGTTAATTTTGTCTATAAATTTGTAGTCTCAAATGACGATGATTAAAACCTAATTGTTCATAATATTAAATAGCCCTCATTTTCAAGTAATTTTATTATCTCAAGATTAATAGACACAAGTTTATTTTTAAAAATAAATAAAAACTTTTAAAATAATAGTCTAATTTCATGAATCCTTGTAAACAAACATAACTCTACATACTTAATTTGTCAAACTTGTACCAATTAATTTTATTGTTACTAGTTACCACCAGCTACCACCAATAGTGGAAAAAAGAGATTGCTTGAGCCATAAGTAAATCAAATGGACAATGAAATAAATATTATGTAAAAAATATTTAATTACGCACTTCCGAGTTCCCATACAGTAAAGCTATCCTCTTTGATATGTCCACGTAATTAAAACCCAAAGAACCCTTACTTCAGACATAAATGGAATTACTCCACCCAAACAACCCCTTAGCTTTCCTCGTTATATCTTTCGTTTCTTTTGTTTTCGACTTTGTTTGTAAAATTAAATAAAACATAGTAATACAATAGCATAACATAGGGGCATATCACTACATCACGTGTGGCTAAGCCAAGGCAACAGAGGAAACCACCCCAGGGATCCGACACACTCAAAAGGAATATAACTTAGAACAACCCTCCCAATCTGCCAAAAATGCCAAAAAGGCCCTGGTGAAGCCCACTAGGATCCCAATCCTAGTAAAAGATATCCAGCCAAAATGAAAAGGAGAAGATGGAGGCGAGGTTTAAGAGGAACAACCACCCACAAACCAGATCCCGATGTCACAACGAAAGAAACAAACCTAAACAAAGGAAATTTGCACATTCAAAACTGAGCTGCCCAAAACCAGACATTAAAGAAGAAAACAAGCCAAGGAAAACAAATCAAACAGTACTAAGAACCTCAGGAAACCGTAAAAACAGGTCACTCAAGCCCCTTCAGAACAACCCACAACCTCTAGGCTTCTCCGAAAGCCTAGGAAAGTTTTGAGGAAGAGAGTAAAATAAAATAAGTAGACCAAGGATGCAAGAGCTCAACGATTATAGAGGAAAGGATACCCTCGTTTGAAGATGAAAATCAGAATGATGATCCGATTCCTGAAAGGCACACCACAAGCAGATCTCAAAAGAACCTCCCACAGAACTGACACACCATGTATGAGTCCATTAACACAAGCTTCTCACAGCTCTAGGCATATAGCCGATGCCTAGGAAAGTTCCAACACAGGAAATAGGAAAGGACACGACGAGAAAGAAAGGGAAAAGAAGCCAGTATAGGAAAAGAATCAGCTCATGGGTGGAACCAAATCACATAAGCTCCTAGGAATGAAGGAGGCGGCTCAGGGGGAGGAGTATTCTCCAAGGTCAAAAGTCTAGAGAGAAGGAGGAGCTTCTAATTCATTAACCCCTTGACCCATGCTCATTATGTCTTTTCTTTTTAATCCTCCATGGACAGACCCGTAGTCTCCAATTATTCAAATATCAGATTTTTTTTTGTTGATCTCCCAAAATTCAAATTTTTACCAACCAAATTCACTATCAAAACTCGTTTGTAAATAAGTATCAAGGTAGAGAACTAATCTGAATAACAAAGGAATTGCAAAAAATTCTAGATCAACGATTCTGAAGGTAACTTCCACGATTATTTTGACGAAATCATCTGAATACTTTTTCTTTTTATTTCTTTTGATTTTTCTGTTTTAACTCAGATTTGAAGATTATTTTGTCATTCTTCACATAACGAGCCAGCCAAGAGAGGAGAATTAGGAGATAACAGAGGCAAGCAAGATAGGAAATCAGGAGTAGCAAACCGAGCAACTAACCAATCAATCCAATCCAGAAACAAGTGTATGACATCATTTTATTTATTTTGGAACAACGGTACAAATAATATATTAAATTAAGAAACTCAAGTATGTAATAAAATTAAACTTTCTACATGATAACTACAGTATGAGAAATTACATCTTCTGAGTTATTGTCAAACCTAAATAATAGAGTTCTTTTCGAGGCAAGATGTTTTGAGACAACACCTCACATATTTTCTAATTTTTTCAATCTAAGTCCGAAAATTGCACTATGACCAGTATCATCCTTTTCATAGGATATAAAACAATGATTTAAGATTTACTGAAATTTTATAGATTTAGAAATCATTTATATTATTTGCAATGATTTTGTCATACTTTCATTTTTTGAGTTTTTTAACTGTTTGATTCTTCTTTTGACGGATCAGTTGTTGACAGATTAACAATTGCAATTTGTAGTTTATTTATAGTATCTATATCTATAATATCTTTAAAAGGCTATCAATTATAGTCATTTGGTTTTTTAAATGCACATTATTCATTTTAAATTTAACTTAAAGATGCTTTTAGTCTTCCAAATTTTATAAAATTCTAATTTTACTCCATATAATTTATACAATTGTATGTTATCGGGTGATCATTTATATTAAATCCTTGTCAATTGTATAATTTTTTTTATAATAGTGACTCATATTTTTAGAGTATAAGCCCATACTTTCTCTTTTTAAAAAATTATTATGAGATTTAAAAATATCTCAAAATAATTTTAATTTTTAAAAATTAACAATAATTTTGAACGAAAGAGACCTAATATGATTCAAATGACAAAAAATTAATTTTTTTTACAAAACATATTAAAACTTATTTGTGATAGTTATTCTTCTAACCTATATTTATGAGATTAGACAACAAAAAAATCAAACTTGATCTTTTGTTGTATTTTGTATGTGTAGCGGAATTGTACGATCCATCCCACATCAGCGCACACCTTCTTTGAATTTGTTGTACTTTCTTCAAGAGCTTTGCTTACCTAAAAGGTTAACGTATTAAGTTGATGCTCTACCATATTTATTAACCCATCTACACTTTTGAATTTATCCAATGTGGGATTTATGTGAAATATCGCGACAATCTCCACTTTTCACTTGAATACTCATTACATTATTCACCATTAGCACACCTTCTTTGAATCTTTCAAGAGCTCTGCTCAACTCTAATACTACTCCACCACGCCGGAGGCAAACGTGTTTGAGCAATTTCCTAAAGTAATCTTGATCCCGCTCCACCCGATTCAAAACATACTTTACTTTTGAGTCCTTCAAGAGCTTTGCTCGACTCTAATATTACTCCACGCCCGAGGCAAACGTGTCTCGACAACTTGTGTAGACTGGCCTAATAAGCATGTTGTACCATCTCCTTACTTAAAAGGTTAACCTATTTGGTTGAGGCTCTACCATACTTATTAACCCATCTACACTCTTGAATTTAAATTTAGATACATAAGACTGTATTCATAGGTAAAGAAGGGTTCCACTCTGGTGTGCTTCTGATGAACACAGGTTGTGCAGTGGTTACAACTGCATCATTAACCCCTCTGACATAATATATTCTTTTGATAAACAATAAACTCACTCAACCGGCCCATATTTTTCGAAATTGTCATGGTAGTAAACATCAACAATTCTCATTGGACACCATGTCTGCTCCAAATTCATTTTCATGCAACAGTGAAGGTTAACTTTGCTCAACCTTATATTTTTCTTACCAGTATCGTTTTCTCTTGTTCTAAAACAATAATACACATTAGTTGTTCATCTGTTTATATTATTTTTAAATTAGCCATTCTCTTTTGTTTTTTGTTGTCGTTAAGATCCTTCACCCATAAACTCAAGGTAGCAAAATATTTTACATTTTTTATGTATATTCTCCTTTTACATCATCTCTTCGCTACTCATGACAAGTTCTTCAGGAAGTCGAGTGCGTGCACAGAGAGTCGGTCTAACCTGCAGTTGGACATACTCCAAATCATTAAATAGAATGTAGGGATGAATTTGATATTTCAGAAAATAGTACTTTATATAGATCGTTTTGAATTAGGAAAAATGTATGTATAATAGGAAAATTATGGTCATATCACAGTATGAACATATTAAGTAGTTTGAGAATGGGATATGGACATAATTTTCCTATTATACACATTTTTTCTAATTCGTTTTATAAACAATCTATATGAATTACTATTTCCTGAAAGATAAAATTATCCATATATTTTATATAATGATTTGGAGTGTCCAACTGTTTGTTGGACCGACTCTCTGTGCTCGCGCCTGACTTCCTGAAGAACTTGTCATGCGAATAGATGATGTAAAAGAAGAATATACATAAGAACAAGTGGGATGTTTTGCTACGGGAAAGAAGTTTGAGTTTATGGGTGAAAAGACTTTAACCGCAAAAAAAACAGAAAGGAAGGGTTAATGTAAAGAGAATATAAACAGATGAACAACTAATATGTTTGTGTTTATGGGGAACAATCGATTTATATAAGTTGCTGATGCATACTTAAATTAATTTGGAGGGACTTTTAATGCATAGTTGCAACAGCAACAACTTATATAAATTGGTTAACGGTGCTCAACTTCTTTTCTTCTTATCAGTTGTTCCCCATACACAGACAAATTAGTTGTTCATCTGTTTATATTCTTTTTACATTAGTTTACCCCTTCTGTTATTTGTTACCGTTAAGGTCTGTTCACTCGTGACTTCTTTCACGTAGAAAAATATCTCACTTGCTCTTATATATACAAAACATCTCACTTGTTATATATACAAGTTCTTCAGGGAGGCGGGCGCGAACACAGAGACAGTCAACCTGCAGTTGGACAGACTCCAAATAATTATGTAGAATATAAGGATGAACTTGATATTTCAAGAAATTATACTTCATATAGATTGTTTGTAGAACGAATTAAGGAAAATGTGTATAATAGAAAAAATTATGTACATATCCCAATATGAATATATTAGTTATCTTAAAATAATTGTTAGGTATATGTTCATGCTGGGGACATTATTTTTCTATTATACACATTTTTTCAAAAATTTGTTCTATAAACAATCTATATGACGTACTATTTTCTGAAATATCAAATTCATCCCTATATTCTATATAATGATTTGGAATCTGTCTAAGTGTAGGTTGGACCGACTCTCTGTGTCCTCGCCCGACTTCCTGAAGAATTTGTCAAGAGTAGCCGAGAGATGATGTAAAAGGAAAATATTTGTCAAGAGTAGCCGAGAGATGATGTAAAAGAAAAATATACATAAAACAAGTGAGATGTTTTGGTACGAGAAAGATGCTTGAGTTTATGGGTGAAGTAACGACAACAAAAAACAGAAAGGAATGGCTAATGTAAAGAGAATATAAACAGATGAACAATTAATATTTATTATAGTTTTGAACTAGGGAGAATCTTTGTCTATGGTAACAAATGATACGGATAAGAAAAGAAGTTGAGCACCGTTAACCTTCATCAACACTTCTGACATATATACCTACTATTATTGTTATTATAATTATTACTATTATCATAATTATTATTATAATAATAATTATTATTATTTTAATTATTATTTTTATTACAATTACTATTATTATTAATAATATTTTATCAATTACGTTGTGCCTTCGTATCTAATTACGTAATCCAATTGGAATTGTTGATGTTTAATTTAATGACAGTCTTGAAAAAGATGGGTCGATAGAGTAGGTATATTTGTTTATTAGAAGATATTCTATCAGAAGAAGATATTATGTCAGATGTGTTAATATGCAGTTGTTAATGCCATTGCACAACCTGTGTTCATCACAAATTATTATAATAAAAATAATAATAATTATCACCAGACTGAAACCCTTCACTTATGAATACAGTCCTATGTATCTAATTTTTTGAAAAAAGACATGCATACAAAGTATAACAAAATATCAAATTTGATCTTTTTCCTATCTAGTCTAATAAATATAGGTTAGAAGAGTAGCTATCACAAATGAGTTTTAATATGTTTTGAAACATAAAAAATTAATTTTGTGTTGTTTGAATCCTATTACGTCTCTTTCGTTCAAAATTATAAAATTATTATTAATTTTTAAAAATTAATTTGAGATATTTTTAAATTTAATAATAATTTTTAACGAAGGGAAAATATAGATTTATATTCTAAAAATATGAATAACTATTATAAAAAAATTATACAATTGACAAGGATTTAATATAAATTATCACCCGATGACATGTAGCTGTATAAATTATATGGAGTAAAATTAGAATTTTATAAAATTAACATGCAACCGTATAAATTATATGGAGTAAAATTAGAATTTTATAAAATTTGGAATATTAACGGCATCTTCAGGATTTAAAATAAATAATCTGCATTTAAAAAATCACATAACTATAACTGGTGTGATTTTAAAGATAGTGGCAAAGATAGTTTGCTTACTGTAGCACATAAAGATAGATGTCAAGTTATAGTTACTATAAATAAAGTTCGAAAGACAGTTGTTAATCAGTCTACAATTGATTCGTCAAAAAAAGAGTCGAGCAGTACAAAAAATTCAAAAAATGAAAGTATGGCGAGATCACTGCAAATAATACAAATAATTTCCGAGTCTATAAGATTTGAGTAAATCTTAAATTACTGTGTTACATCCTATGAAAAGAATGATACTGATCATAGTACAATTTTTGGACCTAGATTGGAAAAATTAGAAAATATGTGTGGTGCCGTCTGAAAACATCTTGTCTCGAATAGACCTCTATTATTTATGTTTGACAATAATTCAGAAGATGTAATTTCTTATATACTTAAGTTTTAAATTTAATATATTATTTGTACTGTTGTTTCAAAATAAACAAAATGATGTCGTACACATTTGTGGATTGGATTGATTTGTTGGTTGCTTGGTTTGCTACTCCAGATTTTCTGTTTTCCTTACCTCTGTTATCTCCTAATTCTCCTCTCTTTGGTTGGTTATGTTGGTTATGTGAAGAATGACCAAATAATCTTCAGATCCAAGTTAAAACAAAAAAATAAAAAGAAAAGAAATAAAAAGAAAATTAAGTATTCAAATGATTTCATCAAAATAATAGCGAAAGAAATTGTGGATGTTATCATCAGAATCGCGTATCTGGAATGTTTTGCAACTCCTTTGTCATTCAAATTAAGTTCTCTACCTTGATACTTATTTATGAACGAGTTTTGATAATGAATTTTGTTGGTAAAAATTTGAATTTTGGGAGATCAAACAAAAAAAATTTGATATTTGAGAAATTGGCGGCTACATGTATGTTCATGGAGGATTGAAGAATGAAAGAGATAATGAGCATAAGTCAAGGGGATAATGAATGAGAAGCTCTAGACTTTTGACCTTGGAGAATACTCCTACCCCACCCCCTGATGTTTTGTTAGATTGAAATTTTGCAGCCCAAAGCCCGTCCCGCGTGCCGAGACCAATTCGTGCCTATTGTTAGACTGAAATTTTGTAGCCCAAAGCTCGACCTGGCCCGCAGGCTTGGGCCATGTTTTGCCAAGTCTATGGATATCTTGTACTAGGATCCCAATTGGAATCCTAGTGGGCCTTTGTGGCAAATTGGGAGGGTTGTTTTAAGTTATATTCCTTTTGAGTGTGTCAGATCCTTGTTGTGGGGTGGTTTCCTCTGCTGCCTTGGCTTTTAGCCAGACGTGATGTAGTGATATGCCCCTATGCTATTGTATTACTATGTTTTATTTAATTTTACAAAGAAACTTGGAAACAAAAAAAACGGAAGATATAATGATGAAAGCTAAGGGGTTGTTTGGGTGGAGTAATTCCATTTATGTCTGAAGTAAGGGGTTGTTTGGGGTTTTATTTACATGGACATATCAAAGAGGGTAGCTTTACTGTATGGGAACTCGAAAGTGCGTTATTAAATGTTTTTTACATAATATTTATTTCATTGTCCATTTGATTTACTTATGGCTCAAGCAATCTTTGTTTTTTTCCACTATTAGTTGTAGTAAGTAGTAACAATAAAATTAAGTGGTACACGTTTTTATTTATTTTTAAAAATAAACTTGTCTTTTAATCTTGAGATAATAAAATTACTTGAAAATGAGGGCTATTTAATATTATGTACAATTAGGTTTTAATCATTGTCATTTTGGACTACAAAATTAACCTAAACTTTTTAAATAAAAACGACTAATATATTGTATCCTATACATTTATATTTAAATTAAAGAGAATCAAATATTTTTGTTATTAGTAGTAAATGTATGATAGTTTAAACGATAAGTTTTTATCCAATTTTTTTAAATATTTTAAAAAAATTAACATGATTATTTTAAGTTATCTTATTAATAATCTCATAAAAAACAAACATGTTACTAAGATTATTTAATCTTAAGATTAATAATTTTAAAATTATAATCCAAGAAAATATAGTTCCCGAATTATAATTATTATAAATAAACATGACTTATGTGTTGTATTTGGTACAAGAGAAAAGGTAAAGTAAATGGGTTTTTTGTCCTTTTATTGTGGGCCACCAATTACCTTTACTGTATATTTGTTTGTAGACAATTGAAAAAGCTGAGTAAAGTTAAATTATTGTAATTTGGTGATTTTATGACAAAGGGAATCTTTGCATGTTTTACTGCAAGTTTTGGGTGTCGTTTTTGGAAAACTAAACTGTAAAAAACACTAGTATGAAACTTGTCTATATGATCTAACATGCTTTGAATCTATATGAATTGAATCAATATGTTATTGGTCAAAACCTTGATTTAAGAATGCTGCTCAACAATTAGAAACTGTGATTTGAAGATAGCCCAAAGAATACATTGAAGTGAAGAAGGTTAAAGTTTGACTCACAGTGTGAACAATAAGTTTACTTTTTAAAAATGTATTATAGAGAGACAGGGAGAGAGAATGAGTGAGAGTTGACAATAATATATTGAAAGAATCTTGTTCTGATGTTCTTTTTGCCCTAATTGCAGTTACTGGATTTATATATGTTTAGTTATTTTAGGAATTTATGCCATAACTAATTGGGGTCAAGTGTCGTACTTTTTTTTGACAATGTATTGGTGCAATTATTTTCTTTTTTAATATTATTATTATCATAATCATAATCTTACCTTTTGTATGTTTTGATATATAATGTTAACATATATATTAGATCAACTTCTTTTTATGCTAATGCTTGGTGGATTCCTACCTTAAATTTGGGCATTATTTCTTGCGAGGGGAAATCCATCTTCAACTTGTGAACTGGGGCTTCTTTTCTGTAGTCGATATCTCGTTCATCGAGTTCAGTAACTAGTATTGACAAAGTCAGCATAATTGTTACTTGGAGACATTCCGATTGATTTGCCTGCCAAAAATCTACTGTGTCCGTCTTTGAGGTAATTCAGTGAGTTTCTCTTCAGATTCACAAGGTTTCTGTTCGTCCTTTTTAATTATTAGTATAGTATTTTGTGTTGTTGGTTATAGTTTTTGTTGGCACATTTGTTCCTAAATTCCGGAAACTGAATTGTTTTGTGATTAGATTATATCTCTTATTATAAAAGCCTTCGGCTTTTTTACGGTTATTTTGATGTAATTGGGTTTACACTTTAGGGCTAAAATAAATAAATTAGTTACTCTTCAGTCTTCATCGGTGGGGAAGCCAGGAATAATTTTTAGTGGGGTTAAAATTATTACCAACCTAAGCCAGTTTTTTTAATACTGTTCATATTAATTACTTTTAAAAATAATATAAATTAAATTATTATTTAATTTAAAATATTATAATTGTAATGGAAGGTAGGGTTTAAAATATTATATTTGTAATGGAAGGTAGAGTCAGTTTATAATATATATTATAAAGCGGAGTTTACTTTTTCATGTAATAAATATATTTACCCTGGCCTTGATCAAATTCAAATTATACACTGAAAGCCTGAAACTGTCCTATCAATCAGGCTAAAAGAATAATTATGGGAGAGGGTACATACCAAGGTATTTAATTCATAATCCATCCCGTCGGCCTCCTCCATTCCACCATGTTAAAACACTCGTATTTTTTCCTTCAATCATTTGTTTTTGTTTTTTATGCATCCTTTTGCAAAGGACTCATTTGCCATCATTCTCCATATTCTCATGTTCCTCTAATTCGTAATACGCATACTATTTTATGTTATTGCGGTTATGGACAACTTTCAGACGGAAATTGTTGAATCAAATCTGGAGATGGACATAAATTTTCAGCCTCGGGAAGCGCCATCGCGAGGACGAGAAGGTCTCTGATGTCCAGGAGTTCTCCTTTGTCGGGCGAAAGTATGCAGATCCAGATCACGGAGATATGTTGATGAAGGTGTATTGGGTGAGGATCCACAGGGGAGGCAACTTGTCTGTTAAAATATTGATCCATGATAATTCAAATACTCGTAAATACACCTACAAGAGTGAGCACTCCCAATATATTAAGGATGGGGGTGATCTGCTGCTGACTGGCCTCAATCGTGCTGCTATTTTGATCGATGATACTATCACTGTCTTTTGGGATCTGAATCTCACCAACCCCTCCGAAAACCAACCCAAACGCATCACAAACTGTAAGGACTGCTTTGACGATGATGGCTACTTTTTCCCAATAAATTCCTAGGTGAATGCTTTTAACTATTCCATACAGCCATATTTATTTGACCTCAATGAAGCCATGCAAGCCCATGTAGAGGTTTGCCTGATAGATGAAAAGATAAAAGGCGTTTATGGATTGATCACCGCTAAAAATGAAATGATTGTTGATCCTGTTTGTGAGAGTTTTCTCTTCCTCAAGGAGGACTCGAGTGAAAGCGTAGTAGTAGTAGATGGGCAGCCAATTCCATTACCCAGACACGGAGTTTAATGCAAATGTATCCTTTGGTGCTGAACTCCATGGTAAATCGGAAAAACTAATAATCATAGAAGTGAGGGTCAGTTGGAAACGCATTTGGTACGAGTATATATATAAATATATATGTTTCTATTCTAAATTTGTGACTTTTAAATGTTTGAACTTTTATAGATTCATTTCTGTTAAAATATCTCCTTTTGTTTTAATTTGAACCTGGGATGTATGGTGATATGCAGTGATGAAGCTGCCGTGCTAGTGCAGAAGATTGCTACATTGAAGAGGGTTAAAGTTGGACTCGAGAGTGAAGAATAAGTTTAATTAAAAATGAATTTTATATGTATATATAGAGAGAGGGAGAGTGAAAGAGAATGTGAATGACTGAGAGTTGACAATAATATCTTGAAAGCAACATGCTCTAATGTTCTTTTTGACCTAATTGCATTTATACTTATTTAGTTATTCTAGAAATTTATGCCACAACTTATTGGGGCAAGTGTCATACTTTCTTTGACATTGTAGTGGTGTTTTTCAATATTATCATAATCATAATCTTACCTTTTGTATATTTTAATATATAGTAGACTAACTTATTTTTATGCTAATGCTTAGTTGATTCCTACCTTAGATTTGGACATTATGTGGAAATCCATATTCAACTTATTAACTGGAGCTTGTAACCCGTATTTACGAAGTCAGCATAGTTGTTACTTGGAGACATTTGGTCCCATCCATTTGAATCAAAGTCCCATTGATTTGCCTGCCAAAAATTTACACTTTCTCAGTCTTTGAGGTAATTCAGTGAGTTTCTCCTCAGATTCACAAGGTTTTCTTTCAAGTAGTTCTCCTTACTTATTAGGACAAGATCATGAGATGACCAAATCATCAGGAAACCCATCAACAAAATCTGATCTTTTGTCATATAATTTTTCTTCTTCCTCACTCCTAGACTTTATGGTGATTTTTTATATATTCAGTTTAATTGCGTGCACAAGTCCTTTGGGATTATTCGCTCCAGGGTTTGCTACAATTCATTGATTTCAAACCCTTCTTTTAGGTTTTTATTTCTAATTATACTATAAAACAAATTTTAAAAGTGGTGAAAAAAGAAAAGAAGGAAAAAAGGCAACACAATTTGGGGACCTGTCTTGGTTTTCCAGTTTTTGTTTGCTGTTTTCAGTCTAAAATTCAATTTGTTTGTTATTAGTGTTTTGTTTAGGGAGTGGTTAGCATGAAATTCAAAAATTGGTAAGTTGGTCAATTGGCCAATAGGGTCCTACGTGCCAACACTCTATTCACAAATTGACCAACTTATCAATTTTAATTATCAATTCCGTTTATTTATAAATTCAATTTGTTTTTTGTGGATATTTTTTTCTGACACGCATCGTGTGCGCTACGAGTACTACTGGTATCTATGTACTAGTATTATAGAGGTGTGTAAAACGAGAAGATTACTATCATCTTCTTTCCAATGGTGAGTCTTCTCTTGACATATAACTATCTCCACTGTCTCAAAGTGAATATTATATTTTAAATCAACTCCAAGATCATATAGGTAGTGCCCGTAAATATACTAAGTAAGTGGATGCGCACAACCCTGTCTTATGATAACACGAGTTGTATGTCATTAGACATCTTGTATGATAGTGACAAAACAGCCTTCCAAAGTTGGGTTCACCTCACCCTATTTGATTCACCAAATATAACTACTAAATGTTGTATAGAATACAACACACTTTTCTATACTATTTAAGGAGAACCTCCACAGCTAGAGACCACTGTTCTATTCCCCTGTTATCCCCGCTCGACCCGGCAACACTCTTACGGCAACACTCTTATTACCTGAAAGGAATTGTGAAGCAGAAAGGGTGAGCACAACTAGCCCAGTAAGAAATATCATGATTAAAGATAATTAATTATCAATAGCTTTCATCAATAATAAATCAGAGATTTAGAACATATGGTAGATGATAAAACTTTTCAACCATAGTTGCAGCGGAACGAGCAATCCATTAGAAGAGTCAAATAGACCATCAGATCTATTATCTTCTCTATGTTAAAAGTCCACCAATAATATTTTATTCCTGTAACATCAATCAACAATTCCTGTCTACAATCATATGAATAACTCATAATCACAATTGTGATTCTAAATTCCTCTTCGTACCCAGGACGAAGATAATTTTCATCACCTATCTTCACCTGAAACATAAAAAATTATGGTTATACCAAATCACAATTCTTGTTCATAATCATATTAATAAATTCATCTTTGCACTACGGCCAAAGATATTCATTAACAATTCATCTTTGCACTACAAGCCAAAGACATACAACTATATTTTAGAAGAGTCAAGTAGAGCATGATATCTACTATTTTCTACAAATTAAAAGTGTATAACAAATATTTTATTGCTGAGACTCAGCTTAAATAATCCACATCATATGAATCATCCCTGCACTACAGGTCAATGATATTCTTTAGTATAACAACCACGAATTATCCATGCACTACGGACCAAAGATAATCGTGTTTTCATCACGGTCCTGATCATGTCATAAAACAATTCATCTTTGCACCCTTGGCCGAAGAGAATCCATAGCCATAATCATACCAAAAACTGTCCATCGATGCACTACGGGCCAATGAAGACTTTTTCATTAGTATCACAACCACAAATTATCCATGCACTACGGGCCAAAGATAATCATGTTTTTATCAACGGTCCTGATCATGCTATAAAATAATTCATCTTTTCACCCTTGGCCGAAGAGAATCCATAGCCATAATCATACCAAAAACTGTCCATCAATGCACTACGGGCTAATGGGGACTTTTTCCACATCATTTATAACATTACGGTCATGATTATACCGAATAATCCCTGATCATAATCATATCAAGTCCATCTATACACTACGGCCAAAGATGACTTTCAACACAATATAAACATGATGATGATGACAATGATATAAGAATCAATCAAATGAGATAAATGATAAATATTAAACATTTATAATACAATTTATCCAGCGTTCAATAATAACCAAATGTTATCAATCACTTAATAATCTCATAATCTAATATCATTAATATTATAACAATATTTAATCATTTCTTAAACTTATAAACAATTTATTTTAATTGTTTACACTTTATCAAATAATGCATTTAATCATTCAAAAATGCCATACTCATAAGATTTCATCATCAATGATCAAATCCCTCATTAAAAATCTGCATATACCCTATATAGGATTCTCAAGCCATAAAATTCTATTTTCCAACTTTATTACTTCACATAACATATTTAATTCATTTTCTCATAACTAGTTCATTTTCATGAAAAATACCAAATCAGTCCCAAAAATATTTTTTTTTCTGAAATTTAGCAGAATATAGTCCCATCTTGAACATATATTTTTCTCAGAATTTTTAAAATTCATTTACTATTTTTCATATGGCTAAAACTTCCGAATATTTAGACATTTATCATAAATTGTACTTTTGTCCAAAAATTTCAAAATTTACAGGGTATACTTCTGTTATATACATGTACTCCCAATAAAAAGTTTACCAATTTTGGAGCTAACCACAAGGAGTTATAAGAGTTTACTTTTAAAATAGTCTTTTCCCATAAAATCCATAACTCTTAATCTATACATCCAAAAATCGCCATTTTTGGACACAATTTAGAAAACTTATTAAATTATCATTTCAAATTTTTTCAGAATTTTTGAGGCTCAGAAAAATTACGAATCTGCCCCTGGCAGAAACCCCTTTTTAATGAAAATACTATTCGTATGAATACGAATGATCATTCACCATGCATGTGATAATCCACATAGACAGGTTATTCTAACAGAATAATAAAGAATGGAATAACAGAAGAATTCACCATGCGTGCGATAAACTGCACCGACGGGTTATTCCCAACATAATAATAAATAATGGAACCAGATCCGGCGTAAACGAACAGACATGATATTCTGACAGAATAATAAATAACGGAATCAGGTCCAGCGTAAAACGCACAGACAGGATATTCCAATAGAATAATAAATAACGGAACCAGGTCCGGCGTAAAAAGCACAGACAGGATATTCCAACAGAATAATAAATAACGGAACCAGGTCCGGCGTAAAACACACAGACAGGATATTCCAACAGAATAATAAAGAATGGAATATTAGAAGAATTTCACCATGTATGCAGTACTTTGCATAGACATGTTATTCCAACATAATAATAAAGAATGGAATAACAGAAGAATTTCACCAAGTATAGGGTAGCCCGCGTATACAGGTTATTCCAACAGAATAATAAAGAACAGAATAACATAAGAATTTCACCAAGTATAGGGTATCCCGCGTATACAAGTTATTCCAACAGAATAATAAAGAATTTAATAACAGAAGTTCTCTTCACGAATAAGAAAGAAAGAATACCCCTTACGAGTACAACAAATAATATTTCTTACCTTTGAAAGAAGAGTACTGGATATAGAAGTAGTGAAGTAGCAGAACACTTTTCTTCTTTCTCTCTATAGTTTCTCTCTCTAGAGTTTCAGTGAATTCGTAAGAAATAATGAATGAATAAGCTTCTATTTACAGACAAATGGACTGCATAGTAAATAACTCATGAACGGTCCAGATTGATTTACTTTAATATGACGGTCCATATTTAAAGCAAAATATTTATGCATAATAAAATATAATATATTCTAATTATTGTTTAATAAAACAGATAACTTTATAAAAGTATTCTGTTTTATATAAAAAAAATTTACTATACAAAATACTATGCACAATAAAATATAATATATTCTATTTATAGAATAACTTTATAAAAGTATTATGTTTTATATAAAAAGCTTTTCTGTTTTATTACATTAATAATACCAATAAAACAAAATTGAGTGACTTATCACATAAGCATCAATAATCAATACCGTGTTATTTACCAAAATAGAAAAAAAATTGAATACTTTTATTTCATAAAATTCGGGGTCTCACAAAGCATGTCAATACTCGTTACACAAAAAAGATCCATTGTAGCCTTAAATAGAGATTTATTTCGACATAGTTAAATTAAAAACAAAAATCCACAATTAAGTAATATAGCATTTTGAATACAATAATATAGATGAAGAAAGAGAATGAAAATTGTGATGTAATCCTTTGCTCTTCTCCACTCATGCCTTGAATCCTTCGTGCTAGCATCCTTGTTTCAATTCTCTAAGAGTGTAATCAAATCTAGGGTTTAATAATGAATACAATAATGTCTTTTCTGCCCCCTCAATTTACCTTTTATAGTCTCCCAATCGCATCCCAAATCAGTTACTAAATCATATCCAGAATCCTTCTCAAACGTGATAAATTCTATTCTGCTCCCGACCATTCCGCCCCGGCACAGTTTTTGCCTTCAACAAATCCGCCCCGACGGTTGTATAATGCAATTCCGTCCCGACGCAGATATTATGCTATGAAATCCGGCCCGACGGTTGTCCTGATTCAAGCATCTACAAAAATTTCCTTTAAGTTCTGATTTTACTGTTTTCACCATTAAGACCAGTTCCTACAACACAAAAGCATTAAAACAAATAAAATGATACTAAATACACTCCAAGTAGCAACCAATCAAACTTAAAAGGTAACCGATTCGTAGGTATAAAACTCACTCATCAAATACCCTTAAATTTGAGACTTTGCTTATACTCAAGTAAAGCACAAATGTAAATGCAAACTACCTACATGCCTATGAATCCAGCCATTAGTCAGTATGTAATTCAATAATTTTTCCTCAGAGAAATCAACAATAGCTTTAAACAGTAAATCCAACCAAAAACACTTCAATAATCCACATCACTCTATAATTCAAAGCTTGTTATCACTGATGTAGTGTGTGTGTGCTCAATAACCAAGGAAATCAACTATAGTTCAAGTACATCACATAATACGCTTCTTAGAGGAAAAGCCACATTTTAACTCAAGAAATTTTGTAAGCAAGTTAAGCTCCAGCTAAAACTATGGAATTACGAAGTTAGAAGTCAATACAGGATTTATTTCTACTTTTGTATTATCACGAAGGCATTTTAGCTCTTTCCTGCGCTTTCACCCGACTTTGCAATGTCTAGTCTTCTTAGGCTTTTCAATGTTACCCATTTAGCGAGCTTTTGACCAACAACTCTCAAACTAGATGATCTTAGGGTGATGGGTGTAAAGACATCCCCCATAGTTTACTTACTCGAGTAACAAAGGGCACAAAACTAAACTAGTCAATGTGTTTATTCATATATATTTTTTCTGCATTTTTTAATTTTTTTAATTTTTTTTCAATAGACATCCCATATTCTCTCCCAAACTTAGGTTTTTACGTTATCCTAGCCTTTACAACAAGTTTACATATCCCATATTCTCCCCCAAACTTAGGTTTTTACGTCATCATAGCCTTTTCTACAAGTTTACCGATTTTCCATAATTAAACACCAAAGTTTCCCTCAAGAAGACAATTATGTGATTATTTAGAGTAAGGGGGTGTTTTAAAAAAAAACTGAATGAATCTGAATCTAAATCTGAATGAAAAAAGTTGTTTGATAATTGACATGTCTGAAATATCTGAATAACAAATTTTTATTATTTTACCCCTATAAAAAAAAATTCAAAATTGTTGTAAATTTATTTAATATTACTTAATATAATAGTTATTATTATAAAAAAATAATCATTCAGCCCTCATTCAGGCCATTCAACCAAAAAATGACACTAAACCATTCAGTCCAAATCGTCTGAATGACTGTCCGATTCAACCATTCAGACGATTTTCCCCCAAAACAAATGCACTTTATGGTTGACTGATTCAGACATTCAGTCATAAATAAACAGCCCCTAAGTTAATAAAAATGGCGAATCTAACGTGCTATCCGGTTACATCAGTTTCAAACATGAGAGGATTTATATTATTCTATGAAATTACATCAATGCCTTGGTTATCAATACTGCTCAAATATCTATACAATTCCAATCTCATCATAGGCCAAGTAAACTTCAAACTAACTGACAAACTAGAAACATGCAATAGGAACTAATTATATACAATAGATATAATAAACAACTAAGCTATCAAATCAAATATTTTTTGAGATGCACCCTAACCTATATATTAAATCATATATATATATAGGCCAACTTAAATGCACCCTAACATGCCTATATAACTGAAATATGCAAACTATCTATCTAACATACAATGTGCAATGCACCCCAAACTTAAATGGAACAATGTCCTCATTGTTTATAAATACAGAAGTTTAAAAAGAGGACTTCCCTGACAGGCTAAGCGTAGGGCTCAACCTCCTCAACATTTGAATCGGAAGAGGGATATGCTGGCATAGGCTGCGGGACCAGGAACTGGAATGACTCGGCATTCGGATTAAGTCGTGCAAACATATCTGCCAATGCTGAGTTGAAGCTGTTTTGGGTTGCGAACATGTGATCTTGTCTCGCAGCTATCCTCTTATTTTGTTCATCCACAAGCTTAGACCTGTGACGAATCGAATTTTCAAGAAATTATTAAAATAAGAAATTAATTAAATAAAAGTTTTATTATGAGGTATTTGATTTTTATAAGGAAAAATTGTGTTGTGCAATGTGAGGATGTGTATAATAAAAATATATATTATTATTTATTATTATATATAAATAAATTGGTAAATTTAATATGTGGGAAGGAAAAAGAAAATGATCAAATATAAAATTATATATTTGTTTTATAAGAGTGAATTGAAATATAAAAAATATTATATGCGATAAAAAGAGTATATTGGAATAATCTACAAAATTGAATTATTTTAATATAGTAAATTTTGTACATCAAATAAAATATTTTTATATAGTTTCGTTTAGTATGGAGAAAGATTTATGGACATTTTGACATAATATTTAATGTGTATTAAGTAATTATAATATAAATAATATTGTACGCGATAAGTACGGAAGATAATATTGTGATATAGCAGTTAGGAAGCAAAGAAGAAGTATTATGAGGCTTAAATTCTGGGTTTTGTAGATAGCAAACAAGAATAAAGCTGATAAAGAAGTGGCACGGCCGCGCCACTTCCAAGGCCAAAGACCAGCGCGATTGCGCTGGTCTGCAGTCAATTCAAGGCATTTTCTGTAGGTACTGAGTATTAGAGCATGTGTATTGAAGTCCCTTAGACTCTAATATAAGTCCCATTTGGTATTCAATATAGCTATGAATAGTTCGACTTAGTTGTGTATGGTTTGACAAAGAAATTAATATGAGAACTAAATTGTTTTAAAGAGTAGAAATTTACGGGACTTAAATTGGTTTAATGATACCAAACTCCTGGTATTGTTTGATGAGTTTGCTGTTTAAAAGAATCTTAGCATGGTAGGAGTTGAAAAGAGTTTGAAAAACTCAGATCTGGGATGGTCAGGGAGTAGCGTTTTCGTGCCACTCCAAGGCATAAATGCAGCGTGGCCGTGCCATGTTGCAGAGTTGCCAAGATAGGTTGGTTAATTGTCTGGACTTGGGGTCAAGTACGCATGAACCTTTTAGGATGTAATACATTAAAAAGAAGATGTTTAACATGACCTAACATATAATGGTGTTATCAAGGGAATATGGAATAAGAAGTTTTTATAAATAAAACCCAATAAGAAAGATAGAGGTAAGGCAAACTAAAATGGTACATTAAATTAAATGTGAACTAAGTTGACATGGATTGTATAGCTAATGTGTATATGCATGATTATATGGTTGTATTGGATTTGTAAATCACAGGTAGCTATGTTGTAATCAACTCGCCAGGTAAGTCTTCATGTTTCTATTTGCTACATGAATTTGATACGGATTGTCTATAAACTGTATTGCGATGAGCATGTTGTATTACATATGATGTGTATATGAATCTCGAAAGTCAAATTATGATAATATTTGGTTGAGTTATGGAACTCAATATGTGATATGCGATATGTTGGGCATGTGGAACTTATATTTATCTTAAATTGAGATATATGTTAGCATGAAATTATGTGTTATGTGCGACATGAAAGCTCTTAGATTTGTTGAGCTGTTAAACTCAATCTTGCAAAAATAAACTCTTTGCAGGTTAAGGATTCAAAGCAATATTATCAGCTATTTGGACAATATGGATAAGAAGACGTGCAAGGGAATCCTGTTTTCTTGATTTTGAAACTTATATGGTAATATGATAATGATGTACAAGATAAAGATGTGTAAATTTCTGAAATGTTCAATAAATGAGAATATTTGTTTTGAGATAAGAATATCTTGTGGTGATTGTTGTATATAGAATTATACGGATAAATCCAATTTACTCTGATAATATAAGGAATCGTAAAGGTTGCGATTCAGGGAACACATGAAAAGAAAGAGATATATAAAATTATTTTTAATTATCCACTGTTTTAGCCAATGTTACATTTAATTTTGATGTAAGGCTGAACTTAGATAGTAGTGAACGCACAAGGTCGAGATTAATTTAATCCTTATTTTGGATTAATTTGGTCCCGATTTTGGGGTCGTCACAAGTGGTATCCGAGCTATGAGTTATAAACCTTAGGTAAGTATACCCTAGACTATAACCGTAAACAAGATAGATAAAAAGGAAAGGAAATGCTAAGTATTCGAGGTATAAAGGATCTTAAGAGATATCAAAATTCATAAAAGAATTCGATAAGATAATATGCAAAGATTTAAAGAAAAATCATGAAAAGCCAATGGATCAGGGAACACCTAGCCTAAATTATAGAAAAAGATCACTACGTGATCTTATTAAGTCATAAAAAGGGCAAATGATCAATCGAAGGATTGAAAATTTATAGCAGAATGTTGTGCAGGAAAGGTACTATGAATAAAACTCAGAAAGAGTTATAAAAATGATGGAATGGGAATTAAAGAAAATTTGTATTGAGCAAAGAGTAAGATAAGAGCAAGATAGGATTGGGTAGTATTTTAATTGATGACTCATGTAATAGTTAAGTTGTACAGACCTTTGTATGGACAGAGGTTTGTGCTTGGTTTAACGACCACTTAGTCCTTTACACTGATAATCTTTGAAATGTCGGTGTCGTGCTATCAGTATACGTATGGTGAGAAGGTGATTCTTTTCTCATATTTATATTTGATTGTAAAGAATATAAGATTAGGTGCGAGTTCTTAAAACTCACACTTATGATTAGTTTGTGACTAATAATCATATGGTATGTTTTGAACACCAAAGTGTATGGATAATCATTGATTGGTTCTTGGACTACGTATTGCTAAGATAAATTCTTAAACTCATATTTTTATGGCAAGTTCCTAAACACATAAAGTGTGGTAAGTTTGATGAACTATACTACGGTATAGGAATGCTATAGATTTAGAACTGATTATTTTTAGTAAATTAAGTATTAGTGATAGGATTGCATGATGAAGCTACAAAGGAAGTTGAAGCTAATGAAGGAAGAAATGGATATTCTCAAATCTTCTAGCTATGCTAGATTTCGGAGTTTATTGGCATCGTGCAGATAATTGATCTGTTGTTTTAATGAATATATATATATATATATATATATATATATATATATATGTATATTGGGTCAAATTATTGAACCAATAAATTTCAAAAAGTTTGATTATCTCTTATGTCTATGCTAATTGTTTTGGCTAGACAAAATTTAAGATTTTCAAAATAAATTTTTATAGTCATCACTGCATCATTATTATGATGTAGATGTGACAAATGATGGAGTCATTAATGCAATCTCACCTAGTATCGGATGTGATCTGTGATGCTCCCAAAATAGGTATACATCATCTATTCTGAGTCGCCAAATACATTGTATAGAATTTAAATACAAACTTCATTATACAATACGACAAAAACGTAGCTGAGAGTTTTTACACGAATATTGTCTAGTAGATAGTATTCAAACTCAAATGGAGTCCTCACAACAATTATCATCACACTATTTTATAAAATAGTGAGGACTACTACAACCACCATTTCAGACCGTCACTTCATTCCCCGACTAATTCCGGCTACATTCTCATTTTCTGAAGAGAACAATGAAAGCAAAAGGGTGAGCTCAACTAGTCCAGTAAGAAATACTATGACTAAGATAATGTATAATAAATTATCATTAGCCTTCAACAGTGTTAAACTGATAAAATACAATAAACATCAAGTTTAACTGTAGCGGAACAAGCAATCCATTAGAAGAGTCAAGTAGAGCATGATATCTACTATCTTCCATGATTTAAAAAGTTTATCATCAATTTTATTGTTGAGACTCAGCTCAATAAATATTCCATATCACTGAATTATCCATGCACTATGGGCTAAGGATATTCATTAGTATCACGTCCACAAATTATCCATGCACTATGGGCCAAGGATATTCGTGTTATCACCAATGCTAATGATCATGCCAACAACTGTTCATTAATGTACTACGGGACAATAAAGATTTACCACATCATTTGTAACATTACGGGTCATGATTATATCGAATAATCCCTGGTCATAATCATACCAATCAATAGTCCATCTATGCACTAAGGGCCAAATATGACTTTTATCACAATATAAGCATGAGAATGATGACAATGATATAAGAATTCAGTTAAATGAAAGCAAAGGATAAATTTTAAAGATTTATAATTTAATTTATCCAGAATTCAATAATGTCTAAATTGTCAACATGATACTGCTTTGTGGAGTGAAATTCAAGAATAATAGTGTATCAAAAATGATTTGGACCGAAAAGAAATTGATTTCTGTCAAGAATAGTACCCCGAGTGAATAGTACTCGAGTGAATAGTAATTCGGGAATAGTACCCTGGTATGGAAATATTAAAATTTATTAAGAATGCTCAGAATAATATTTTCATGAAAAGATACTGGATGAAGCGCAAATTTCAAGGATATTCTATGGACATATGATATCTATCATAACCTAGACGCATGGTGTGACACCCCCAAATCTGGGTACTTCAATTCAACAGATTTGGTGTTCACTGTCCAAATAAATTATAACCAACTACCCATAAACAAAAGATATAATTAAACTCAAAAGCTTAAATAATAAATCTCCCATCAAGGGTTACATAATCTCAAGATAAATCCCAGATCATCTAACCTTTATTACAATCATCAGCGGAAAATTAAAACATAACTATAATCAAATCTGTTACATAAACTTCATAAATAAAAGGTAGATTAAACATCGTCGTCTAATTAAGCACTTTGTCTTTGCCCTTGCTTGAAGAAAGCTCTTCAAACTTCTTAACTTCATCTGCATTGTTTGGTGCAAGAGTGAGCAACCAATTGCTCACAAGAAGAATAGTATACATTAACATTTTATGAATGACAATAACTGAACTTTCAATGGTAAAATTCTCTTACCTAAACAATAAACTTTAATTCAACGACTATGAGTTCAAAGGAATAATGAACGTTTAAGTTAGCAACAAATATCAACATCAAAGAATACACTGAGGGTCACAAGACCACGAACTATACTCTAGGTTTCAAGTATTTCTACTTTAACCTTTAACAGTCTAAAAGACTATAATCATCATCTATGTCCTAGGTTAACATGTGTTTCTACTGTAACCTTTAACAGTCTAAACGACTATATGGACCATCATCCCGTACTCCAGGTGATCAACCCTTTGTACTATGTATTGCGCAAACATTTTAACGCTATTGCGTAATTCTAAAATAATCTAATATAGGGTTGTTCATCTCAGCTTAGATTATCAGGTTCCAAACCAAATGAAGTTTGGTTGGGAATTAGCTTCAAAGGAAATTCTAGATCTTTAGAATGCTCATCAACCAAGTACTGGTTGAATCAGATAGAGACCAATAACTATTCAAGAGTTTGATTATAATAATATTTTCATGAACAAGGTATATCGATGAATCAATAAGAGCTAGAGTATTAACAGTTTCTAAATTGAACAAATGTTATCATCGACAACATGCTTTCAAAATTGTGTGAGTACATAAGCAAACTAAAGGAAGTTTGGTTTGGGTTAAATTCAAGGTAATTTAGAGTTTAGAACATTCATCAACTAAGGATTAGTTGAATTGATAAAGAATCGCCAGGCAACTTAGAGTTCGGTATAATAGTGTAAGATAGTACAATGACATTGGAGAACGAAGATCAAACAACAGCTATTAGTAGTTAAATAAACACATTTCTTACAACAACATTACACTTTGAATAACCAAAGTAATCTCGTTTGGAATAAAGAAATAAAGATTTAATAACTTGCTCAACAGTAAATGAGGGTTAAAGAACTTGCGTAACAATAAACTGTTCAACAAGAGATTAGAAATAGAGAATTTGCATAAGTAAAACATAATAGTGAAAAGAAACCTTGCTGAATAATAAAGTAGCAAAGGTTATGGAATTTGCCTCTTGCGTAAGCTACACAATTACAACTCACGTACTCCAATATCCTATACATACCATTAGGAATATCACATCAATTAGCTACATACATTAACCTCATAGATTTATTTCTTATCTTAGTTAAGTTATAACATTTAGTTAAGGTCTATCCAAAATACTAAACCACATAACACGAATCTTAAAACCTACATAAGACTTTTAACATCAAAATCACATTTTCAACTCTTATTAATCAATACTACACTTCTCCTTAATCGAACTTGAAGTTCAACCAAGTATTTAAGTCTTCATAGGACTCAATGGTTTTATATTAATCACCTTCCATATCTTAGTGCTCATTTCAGAAATCATAAATGTTAACATCTCAAGACTTATTCACTATTCATTGTATACATTAAGTCATAACGCGTTCGTAACTTACTAATTCTTTACAACTTTGAAATTATCAATGACATGACACAGTTCTGTTTTAACCTCAATGTTCCATGACACAGTTCTGTTTTAACCTCAATGTTCCAAGTTACATTGATATCCCAAGTCTGCAGTAGCAGTAGAGGCCACTGCCTCAGATCAGTGTATGGCGCAACTGCGCTATTTTTAGCCTTGGCACCAGCGCAGCTGCGCTGGTGCACAGACAGAGGTAGATACGGCTATGAACAGTAGCCGACTTTAGCCCAACAAACACGAATTTCACCCACAAAATAGTGAAATTAACATATACAATTGATATAGAACTATTACAAACATATTTCCTCACATATTCATCAACATAGAACAATTTAACAACAATTTTTACTAACTTAATTCCTCAAATTCCATGTTTCATACAAAAAACACCATTTTTGACATCTTTTACAAAAATCATCACTGTAATCTCAGTTCTACACCAAATTACTTCGTTCAAACTACGTTCTCTTCGTTTCTTAACGAACTAGCATAAACAAGACTCAATTTACAGCTTATCATACTAATTGACCACCATAATTGGTACTTTCACAAGCAATATGAAAAATATATACTGTGATTACTTTTCCTTCCTTTTAACCGAAATTAACATACCAATTTATGCCTAACTACATACTCTAACATCATAATTATATGCAATCACCATAAACAGGTTATATAACAACAATTTACAAAAATTGGAATTCACAGAATATAAGAATTTTGCCGTGAAACACATATACATGTATATATATTATTAAGGTTATGAATAATACCTTCACTTAGCTTGAACAACCTTGCTAAACACATAATTTTGCTTTGGAAAACTCAGGATTTCTCTCCCAACTCCCTCTCAATTCTCTGTATTCTCTCTCTGAACTTCTCAGTTTTCTCCACTTAGGGTTAAGCCAAAAACAGAACTGATAACAGGTATACGTAAAATAAAGTAACCGATATAGCCTTAACACGCCTGCTAAATATATCAGTTATACTATTATAAACGTATCTAAATTATAAATATATTTTATATTATTTATTTTATTTAAAAATCCAAAAATCCCAAAAGTCATAAGACTCCGTTTGGCAAAACCCTTTAAAATTAATGACTTAATATTTTAAGCCTTGTTTGGAAAAACTAAATTAAACTCCTTTAATTTATTTTAATAAACAATTTAGTTTATAATTTATAATCATACATTATTTATTTGGATTTCTATATCCACATTAATCAAATAAATTAATTATACATACTATATTTTAAATAAATATTCCACTTAAACAAATATCACAAAATTATATTCTCATCAAAATTTTATTTAATAATTTAACATACCATCTTAATTTATTAAATCAAAACAACAATATAACATCTCATGTTATCTTACAACTCTCTAACTATAAATTAAATTAATTTAGAATATTATCTAATAAATTTAATTCATAAATATTTACTAACAAAAATCACATATTCATTTAATTTAAGTAATATTTTAAATTACAAAACAACAACTTCATCAATAATCATCAATAAAATATTTATTTAATTTAATAAATATTTTAAATTACAAATAAAATCTTTGATTGTTACACATGGCCTCCTATGTACGAAGGTTTTCTTGACCACTTTCCAAAGATTTTAATTTCTAAAACAGTTATTGACTGTACCTTTATGTAAGGTGCCGTTGTGACATGCTATCCAAGGTTGGGGCATGAGTCACAGTTGATATATATTTATGTCAAAACTCACAACATTTGTGTTGTTGTATTTTTTACGACAATGGTGATACTGAAGTTGTAGTTATTTTCTGTACAATATATTTGGCGACTCAAAATGGGTTGGGTGAATTGGACCTATTTTGAGGGCGTCACAGTTGGTATCAAATCTTAGGGAAATGATCACTTGTGGAGATCCAGGAATAGAAATATGAGGGGAGAGATGAGTAAATCCTTCGCTAGTGTGTCCTACCTAAGCTGATTTTTGTTACTTGATTAGTTAACAAATTATGATGTCGACGTCGAGATTTTTGGATGTCCCTTTCCGTTACTTGTTCTTTGGTGTTCTCATTTTAGGTGAGATTTGTTTGAAAAAATAAGTAAAAAAGGTCCGACATGTATGATGTCGACGATGGGACTGTTAAGAGTCGTCAGTTAGTTTTTTAAATGGTTGTACCAACACAACCAAGAAAGGGTTTGCACATTGACCCAGTGATGTGACACTGATATACGGGTCGGTGAAACCGAGATTCGTTCAGGGTCCGGGGACTTGGTTATGCGGGGGGAAGGTGTTAGGCACCCCCCGACATCCATGTTACCACGGTGACCGCCTCTTTTCAATAAATTATTATCTGAGTGTGTGTGAGTGTGGATCAATGTGCTGTTATATGGAAGTTGTGCAAGGCCTCGTTCGAACCTATATACACAGGGTTTGAATTTATGTAAAAAATCAATTTTTAGCAAGATATGGCAGTGATGTTTTATAAAAGAGGTTTTTTTTAAACCCTGATGCTCAATAGGAATTGAGACCTTTTACACTCCCATTTTTATTAAGTGATCGGCTAGATTGATTTTATTTTACGGATGCGAGGCATCCGTATGAAAAATAATGTTAAAAAATAATGCCGATTTTCTCGTGGGTATGGAAACCATCTGAGGAAATTCAGATATCACAGAATAATTTACAAGCTGCTTACAGCTGAAAAATGTCCATCACGGGAACCGAATCTAGATCCTATGAGATGAATCTGTAATCACATGATTCCTAGGCGCACAGAATATTGCAATTTATATAAAAGTAATAAGCAGGTATATATATATATATATATATATATATATATATATATATACAGACAGGATCACCAACCACGAAACACCTTCATGGGGGATCAGAAATGTAAATAAAGCTGTAGATACGATTAACCGCCACGAAGGAAACTCCAGGCGGGACAGAATATAAATAAAGCTGTAAATGCGGTCAACTGCCACGAAGTAAACTCCAGGCAGGACAAAATGTAAAGAAAGCTGTAAAAGCGATCAACTGCCACGAAGGGAACTCCAGGCAGGACAATATATATATATATATATATATATATATATATATATATATATATATATATATATATATATATATAAAAGCAATAAACGCACCGGATGTAAAATTCAGGCTCATCGAACATAGTTCGACCACAGTTCATATATATAAGTATATATATATAAAAGCGAGTAAACGCACCAGACAGAAGTCTAGGCTCATCGAACAAAGTCCGACACACAGTTGATATATATAAGTATATATATATATATATATATATATATATATATATATATATATATATATATATATATATATATATACATATATAAAAGCGAATAAACGCACCAGACCGAAGTCTAGGCTCATCGAACAAAGTCCGACACACAGTTGATATATATAAGTATTTATATATATATATATATATATATATATATATATATATATATATATATATATATATATATATATATATAAAAGCGAATAAACGCTCCAGACCGAAGTCTAGGCTCAATCGAGGCATAACTCAATAATGTTAGTCAATATATATATATATATATATATATATATATATATAATATATATATATACAGACTGGAATGAAACCACGGACCGAAGTCTGAGCAAAAGCAAGCAACACGACTCTCAACGTGTAGAAGGGTGTGTGCAAAGATGAAGAGAAAGACTCTAAAGTGTGTGAGAAGGCTTACAACTGACTGATAAAAAGGGCTTCTATATCTTTAGAGTGGGTAACCACTGGGCTTTTGTGGGTACAAAAGAGGCTATATATGAGCTCGCAGGTGTTTGAAAGTGGGAAACTACACTGTATGGCGAGTGCAGAACAAATTGTTCAGGGTTTCCCCGTCTTTTTCTCTTAGAAAATCAGCACCCCAAGCTACATATTTATAGAGGGGGGAGCCGCAGGTCTACCTATGGCACCTAGTAGCAGGTGTACCTACGGCTGACCGGGGTGCCCTGGGCAGTGTGGGTCCCACCGTGTCGAAGTACGTACGCGCTGTTCTCTCGGTCGGTCATAACTTTTAATCCGGGAGTCCGATGGAAGCGTGCCATACCATTCCGGAAAGCTATTTCCAAGAGATACACAATTATATATGATTTGACCCTTTTTGATTCCAGAAAGATGGTTCCATGACCGAAATGGCATTCCCGGGTTTTCGTCAGGCAATCCGGTGAGCCGTTTCGTGTAGTTTGTGTTCCGGAGTTAAGATATCGCTCTTGTGGGACTTCTTTTAAAGTATTTTGAATTGAAATGAGTTTATTTGATTTGAAGTGAAGTTGAGTTGGCAAAATGACCATTTTTCCCCTCCCGGGATTATCTCCAATTTTTGCACAGTTGTAGCAGTCGTTTCTAAGGGTTATCTCTGAGGTTGACTTGCTGTTGACTTTGACTATCCTCAGGGTCATCTCTGAGGTTGGATTGACCTATTCCCATGGTTGGGACTGAGACTGGATACCTCGGGGTCATCTCCGAGATTAATCGATCTTCTCCGGTGTGTGGTCCAGTATTGAATATGCAGGCCTCGGGGTTATCTTCGAGGTTGGATTTGTTTACTCCCAGATTGCGATCCGGGGTTTGATGATGAACTTCTGGTAGTATTCGGTATGGATTTGGATTGTCTTTCAGGGTTCCCTCTTAAAAGACGAATCTGTCTTCCTGCAATGTTAGTAACAGTAGAAGAAAATTTTGAGTGTCTACCGATGCCCCTCTTTATCATGTTCATGAAATGCAATGGAATGGACATGATAAAGATTAGTAGACACTTGAAACATGACAAGGTATTTTCAATGATGTAAATCGCAATGTAGTGAATGTTTATGATGAATGTGACAATGTTTTTGCAAAATGCAGTTTGTAAATTGCACATCGCATTTCACACATCGCACATCGCTTTTCGCATTTGGCCAAATCGTACTTCGCAACTCGCACATCGCATTTCGCATATCGCATCACAAATCGCATATCACAAACCGCATATCGCATATCGCAGAGTAATGAATATTATGATGAATGTTAAAATGTATTCGCAAATTGGTTTACCTTTACCGATCGTTGCTGATGCCTATGCTGGTGTTGACTCCAACGGTTTGGCATTTAATCACTGATGCTTGTTTGATGAAGATAAGTTGAGATGTTTTCTACATCTCTGATGGGGATGACGTTCTGAAATCACCAGACCCTCCCGATATATTCACTGGTAGTTGCAATGGTGACTATCCTGCTGATCGCCAAACTTTTCCAGCTCCCACTCGAACGGTGGTATACGAAGCTTTCATCGCTGAACTGTATTGATGTCGCGCTGTATTGATGGCAATGGTTTAGAATACCAGATCTTCTGATATCTTCGCTGAAGTAATATTCCACAAATTACTTCACTAGACTTTGCCTGATGTTAGATTGATGACAACCACCAGATGTCTCATCCTTTTTGAGGTGATTTGGAGTCTCATTTCGCTGTTGGGTACTTGTGCCCCATTTCTTTAAGCATTTGATTTGAAACCCGACTGAACTGATGGCCTGAATGCCGCTGATATCCCTGGAGGGTGTATTTCATTCTTTCGCTGCCCATATTTGAACGTCAGTGTAGAGGCTTCAACTTGTGAGGACTTAACGCATGTTGATGGTGTAGATTTCATTCACTAGGCCTTTCGTCATTGACTTTCTGCTCCTGAGTTAAGCACTTTTTGAGAATTTTCCCCTTCTTTCGTAGGGCACGCTTATGTCGCTATGATATCTTTCAGGAGTTCATACCTTTCTTTTTGATGAGAAGCTTGATCTCGTCTTAAGCTCCTTTCATTTCTTGGAATTGGAAAAATGGCCCCAGTCCTTTCGCATATTGACGCCGAGGGTTCATATGAGAAACTCTCTTTGTTGATGAAGTCGTGTGTGAATAATACCTGAATCGTCACTAAGATGATGATGGACCATGCTGATGGCGCTAACTGGTGCTTTTTCCATTTTAGGATGATTGATAAATTCCCCAGTGTTGAGTTGTAGCTGCTTCCGAGATTGCCCCCAATCTTGTTGTAAGGGATGCACTATCCGGTTGTCACTAATTTTGAAATTGCCCCAGCCTCGCTTGTTGTTTGGGATAGTTGCTTTAATAGATGAGCTGATAAGACGCGATCTATGAGCTTATAAGACGCCGAGATTGCAAGAGGCTTTTACATCTGTACCATCTGGTGAACAGATAGTGGATGTGGGCTTTGATGTTGACAGCACTTTCTGGTAAAGATGTCACTTTATTAGAGAGATGATGCTCTAACTCATAGGGATATTGTTGTTGCTGAACGGGATGACGTTAAATCCATCCGAGATATCGTATGTAGTTGGCAGTGGATACGTTGGCTAGTGTAGAAACCCTTGGGTAGGAGATCACAGTGTTACCTCCTTCTTCTGAGAGGGAATTCATGTTGGACTTGATAGCCCGCATACACACTGATTTGTAGATGGGCTTGTATTTTCCTGCACAGACTAGCTTAGCCATTTTGTCATGTACAGTACACATTGTATATATCAAACAACATTATATATGGCAGGGAAATATACGTTGATTCACTTCCCTTTTAGTTGTGCCTTGCTACTTGCTTGATATTCGCTTATTTCTCCAGGACTTTGTGATCTGGATGTATTCTGAACTCCTCCTTGATAGATGGACAGTGAGATGTCTCAGGATTTTTAGAATGGATCGTCGATTTGTGTGTATTCCCTACCATCTTTGGTGTCTTGGGACTTGTTTCTATATGTGGCTATGGATAGGAGTGAGTTTGTTTTTGTTTTTCTGTGGTGAGACCGGACCATATAACATGGCTGCCTACGTACTCCCGTGTATTGGGGAGATCAGGTCGACGTAGTTCGCCCCTCAAGGCGAGTAGAAAAGCGTAATCTCATGTGCAGGTCATAGTGCGGGGAAAAGAAAGTTTGATCCTAGGTTAAGGATAAACTGGAGGTGTGAAAAGTTTAATCCCATGTATGGGTACCCAAACTGCAAACATAAGAGGTTCAATTCGCGGTGGGATGACCTAAGTGGTATGATCACAGTGAAGCCAGGCTGCTGGCTTGAAAGGATGTTTCCCTGAGGGGCAAAGCGTGGAAAGGAGTTGTATGTGGTAAAGGGTTAATGAACCGGAATGACTGGTGATCTGATGATCCAAAACTAGGATGTTTGCTTGATGGTAACCTTAGATATAGTACCGTTTCACGGTGTTCGACATGATAAGCTGTGGAAATTTATCGCCGTCCATTTCCTGTAATCTGAAAGCGCCTCTTGTCAATACCTCCTTGCCAATAACTGGGCCTTCCTAGTTCGGGGAAAATTTCCCTTTAGTCTGAGCTTGGTTGTCAATGATATTTTTCAAAACCAAGTCGTGTTGTTTGAATTGTCATAGTCAGACTTTTCTGTTGTAGGATCTTCTTTATAAGTAGAAGGACGCTCATTTGTGGGCCATATACTTTCCCATGGATTTCATCCATAGTCTCTGAGCTTGGTCTTCGTCCAAACATCTGATGAGACATCGTTCTGCATCTCTTTCATAGAGTGCATCTCCGCTCAGGTAGAATTTCATAACTAGTCGATGGATCCGCCTTTTCTTAGTCGGGCTTGCCTTAGCGGGTGTAGATTTATCTTGTAAGTGCTCATTGATATGCTGATATCAAGGGTGCTGGATGGGAGGTAGCTCATTCGATACTTTTCTAATATAATTCCCATAGGCTAGGGCCTTGTGCAGGGAGATCGCGACGCTCGACGAGTGTTCCTTGTCTGATATGCGAATCAAGGAGGCCAAAGTTGCTAATGCATCCGCAAAGTCATTCCTATTACGAGGAATGTGGAGGAAGGATTTTTCTTCGAACTCTGAAGCCATTTGTAGAACCTGCCGATGGTAAGGCAGCAACTGTAGAACCCGTTGAAGAGGTTTTTTCTTTTTATTTTTTTTTATTTTTTTCTTTTTTTTTCTATTAGATCGTGGAAAAGAGCCACACGGCTCACTGATAGGTAGCTCCAGCATTGATGAGGCCAAATGACAATTGTCTGTAGCAAAGGCTCCCCAAGGCGTGATGAATGAAGTTTTCTCATGATCATCTTCAGCAACCATGATTTGATGGTACCCCACGGAGCAATCAGCAAAGGAGTACATGTCGTATCAAGCTGTATTGTCAATGAGTATGTGGATGAACGGCACGTGAAAGCTATCTTTGAGGCAAGCTTTATTTAAATCTCTGCAATCCACACAAACTCGCACCTCCCTTCCCGATTTTGGCACGGGGACTATGTTGGATAGCCATTCAGGTTAAGTTGACACCATGATGATGCTGGCTTGAAATTGTTTCACAATTTCTTCTTTAACTTTTAACTCCCACTTAGGTTTTAATCGCTTGAGCTTATGCCTGAGTGGCTTGAATCCCCCTTGGATGGGAAGGCGATGAATGATAATGTCCGTGTATAAACTGACCATGTCTTTGTGAGACCATGCAAACACATCCTGGAATAGGGTCAATAGAGTAACCATGTCATTCCTTTGGTTTTGAGTGAGGTCTGTACCAATTTGGATTTGTTTGGGGATTTATAAGGTTCCGAGGTTTGAAAGAGGTGGTTTGATCAAGATTTGGATTGGGTTTGTCTTCGACCCATTCTTTGATCTCCTGAGGTATCTCATAGTCCTCTTGTATTTCCATCAAGTCTGAGTCCAACTTTACATCAAAGTTATAGTCCTTGTGGAGAATAGGCACCTCATCAGCAAGTACAGTACACATCTAAATTCAGAGTCTTGAAAAAAAATATGCTTTCACTTAGTGATATAACACTGTTCAATCACACAAAGTGTTAGCCTGTAATGACAAAAGTAACTATTAATACTGTTCAGAAAAAGTAAGCAGTTATTGCTATCTACAAGGTAGAGAGAGTTTCTTCCCTGTTTACCCTCATCGACAAATGCAAGGAGTGCTGCTTCAATTATTGAGGGTAAAGTTTTGGTGAACTGCAGTGATGGAGGGGCTATCATCAACCTCCTTCTCCCGAATGATGACCATTACGTCTGGGCAATCATCGTCTGGGGTGTATCTGTTTGAGAAGTGTTTATTTGGGTTTTTGTTTGGTTTAACCACACCATTGATGGCTGCCTACGTACTCCTATTGAAGAGGAGATCAGGTCCTTTTGTAGTTCAGGCTTTGGTTTGAAAAGGTTCAAAGGGGTAAGTGGTGAGAAGAGGGTAGAGATGTTTTTTCCTTTTTTATTTATTTACATGCATGGAAAATAAAAGGCATACTACGAAAAAAGTGATACCGTTCCAACACTTTCTGGGAACTCGCACCTTCATCCCCTGGATCTATATCTTCTCAGCTAGTTGAGGCCTGATAGTCTAGTTGTCAGTGGTTATGTCACCTTCACTGCTCGTGATAGAGGTTACCCCTTGATTCTGAATGTCTTCGCTTGTGGCCATAACTTGATCGCTTTCTGATTCAGTACATTCCTCAGGGACGCTTGATATGGACGCATTGCAAAAAGGGATGAACTCAGGATTCTTTAATGGGTTGGATTCCCCGACAATCTCACCACCTTTTTCTTCATCTATTCCTTCGCCTTCTTCATTGGTTTCAAAGGATTCAACCATGAAATCTCCCTCGAACTGTTATCGCATTTCTTGCAAAGAACTTTCTTTTTTGGTTTTTTCTTCCTTGGAAATGATTAGTATTTCCTCCGCATCATCCAAGGTGATAAGATCAGGAACATGGTTGATATCTTGGAACCATGGGACGTTTGATGTTGGTGGGGGAATCTCCTTTGGGGATGCCTTTGTCTCTTCTGTCATTTCTTGCATTAGGATGGGTCCACCTTGTGTTCTGGCAGAATTGTCGCTCATAGCCTTCACCTCATTTGTACTGCCTGTCTCGAATGGACATCTTAAGCTTTTTATTTCTTTTTCGCCTTTTTTGGTCATGGGAAATTCTATCTCCAGCTCTCCATTTTCAATGAGATCTTGGATTTTATGTCGCAAAGACCAACATTCTTCAGTCGTATGCCTAAGTGAGTTAGAATGGTAGAGACATATCTTGGTGGAATCATAACTCTTTATCTTGGGTTTTATAGGAGGCAGCAACTCAGTAATCCTTCCTTTGCTTATCAGAAAGTGTAGCATTTCTTCTTTGGATTTGCTCAGAGGGGTGAATTTTCGGACTCTTTTGGAGGTTGTTTGATCTTTCATCTTTGAGAATTCGCATTCCCTCGATCGATTCTTCCGCTGGTGAGATCTTTTAGCAATTTTATCATCCCCATTTTCTTGTATTTTTAGCCTTCTTTGATCTTCTTCATTTAGCTGGCTCATCGTGGAGTCCTTTTTCTCTTGGCTTTCTGATAGTTGAGTGAAAAATTGCCTTGTTTCCTGATGTTGGCGCACTATCAGCTTCAGCCAACAGGTTCACTTGATTGTGGATCGCATCCAATTTTTGCATTACTGGCATACCCTCCTCTGAGTTTTCCCACTCTAGGACATTTGTTATAGTGCTTTTGGGGGTATTCCTCCATCCTTCGTATGTACTTACGAATTGGATACATTTCAGCACTTCTTGACCTGATCATGTTTACTTCTTTCGTATCATGTCGCAACGGAAGGTTGGTGTTGACATTTTGTTGGTCAGGTTGTTCGACCACAATACTGCCACTTTCGATCAGATTTTGAATCTTATGTTTTAAGGACCAATAATCCTGTATATCGTGTCCTGGAGACCCTGAGTGGTAAGCACATCTCTGGCTTGGATTGTAACTTTTGCTCCCTGGTTCCAGAGGTGGATCTAGTTCGGTAATTTTCTTGTGATCCATTAATATCGCCAACACATGTTCAAGGGAATCACCCAGTGGAGTGAATACTCGATTTTTCGTTCTTTCAAATTTTCTTTTCCTATCTGGGTATTGGTTGAATGTAGTCTGTTGTTGGGATGGCAGATTGTCTTGCATTTTCCAAATGGGGAGGGGGGACTGTAGTTTGGCCTCCTAGCTTGCCCCTGTACAACAAGGGATACATCCTCATTGCCTTTATCGGATACCCCCTTGGGATTGCTCGCATACTTGCCAGTTTGTATATGTTTGGCGACTGCTTCCAAGGCAGTGAAGTCTTTAATCTTGCCTGCCTTCAGGCCCATCTCTGCTATTTTGCCGTGTTTGATCATTTCCGTAAATGGTTTTCCTATGCCTGCTAAGATCATTTCATAGTAAGGAGCCTCTTGGATATCAATAAATGTCATTACCATCTCAGTTTCTGTCATTGATGGAATAACTTGCGCTGCTAGATGTCTCTACCTTAGGGCATATTCTCTGAAAGATTCAGTACTTTACTTTTTCACTTTAGTCACTTGATATCGATCTGGTGCCATTTGTGACTGAAAACTGTACTTATTTAGAAAGGCGTGGGCCAATTCTTTCCAGTTGTGGATTTTGGCACTGTCAAGTCGGGCATACCAGGCTTTAGCTTTTCCAGTGGTCTTTTGAAAAAGTTGCATTCTGAGGCTTTCATTTTCAGCATAAGACCCCATCTCGCCGATGTACACTTTTAGGTACGTATAGGGATCACCTGCCCCATTGTACTTTTCAAACTCTGGGACTTTGAATTTGGTAGGATATTGATCCTTTGGGAATATATAGAGATCTGAATAGGTGACACTCCCATAATTCCCAGTCCCTTTAATTGACCGGATGGTATCCTCCATTTGTTGGACTTTCTTTCTTATATCCCCAGTTTATCGATCATCCTTGAGATTTGTGATTTCTTTATTGGAATGACGTTTAGGTATCTGGGTTTCCATCTTTTTACCAATGCCCTGACTGCCCCCTGGTGTGAAGGACTCTGGTTGAGTAGGCATTGTTTGGCCCTGCGTATTTTTACTTTGTTCATTTAGAAAGATAACCAATTCTGCTATCTGATTCCCTAATCCTTCAAACTCCTCTCGGGAAACAGGAGTAGGATCAGGTTGGCCCAGTGTAGCCATGCCTAACGGTGGGATGAGTTCCTTCTTGGACTATAAATGGGTAACGAGACCGATTGCTTCCCTGCGAAAGACTTACATAATTTAGTCTTTAGGGAATGTATATAATAATATGCTATGTGACGTGTTCATTTTAGGAATTTTATCCTGCAAAACTGATGTCAGCTGTTCGTAGCATGTTAAATATGTATGTGTACACATTTCTTCATATTTCTCATTACATGGAGATAGATATGGAATGTAATTACAAGTAATTGTGTTTACAAGTAATTTGAAATGAGAGCATGAAGAGATTTTCCTCTGTTTTGGGTTTATCAGAGGCTGACCTATCTTAGGTTACTCTCGTCGCTTTTTGGCATTAAGGTTCCCAAATCATCGCAATCTACTTGACGGGAAGTTAATCCGATCTTTCAACTGGAGCGAATTTGGGTGGTGCCTTTCCTGAGCCTCAGAGAATCAGGCTTTTCATGAGTCCAGTAATCAAACACCGACGGGATAGCCTCCTGGTGGAGGGACCACACAACATACATTCACATACATTGCGTCTCACCGTATGAAATGATGACATGTGCGAAGCACTAATATCACAAGCAGTTTATAGTGCGAAGCACTAATATCACAAGCAGTTATGGTGCGAAGCACTAGCATCACAAGCAGTTTTGGTGCGAAGCACTAAGTGCAATAAGGAAATGCATTCGTACACATTCATCAAATGTAAATGAAATATCCACACACAAATAGATAACAGTTTTGAAAAGATTGTAATAGCGGCTTAAGTCCTCTTATTGGAGTCCCCAGCAGAGTCGCCACCTGTCGACGTCGGGATTTTTGGATGTCCCTTTTCGTTACTTGTTCTTTGGTGTTCTCATTTTAGGTGAGATTTGTTTGAAAAATCAAGTGAAAAAGGTCCGACATTTATGATGTCGACGATAGGACTGTTAAGATTCGCCAGTTGGTTTTTTAAATGGTTGTACCAACACAATCGAGAAAAGGTTTGAGATTTGCACATTGACTCAGTGATGTGACACTGATATACGGGTCGGTGAAACCGAGATTCGTTCAGGGTCCGGGGACTTGGTTATGCGGGGGGGGGGGGGGGGGAAGGTGTTAGGAACCCCCCGACATCCGTGTTACCGCGGTGACCGCCTCTTTTCAATAAACTATTATCTGAGTGTGTGTGTGGGTCAATGTGCTGTCATATGGAAGTTGTGCAAGGCCTCGTTCGAACCTATATACACAGGGTTTGAATTTATGTAAAAATTCAATTTTTAGCAAGATATGGCAGTGATGTTTTATAAAAGAGGTTTTTTTCAAACCCTGATGCTCAATAGAAATTGAGACCTTTTACACTCCCATTTTTATTAAGTGATCGGCTTGATTGATTTTATTTGACGGATGCGAGGCATTCGTATGAAAAATAATGTATAAAAATAATGCCGACTTCCTCGTGGGTATGGAAACCATCTGAGGAAATTCAGACATCACAGAATAATTTACAAGCTGCTTACAGCTGAAAAATGTCCATCACGGGAACCGAATCTAGATCCAATGAGATGAATATGTGATCACATGATTCCTAGGCGCACAGAATATTGCAATTTATATAAAAGCAATAAGCAGGTATATATATATATATATATATATATATATATATATATATATATATATATATATATATATATACAGACAAGATCACCAACCACGAAGCACCTCCATGGGGGATCAGAAATGTAAATAAAGCTGTAGATACGGTCAACCGCCACGAAGGAAACTCCAGGCGGGACAGAATGTAAATAAAGCTGTAAATACGGTCAACTGCCACGAAGTAAACTCCAGGCAGGACGAAATGTAAAGAAAGCTGTAAAAGCGATCAACTGCCACGAAGGGAACTCTAGGCAGGAATATATATATATAAAAGAAATAAACGCACCAGATGTAAAATCCAGGCTCATCGAACATAGTTCGACCACAGTTCATATATATAAGTATATATATATAAAAGTGAGTAAATGCACCAGACCGAAGTCTAGGCTCATCGAATAAAGTCCGACACACAGTTGATATATATAAGTATATATATATATATAAGTATATATATATATATATATATATATATATATATATATATATATATATATATATATATATATATATATATATATATATATATATACGGAAAGCTTCAAGAGCATAATTCTTAAATAGCATAATGTCTTAAATAGCATAATTTTATTAAAACGACGTAGTTTTGGAGGGACGCGGTGGCATTTTTGTAAATACCATGCCATCGCGTATTTACAAAAATGCCACCGCGTCCCTCCAAAACTACGTCGTTTTGATAAAATTATGCTATTTAAGGCATTATGCTATTTAAGAATTATGCTCTTGAAGCTTTCCGTATATATATATATATATATATATATATATATATATATATATATATATATATATAAAAGTGAATAAACGCACCAGACCGAAGTCTAGGCTCATCGAACAAAGTCTGACACACAGTTGATATATATAAGTATATATATATATATATATATATATATATATATATATATATATATATATATATATATATATAAAAGCGAATAAACGCACCAGACCGAAGTCTAGTCTCATCGAACAAAGTTCGATACACAGTTGATATATATAAGTATATATACCGAAGTCTAGTCTCATCGAACAAAGTCCGATACACAGTTGATATATATATATATATATATATATATATATAAGCGAATAAACGCTCCAGAACAAAGTCTAGGCTCAATCGAGGCATAACTCGATAATGTTAGTCAATATATATATATATATATATAATATATATATATATATATATATATACAGACTGGAATGAAACCACGGACCGAAGTCCGGGCAAAAGCAAGCAACACGACTCTCAACGCGTAGAAGGGTGTGTGCAAAGATGAAGAGAAAGACTCTAAAGTGTGTGAGAAGGCTTACAGCTGACTGATAAAAAGGGCTTCTATATCTTTAGAGTGGGTAAACACTGGGATTTTGTGGGTACAAAAGAGGCTATATGAGCTCGCAGGTGTTTGAAAGTGGGAAACTACACTGTATGGCGAGTGCAGAGCAAATTGTGCAGGGTTTCCCCGTCTTTTTCTCTTAGAAAATCAGCACCCCAAGCCCCATATTTATAGAGGGGGGAGCCGCAGGTCTACATGTGGCACCTAGTAGCAGGTGTACCTGCGGCTTCCCGGATGCGCTGGGCAGTGTGGGTCCCGTTGTGTTGAAGTACGTACGCGCTGTTCGCTCGGTCGCTCATAACTTTCAATCCAGGAGTCCGATGGAAGCGTGCCATACCATTCCGGAAATCTCTTTACGAGAGCTACACAATGATATATGATTTGACCCTTTTTGATTCCAGAAAGATGGGTCCATGACCGAAATAGCATTCCCGGGTTTCCGTCAGGCAATCCGGTGAGCCGTTTCGTGTAGTTTGCGCTCCAAAGTTAAGATATCGCTCTTGTGGGACTTCTTTTGAAGTATTTTGAGTTGAAATGAGTGTATTTGATTTGAAGTGAAGTTGAATTTGCAAAATGACCATTTTCCCCTCCCGGGGTTATCTCTGATTTTCGCGCAGTTGTAATAGTCGTTTCTCTGGGTTATCTCTGAGGTTGACTTACTATTGACTTTGACTATCCTCAGGGTCATCTCTGAGGTTGGCTTGACCTATTCCCATGGTTGGGACTGAGACTAGATACCTCGGGGTCATCTCCGAGATTAATTGGTCTTCTCCGGTGTGTGGTCCGGTATTGTATCTGCAGGCCTCGGGGTTATCTTCGAGGTTGGATTTGGTTACTCCCAGATTGCGATCTGGGATTTTATGATGAACTTCTGGTAGTATCCTGTATGGATTTGGGTTGTCTTTCAGGGTTCCCTCTTAAAAGACGAATATGTCCTCCTGCAATATTAGTAACAGTAGAAGAAAATTTTGAGTGTCTACATATGATAAGTTAGTTAACCTTTGTTTTGAAGCTGTATTCTAGAATGATATCTGAATATAGATGAGCAATGTGAAAATCACGATACAGAGGAGATGACCGGGAGAATACAATCGAAAAAGAAAGCAAGGTATTCTCATCTCTTCGAATTTCCAGGTACGTAAATTTCGGGGACAAAATTTCATAAGGAAGGGAGATTGTAAGACCCCAAATTTTATAAAATAAAATTATTTAATTTTTCTTGTTATTCAGTAAATGGTTAAATTGATAAAAAGTTAAAGTAAAGGGTGATATATGAATTATTTTTCAAAATAAGTAAGTGGCTATAAAATACCCATTGTTGTCGGGGAATATTCGTTTGGTCGTGGAATATTCGTGCTGTTGGAGAATATTCGTACGACGGGCGCAATCATTTATGGGCCCTATAATAGAATAACTGTCGGATGAAGAAAATGACAAGTTTGAGTTTTTATAACGGCGTAGTTATTACCGTTAACACTGTTGGAATACCTGGTGGTTAAAATACAGTAATACACGTGGTTGCACAGTAGCACACGGTATTGCACAGTATTTTTGAATTATTGATTCTTACATAAGAAGACACTACTCAATAATTGTTACAGTAATTACTGTTCAATATTTTATTTTATTGATTCAATAATTTCTTCATTTTTATTTTATATTATTGTTGTTCAATAATTATCACTGCATAGTATCTCCATTATCAGATCAATAATTCATATTATTTGAATAATATTATTAGATAGCAATATTGGCAATGTCTAGGAAGTTCTGTCAAGAAGAGGTTTGGTCACCTAATTGCGCGCTAGTAAGGAGAAATCCTTATCGGAAAGCCCCCTCTTTCCTAGGAACGATGTGGTTGTCATAATTGTGATTCTGTAATATTATTTGTGAATAATTAATTATTGATTTATATGATAAGGAAATATGTATTTTATGTGTATATAAATGATTGATAGGGAAATATTTATTTTGTGTGGATATAAATGAAGGAATTAATGCTGATGTGTTTTATCAGTATAATTTATCGGAATGGAGGAATTCTTAGAAAAGTGTCAATTGTTGAAAATTGATATTTTATCTTACATTATAAATGTATAATGTGGTTATATAATAATATAATAATTGTGATATTTTCACACTAAATTCATGGTGCATGAATCAAATGAGAGAATCTAGAAATCAAAAAAAGAACAAAATATGGGATTTTCAGAAAAATTAGTTTATTACTTGATTTTGTAAAATTTATAACTCTTTGTGTATAATGAGTTAGGAGATGAGCCATATATCAAAAGAAAGCCCCGGAAGTAAGCTAAGCGTAGAAATTTGAATCACCCAAATATTCTTTGTGAATTTTTCGTAGTGACTGTTTGAGTGAAACTGGTACGAGAGACTTATAGTCTGAAAATAAAATCAGTGTTCTTGAGATATATTGCACGAGTTATAATTTTTAATGCGACAGTTGGATCGTTGTTATTTTTGGATATGTGATACATATATAAGTTGAGTATATGTCCACAAATTTTGAACCGTTAAAAATTAATGTATGATTTGTTATGAATTTTAAGAGGTGATTGATTCGAAAATTAGTTTTATAAATGATTTTGGGTGGAGATTTCTAGGTGGGGCCCACTTTTGGTTGTTGGGGAAGATGGCTGATCTTTGGTGGGCCCCACTTATGGTGGCTAGATTATTTTCAAAGAAGTGTGCGTAGAATTGTTTTTATTAATATTTTATTAATTTAGTCTCCTTTGGCGTTCTAGCATTTTCCTATAAATAGGTGCTTAGGTTAGAATTAAAAATCACACCAGAAATATAAGTTTTTTTTCTCTCTATATTATCGAGCGTATTTTGTGAGTATTTAGATACTTTGAGAGTTGCTATTCAATGCAAGTTTCCTTCAGCATTACATCCGATATTCCAGTCAGAAATAATATTCTTTTGAGGTAAGAGATAGTAAGGGATGGTAAGGGTTGTTATTTTCTTCATAATGATGTTATTCTTTCAATATCATTTTACTAAAATATTGATATGAATTTTATTGTAAAATTTTTACCTTTTCGTGTCGGGGTTACTATTCACGTATACAGTACTATTCACGTATACGACACTATTAATATATATGGCACTATTTAGGTATATGACATTATTTACGTATACGGTACTATGTATGAATACGAGTTACTATTCACGAGTTACTTTTCACGAGTTACTATTCATGGGTACTATTCACGACAAAATTGGTTTCTTTTTCTGACCAAATTATCGTTGATTTATGAATCTTACTCTTGAAATTAAATGCAGTTGTTGATCATATTATTTTATTATCATATATAACATTTTTATAACCCCGGTGATAAAATTTCTCTTTGACTTGAGTGTGAAGATGGGTAGATTATTGGTATGATCGTGACTATGGGTTCTCTTTGACCAGTAGTGCAAAGATGAATTATTGATTGGTATGATCATGACCATTGAATTTATAATTGAATATCTTTAGCTTAAGTGCAAAGGTGAATGGATCAACATGGTTATAATAATTGTCTATAAAAATTCTGAAATGATTATATATTTCTTTGAGATATTAATATCTTTGGCCTGTAGTGGAAAGATAAATTATTAATGAATATTTTTGGCCCGTAGTGCAAAGATGAACCGTTGATGAATATCTTTGGCCCGTAGTGCAAAGATGTTCTGTTGTTGAATATATTTGGCCTATAGTGCAAAGATGAACTGTTGATGAATATCTTTGGCCCGTAGTACAAAGATGAATTTATTAGTATGATTATGAACAGAAACTGTGATTTGGTATAACTAGGATCTTTGATGTTTCAGGTAAAGACAGGTGACGAAAATTATCTTCGTCCTGGATGAGAAAAGAAATTTAGAACTACAATTATGATTATGAGTTATACACGTGATTGTGGACAAAAATTGTTGATTGATGTTACATGGATAAAATATTGTTGGTGGACTTTTAAAATGGAGAAGATAATAGATCTTATGGTCTATTTGACTCTTCTAATGGATTGCTCATTACGCTGCAACTATGGTTGAATAGTTTTATCATCTACCATATGTTCTAAATCTCTGATTTATTACTGCATGAAGACTATTCATAATTTAATTATCTTTAGTCATGATATTCTTTACTCGGCTAGTTGGGCTCACCCTTTTATTTTACAATTCCTTTCAGGTAATAAGAGTGTAGCTGGGTCGAGCGGGGTTAACAGGGGAATAGAACGGTGGTCTCTAGCTGTGGAGGTTCTCTCAAAACAGTATGAAAATAATTTTATTGAGAACTTTAGAATAGTGTGTTGTATTTTATACATCATTTAGTAGTTATATTTAGTGAATCAAATAGGGTGAGGCGAACCCAACGTTGGAAGGGTGTTTTTGTGACACCCACAAATTCGGGTACTTCAATTCCACAGGATTTGGTGTTCACTGTACAAATATCATCTATCTATCTACCCATAATAAATGTAAGCCATGCAATAGATAAAAATAAAATCTTCCCCTTAAGGGTTACAACATCCGAATAATAATAATACAATCCCAGGTTAAACTAACCTTAAACATCTGTGCGGAATCATAAATAAATAAGTCTTAAACAACATCATTAACTCAAGTCTTAAACATAAATACATCATCTAATAAAATAACAAGTCTTCATCACTTGTTAACCTTGCCCTTGCCTTTACTAGTGGAAGGTTCGTCGGTTCTTTCGTTCTTAACTGCAATGTTATTATTAAGCAAGAGTGAGAACTATTGCCCACAAGTATAACAATGAAATAATAGTATATTAACATGCGAGTGAATCAAAGATGTCTGAATAAAAGCTCAACTTTTGAATCAAGAATGAATAACAAGAATCAAAAGAATTCTGAGGGTCATAAGACCTTGAACTATGTCCTAGGTTATCAAGGGTTATACTTGAAACCTTTAACAGTCATAAGACTATGGACCTTTCTACTCGTACTTAGGGGGATCAACCCTTAGTACCATACTGTGCAAAATATCTTAACGCTAACACATAAGTAAATCCCTTTGCAGGGTTGTTCATCTCAGTTTGACATTCGAGTCCGCACCAAAGGAAGTTTGGTTTGGATAATTCAATAAGGGTTCTGAAATTTAGAACGTTCATTAACTAAGAACTAGTTGAATCAATAAAGTTCACTAGTCTAATAAGGTTCAACAATAATGATATTCAATTTGAATAATAATCTCAAGAAGTATACAATAGGACAATTATTGTATAACTGAATCATGCTTTGAAAAGATAATCAATCTTTAATATAACATTTGAACTTGAATAATAGTAATGATAATTTACTCGAGGTAAATAATAAACTTGCACAATAATGACAAGTAGGGTTAGGAAACTTGCCTCGTGCGTAGATTACACTTTAACTAGGCACGTTCTTTGAATTTAGTCCTACATACCATTCACATTCACAATACCAGTTAATTATAACTTAACTAATCATCATAAACTCATTCTCTTTGTTTACTTTGATTATTGACTATACTTAGTCAAATTACCACTTTGTCACATAATTTGTACTTCATGAATATCAAGCTAATTATGTATTCAATAATTCAATCCACATGAAATTATGTTATTTACATGTTAAACAACTATTTTAACAATCTCATTATACTTCTAACATGTTTACATGTTCATTAAATTAATTTACTAACACATTGTTAAACTTAAACATTTTAAAAATTACATTTCTGAACTTTCTGGAGAGTGGCGCTGCGGCGCCACTTTTATACTTGATCTTCGCGCTGCGGCGGGATGGCGCTGCGGCCGGACTCTTGGCACTGCGGTGCCGTGGCACTGCAGCTCGAGGCTTGGCGCTGCGACGTGGGACTTCAGTTCTGGAGTTGGCGCCGCGGCGCGAAACTTTAGACTTTGATTCCAAGTTCGCGAAGAACACAGAGTTCAGCGTAAAGGACACAAAATGATCATTAATTTCACTAAATTAACATACCCACATGCTATGATTTATACATAATCATTACCAAACATCTATAAAGTGATTTTAACCTATTAAAACACATAATCACAGAGTTAAAATCTATAATTTCACTGACTTTGATGTTCTTGAAGGTTTTGAAAATAAAACATAAAAATTGACACTACGGATTCGTTATAACACCGAATCCGTTCATTTAAACTTTGGTTTCTTCGCATCAACATGCATAATAATATACGAGTGTAAATTTTATGAAAACATTTATATTTAACATACTAAAATCACGTATAAGGCCATATGGCCATAACCCAAACTCTGTAATTTTGTAGCAATCATACACGATGTATATTCATGAAACAGATGATATGGTTTATACAATATATATAATCAAATACGATTTGATAACATCTTAACCTATATATGCACATTAGCCTTACAATTTCCCATCATAGAGACTTTACAAAAAACTGTGAAAGCCATTTTTATCAAAACTTGAATATGTGAAATTTAGAATTTGGGAAGGAGAGATTACCCTGAGAATAAAGTATATATATAGGCTTAGTTTCTTTCTTCAATAACTGAGTTCTCACAAAATCCTCTGAACTCTCTCTTGAATTTCTCAATCTCTCTCTTTGTATCTCTAGACTTAGCCAATAATAATAAAAAGGAAGAAAGGAGAATACGTATATTAATCAAGCAACTGACGCGCATGATGGAGGTCAGTTACCTAACATGGGTAACTGCTCCCAACCTCCTTTAGTTCCATGTTTGTCTAGCTAGAATAGGTTCCAAAAACCATTTAATCTAATAAAGCTTTATCATATAGTTTAATTAATGTCACACTCCTTCATAGAATAAGTCAATATCTTATTTAAAATTAAATATAATAATTTCTCATAAATTCACATAATCATATAATTAATTTTCTCATTAATTAATTATATCAAATTATTAAATCTCTAATTAATTATTACATTAATTAAAATAACATTATGCTTATTAAATATTTCATTTAATACAATAAGCTCTCATAATGACATATTACGAATAATAATTATTTTTTACATTAATTTAATAAATGTAACACATATAATTAAAATAATCTACCACAATTGCATCCAATAATTATTTAATCCAATAATTAAATCATCGAAAAATATTTATTTAATTCAATAAATATTAAAATTAAATTTCATAAATATCGTTCGTCACATCTTTCCCCCCTTAAAAGGATTCTGTCCCCAGAATCATGACTCAATAATTCGACTCGTTACATTCTCCCCCCTTACAAAGATTCTGTCCCCAGAATCGCTTACACATAACTAAGTAAATAAATGAGGGTAATTCTTCATCATATTCTCTTCGAGTTCCCACGTAGCTTCTTCAGCGTTGTGGTTCCTCCAAATTACCTTAACAGAAGGTATAACTTTATTTCTGAGAACTTGTTCTTTTCGGTCGACAATTTGAACATGAATTTCTTCGTAAGATAAGTCTTTCTCAAAATGTAGGGGTTCATATTCAATTACATGCTTGTAATCGACTTTGTAGGGTCGTAACATAGAAACATGGAAGACTGTTGTGGACATTCTCGAGTGATGGAGGTAAGGCTACCTCGTACGCGATTTCTCCGATTTTACGCAATACTTCAAAGGGTCTGATAAATATTGGGCTCAATTTTCCTTTCTTTCTGAATCTGATCTTCTCCTTCCAGGGAGAGACCTTCAAGAAAACATAACTTCCTGATTCAAACTCGATATTTTTATGATGTGGATCAGCGTATTTCTTCTATCGATCTTGAGCCGCTACCAGTCGTGCTTGGATCACTTTGACTATTTTTGCTATCTGCTGTACCAATTCTGGCCCTAGCAATTGTCTCTCACCAACTTCATCCCAATAAAGTGGAGTTCTACACTTTCTGCCTTATAACGCTTCGTAAGGCGACATGCCAATACCTAGCGTGGTAACTGTTGTTGTAGCCGAACTCTACTAACGGTAGGTGATCATCCCAATTTCCTTTAAAGTCCATCACACAGGCTCTTAGCATATCTTCTAATGTCTGAATCGTTCTCTCACTCTATCCTTCTTTTTGAGGGTGGTATGCTGTACTCATTCGCAATTGCGTACCCATGCATTCCTGAAGACGTTTCAAAAATTTGATGTGAAGCGCGTATCCCTATCTGAAACAATTGATACCGACACTCTATGTTTCGAAACGATTTCTTTTACGTATAACCTTGCCAACTGATCTAAGTTGAATATGATTTTGATTGGAAGGAAGTGTAGCGGATTTCGTCAGTTGGTCAACGATAACCTATACTGCGTTATAGCCTTTTTGAGTCGTCGGAAGGCTAACCACGAAGTCCATTGTAATATGTTCTCACTTCCATTCTGGGATCTCTAACGGTTGTAGCAATCCACTCGGTCTCTGATGTTCTGCCTTCACTTTCTGACAGGTTAGGCACTTGGCAACACATTCTGCAACATCACGTTTTAAATTCGACCACTAAAAATGTTGTCGAATATCTTGATACATCTTGGTACTACTAGGGTGAATTAAATATCGTGAACTATGAGCCTCGCTCAAAATATCTTTCTTAATCTCTTGTACTGGCGGTACCCAAATTCTACTCTCAAATCTTAGTATTCCTTCCTTATCCATCTTAAATCTTGGTTCAGTTCCTTCAGGTATCTTCTTTGTCACCTTTTTACATTCTTCATCCTGAAGCTGAGTCTCCTTAACTTTATCCACTAGGGTTGTACCAGATTGCATCTGAAATAGCTTCTCATCAATTTCCATAGGATACTTCACCTCTAACTCCAGTTTCTCCATTTCTGAAATTAGCTCCTCTTGAGCAGTTAACATCATCAATTTCTCACGACCCTTTCTACTTAAGGCGTCGGCAACCACATTTGCTTTTCCCGGATGGTATAAAATTTCATAGTCGAAATCCTTAATTAATTCCAACCATCTTCTTTGACGCATATTCAAATCCTTGTGTGTAAAAATATATTTCAGACTCTTGTGGTCCGTATATATTTCACACTTCTCTCCGTAGAGATAGTGCCTCCAACTTTTTAAAGCAAAAACAACTGCAGCTAACTCTAAATCATGGGTCGGGTATCCCTTCTCATAATCCTTCAACTGCCGTGATGCATACGCAATGACTCTGCCGTTTTGCATAAGCACACAACCAAGTCCTTTATGCGACGCATCGCTAAAAATAACAAAATTTCCTGTATCATCCGGAAGGGATAACACAGGTGCCGTACTCAATCTCTTCTTCAATTCTTGAAAGCTCTCCTCAAACTTCTCCATCCAAACAAATTTCACAGCTTTACGAGTTAAATTTGTTAATGGAGTTGTGATCTTGGAAAAGTCTTGTATGAATCTTCTATAATATCCTGCTAATCCAAGAAAACTTCTTACTTTCGACGGTGTTCTCGGCTGATCCCAGTTAATGACGGCTTTAAATTTAGATGGATCTACCGAAATTCTATTTTTATCGATCACGTGACCAAGAAATTGTACCCGTTCAATCCAAAATTCGCATTTCAAAAACTTGGCGTACAACTTCTCCCTTCTCAATACTTCCAACGTTAATCTCAAATGTTCTTCGTGTTCTTCTTTGGTTTTGGAATATTCCAAAATATCATCTATAAATATAACTACGAACTTATCCAAAAATGGCTTGAACACACCATTCATTAGTCCCATAAATGCTGCAGGAGCATTCGTAAGACCAAACAACATTACTAAAATTCGTAGTGACCATATCGCGTTCTAAACACTATCTTTGGTACATCCTCTGGCCTCACCTTCAGTTGATGATAACCGCTTCTCAAGTCAATCTTGGAAAAGTATTTTGCTCCCTTCAACTGATCAAACATATCATCGATCCTTGGTAATGGATATCTATTTTTAATCGTGACCTTGTTCAGTTCTCTGTAGTCAATGTAGAGTCGCATCGATCCGTCCTTCTTTTTCACAAACAACATCGGTGCTCCCCACTGGTAATACGCTCGGTTGAATGTACTTCTTGTCCAGCAATTCTTGTAATTGTACCATTAGTTCTTTCATCTTTACTGGTGCCATTCGATATGGTGCCTTCGATATTGGAGCGGTTTCGGGCGCCAGATCGATCACAAAATCTAACTCTCTATCCGGTGGAAGTCCTGGCAAATCGTCTGGAAATACGTCGACGAAATCCCTCACGATTAGTATTTCTTCTACCTTCGGATTCTCTTTTCGACTGTCGACTATGTAAGCTAAGTATCCTACACAGCCTTGTCTTAACAACTTCCTGGCCTGCATCATCGTCAGACAACTCGCTTGTCTAGGCGACTTGTTACCATAAAACACAACCTTTGACGGAGTCATAAGGTTAATACGCTTCTTTTGGACAATTAATTATAGCCTCGTAATTGAATAACCAGTCCATTCCCAATATAACGTCAAATTCCCCAAGTCGAATAGGGATAAGATTTACGTTCATAATATTACCCTTAATATCCACTCTACAGTTCTTATGTACATACTTAACATGGATTATTTCTCTATTCGCAATTTCTATGTTCATGGGATAATCCAATTCATCCTTAGGCAAATCTAAATTCTTGGCAAAGTCATCGGATATAAAGGAACAAGTAGCACCCGAATCAAATAATATGTAAGCATTAACTTTATTGATCGGAATGATACCTGACACCACATCACAGGATTGAACTGCATCTTGCACCGTCATGTTGAAAGTCCGGGCGGTCGGTCGGTTTGTTGCAGTTGGTCCGGTGATGGTTAAGGTATTTCCATTGTTATTTCCTCGGTTTCCTCCTGATCCTGACCCTCCCGATCCCTTCTTGGGACAGTCTCTTGCCAGATGGTCTTTCGAACCACAAGTAAAACAAGCACCCTTCTTTGGATTTGGACAGTTTGGTGCTATGTGGCCTTCCTGACCACAATTGTAGCAAACTCTTTTTCCTTTCATACAAAATCCCAGATGAGCTTTCCTGCAGGTCGGGCATGCTTCGATTCTTTTCTTTTGATTACCCTGCTGATTTCCCGATGATGAGCTGTCGTTCCACCTTTTCTTCTGATTGAAATTTCCACCTCATGTGCCACTTCCGCTGGCCTTGTTATTAATTTCACCTTCACTCTTCTTCTTCTTCTTCTTCTTCTTCTTCTTCTTCTTCTTCTTCTTCTTCTTCTTCTTCTTCTTCTTCTTCTTCTTCTTCTGATCTTGATTGTACTTGGTCACCGCATCGCTTCCACCTTCAGCGAAGATGGCCTTTTCCAAAACTCTGACAAATGTGTTTATCTGAAACATTGATACCTTGCTGTACACCCAAGGCTTTAGTGCTTGTTCAAATCTTCTGGCTTATCTTTCGTCCGTGTATACTTGATACGGGGCGAACCATGCTAACTCGTTGAATTTAGCCGCGTAGTCAAGTACGCTCATGTTTCCCTTCTTCAACTCTAGAAATTGAACCTCCATCTGGTTCTGTGAACTAGTTGGGAAATACATTTCGAAAAACATCTCTTTAAATTTCTCCCATGTAATTACACCTTCACCTCCTCGTACTTTGTTTTCTTGCCACCAGTAGGCTAGCCTCAGACTTCAGCATAAACGTTGCAAAAGCGGTCTTTTGGTCTTCTCTAACCCTAGCAACGTTGAAAACCTTCTCCATTTCCATAACCCACGTTTGAGCCTCGATTGGGTTCATGGAACCTTTGAACTCTGGCGGTCCCACAGCCTTGAATGTCTTTAAACGTTGTGTTTGGTGGAGCCTGAGGTTGATTGTTCATTGCTCCAGTCAGTAAGTTAACTAACTGTTGAATGGGATTTGCGTTGGAATTATTGTTATTATTGGTTGACTCTTCCTGAGCCAGTTGACGCTGTTGTCTTCTCCTTGGCGGCATATTTCTGCTAAATAAACGCTTATTAGAACTTTATTTATTTCTCTAAATAGTTAAGGCATTATTTAACAATTTAACATACTCATTTAACACATCATCTCAAACAACTTGATATATTTTCATTCAAATCAAAAGTTTTAACATTAAACGATAGCATAACTGCTATTTACATCAACTATCCTGGAATAAAGAATCCACAGATTTAAAACATTCAAATATTCTTTCGTTCATAAACACGTCAGAATTTACATCTAAAAACTAATTAAGTTCTTCACATAATTAAGCAAATCATATCACTGCCGGTTAAGGTACTGATTAGCCTTGCTACGCTCCTCTTCTAAGATGCGATGTATCATTCTGCGATCCATCAATGTACAAAGATAGTCCTTTGAACTGGATTGGGTACCTCAAAACTCGATCTTGGGTCTCATTCATTGCCTTGTTAAGAGTAGAATATGTCTCCCCAATCTTCACTTTCTTTGCACGACTATCATCCTCTGCACGATCAGCTCGACGTGATTCTCTTACCCAGCCTTCCTTTGCTATGTTCAGCCTTTCAGAGGTTTCCTTCAGTTCCTTCTTCAGCTTCTCTATCTCCTCGGTCTTATATCTTTAGTTTGACCCTTCTCATATAACCAAATCCCATTCTACATTTCCCAGTCGTGAGTGAAGAGTCGAAATCTCCCTCTCCTTCTCCTCTAGAGTAATCTGCTGAATAATAGCTCACTCACTCAGATCCTGCACCTCATTTCGTAACTCCACGTTACGGTCGTATAATGTGTCGTACATCTCAGCATCAACGGTGTACCGTGGTAACTCCTCTTCTTCCTATTCCTTAACAAATTCCTTCTCAGGATCCTCCTCAGGATCAGTCTCGAGCTCATGCTCCTGACCAACAATGGTGATCAATGGAGATGACTCCCTCTGTACCAGCTGCTCCCCTAACGACATGAATGTCTCGGGGCTCCTCCTCTGTCAGGTACTATAGGTACACTGGGTTCCTCCTCAGCTTGACTAGCTTCACTAACATTCGATATCCTGACAACAAAATTTTAAGTTTTAGTTACTAAGTCATATCATCTAACGCATACTTTAACACATAAACACATAAGGTCTTTTATTATCTTCAATGAATTACATAAATTCATTTCTTATAACTCGATAAGAGATTTCCATCACAATCTTCTTTCTATAAGGCTACTACCTAAGGTTGTTCCCCCACTTAAGGTTCATAACCTACGGCTTTGATACCAACTTGTGACACCCCCAAATTCGGGTACTTCAATTCCACAGGATTTGGTGCTCATTGTACAAATATCATCTATCTATATACCCATAATAAATGCATGCTATGCAATAGATAGAAATAAAATCCTCCCCTTAAGGGTTACAACATCCGAATAATAATAATACAATCCCAGGTTAAACTAACTTTAAACATCTGTGCGGAATCATAAACAAATAAGTCTTAAACAACATCATTAACTCAAGTCTTAAACATAAATACATCATCTAATAAAATAACAAGTCTTCATCACTTGTTAACCTTGCCCTTGCCTTTACTAGTGGAAGGTTCATTGGTTCTTTCGTTCTTAACTGCAATGTTATTATTAAGCAAGAGTGAGCACTATTGCCCACAAGTATAACAATGAAATAATAGTATAATAACATGCGAGTGAATCAAAGACATCTGAATTAAAGCTTAACTTTTGAATCAAGAATGAATAACAAGAATCAAAAGAATTTTGAGGGTCATAAGACCTTGAACTATGTCCTAAGTTATCAAGGGTTATACTTGAAACCTTTAACAGTCATAAGACTATGGACCTTTCTACTCGTACTTAGGGGGATCAACCCTTAGTACCATACTGTGCACAATATCTTAACGCTAACGCATAAGTAAATCCCTTTGCAGGGTTGTTCATCTCAGTTTGACATTCGAGTCCGCACCAAAGGAAGTTTGGTTTGGATAATTCAATAAGGGTTCTGAAATTTAGAACGTTCATCAACTAAGGACTAGTTGAATCAATAAAGTTCACTAGTCTAATAAGGTTCAACAATAATGATATTCAATTTGAATAATAATCTCAAGAAGTATACAATAGGACAATTATTGTATAACTGAATCATGCTTTGAAAAGATAATCAATTTTTAATATAACATTTGAACTTGAATAATAGTAATGATAATTTACTCTAGGTAAATAATAAACTTGCACAATAATGACAAGTAGGGTTAGGAAACTTGCCTCAGTGCGTAGATTACACTTTAACTAAATACGTTCTTTGAATTTAATCCTACATACCATTCTCATTCACAATACCAATTAATTATAACTTAACTAATCATCATAAACTCATTCTCTTTGTTTACTTTGATTATTGACTATACTTAGTCAAATTACCACTTTGTCACATAATTTGTACTTCATGAATATCAAGCTAATTATGTATTCAATAATTCAATCCACATGAAATTATGTTATTTACATGTTAAACAACTATTTTAATATCTCATTATACTTCTAACATGTTTACATGTTCATTAAATTAATTTACTAACACATTGTTAGACTTAAACATTTTAAAAATTACATTTCTGAACTTTCTTGAGAGTGGCGCTGCGGCGCCACTTTTATACTTGATCTTCGCGCTGCGGTACGATGGTGCTGCGGCTGGACTCTTGGCGTTGACTTTGATTCCAAGTTCGCGAAGAACACAGAGTTCAGCGAAAAGGACACAAAATGATCATTAATTTCACTAAATTAACATACCCACATGCTATGATTTATACATAATCATTACCCAACATCTATAAAGTGATTTTAACCTATTAAAACACATAATCATAGAGTTAAAATCTATAATTTCACTGACTTTGATATTCTTGAAGGTTTTGAAAATAAAACATGAAAATTGACACTACGGATTCGTTATAACACCGAATCCATTCTTTTAAACTTTGGTCTCTTCGCATCAACATGCATAATAATATAAGAGTGTAAATTTTATGAAAACATTTATATTTGACATACTAAAATCACGTATAAGGCCATATGGCTATAACCCAAACTCTGTAATTTTGTAGCAATCATACACGATGTAATTTCATGAAACAGATGATATGGTTTATACAATATATATAATCAAATACGATTTGATAACATCTTAACCTATATATGCACATTAGCCTTACAATTTCCCATCATAGAAACTTTACAGAAAACTGTGAAAGCCATTTTTATCAAAACTTGAATACGTGAAATTTAGAATTTGGGAAGGAGAGATTACCCCGAGAATAAAGTATATATATGTAGGCTTAGATTCTTTCTTCAATAACTGAGTTCTCATAAAATCCTCTGAACTCTCTCTTGAATTTCTCAATCTCTCTCTGTATATCTAGACTTAGCTAATAATAATAAAAAGGAAGAAAGGAGAATACGTATATTATTCAAGCAACTGACGCGCATGATGGAGGTCAGTTACCTAACATGGGTAACTGCTCCCAACCTCCTTTAGTGCCATGTTTGTCTAGCTAGAATAGGTTCCAAAAACTATTTAATCTAATAATGCTTTATCAATTAGTTTAATTAATGTCACACTCCATAGAATAAGTCAATATCTTATTTAAAATTAAATATAATAATTTCTCATAAATTCACATAATCTTACAATTAATTTTCTCATTAATTAATTATATCAAATTATTAAATCTCTAATTAATTATTACATTAATTAAAGTAACATTATGCTTATTAAATTTTTTATTTAATACAATAAGCTCACATAATGATATACTACGAATAATAATTATTCTCTACATTAATTTAATAAATGTAACACATATAATTAAATTAATCTACCACAATTGCATCAAATAATTATTTAATCCAATAATTAAATCATCGAAAAATATTTATTTAATTCAATAAATATTAAAATTAAATTACAAAAATCTAGTTAGTCATAGTTTCGCCACTATCATACAAGATGTCTAGTGACATGCGACTTCATGTTATCATAAGACAGGGTTGTGCATATCCACTTGCTGAGTATGTCTATGAGCACTACCTATATAACCTTGGAGTTTGGTTGAAATTTAATTCTCAACTGGAGACAGTGGAGATAGTTATATGTCAAGAGAAGACTCACCATTGGAAAGAACATGATAATAATCTTCTCATTTTTTTGGGGACTATTGGGTTAACCTAGGATAATTCTGTGGACAGATGATATTTATCATAACATAGACGCATGACCTCCCATGTACGAAGGTTTCTTTGAGCACTTCCCAAAGATTTTAATTTCTAAAACAGTTATTGATTGTACCTTTATGTAAGGTGCCATTGTGACGTGCTATCCAAGGTTGGGACATGAGTCACATTTGGTATATATTTGATAAGTAGGTTTTATACCTACTTATCCGGTATCTATTACTTGAATTTATTACTTTAAACTCGTGTTTCTTAGTTACTTTTCATGCATGTTATGTTCATTTTGTAGGTTATACGTTTGGGAGCGGTGTAGGCGACTATTGGTAAGGGAAATGCAAGGAAAAAGCAATCCGGACATCGTTTATGCTTTCATGTTCAATTCATGTTCTTGGCTTGGAGCTTAGACTATATTGTAGAGCGTTTTCTTAGCTCTCCGGAACATTTTGAATCATTCAAATCGGAGTTCGGATGAAAGAGTTATGACATTTCTACCAACAGACGTTGAACTTCACCGTTTTGGGTGGTCATTTGCATAGCAGTCACTTCCAGTCCAATTTCGACCATCATGAGTTTTATATTTCTGAAAGCTCAAAGAATGAAAGTTGTAGATCTCGTCGATAGCTTCGATTTGATAGGTTGCAGGATCCCGTAACTCCTCCCGGTTTAAAAGTTATGGCAGTTTTAGAAGAGGAGGTTCCAAAAGAAAATCAATTGGCAGTTTAGTACCTAGCCGGGGCTGGGCGTTTTTGTGCCTTAGGACCCAGCCGGGGCTGGGGTCCTGGGCATTTTAGCAGTCCACTACCCAGCCGAGGCTGGGTTTTTGCAAGGGAAAAGGTCAGCCGGCGCTGGCTATGCGCGAAAAAGAGTAGATTTTGTCCGAATTTGAGTACCGAAAAGGATTGTTTCGAGTTGTTTGATTCAAGGACTTTCAGTAGTACTTAAAGACATGTACAAAGGCTTATAAAAGGAGGGGAATAACACAGATTAGAGGGTATTATTGAGAGATTCGGGAGTTTTTGAAAGAATTATATTAAATTAGATTTGAGTAAATTAGAGAAAAACACTAGTTCTAATTAGATTTGGAGATTAAAGCAACTTGGAGACCATTGAAGATTTGAAGTAGGAGCAAGAAGGGAGCATCAAATCTACAGACAATAGATTATTTCTTCTCATCTTCCTCTATCTTTATCTTTTAATGTGTATTCAATTGTGGATTCTTAGTTTTAATTCAATAATCATGAGCTAATTCTTTGTTTGAGATTATAATGGATCTTATTGTGTAGTTTATTTTAATATACTTCGTTATCAATTATTATGTTCTATTGAGATGATTGTCTATTGTGATTTGGACTTAATTGTTTAATTGATTGGCCATCAATTACCGTGATAATCTATATGAACTCGAGAGATGAAGTATAGATTTAGATCTAATCATGATAGCATGTGTTCAGGATTTTGTTAGTAGCTTAAACTTGATGAGTGTTAAGGTAGAGATATGCTTGACATCGCATGTAATCGGATAGAGAACTTATTCTTCAACCTTCTTCTATTGTAATTCACATAGAGATATAGTGAGTTAGTTGATTAAGGTGTTTAACGAATTTCTATCTTAATTGTGGATTGACGTTAATACGGTATTAGTGCATCGAGAGGTGGTTAATACTACTTTAGTGTTCTTGATTAACAATTCAGGATAGAGAATAATTGATGAGAAGTGTGTTAACTTAAATGAAGCAATAAGTGAAGTTGTGATCTTAAATCTTCATAGTCTTAATTTAATTAGTGGAATAGTAGTTAATTTATATAGTTTGTAATTCATTCGTTTAAATAAGATTGAGTTGGTTACGGGTTAGTACTTGGTGATTTTTATTAAATAATTCTCTTTGGGAACGATACTCAACTTATCACTTTATTACTTGTTGACCACGTATACTTGCGTGTTGTGCGTAACTAGATTTTACCCAACAATATTTGTATCAAAACTTACAACATTTGTGTTGTTGTATTTTGCACGACAATGGCGATACTGAAGTTGTAGTTATTTTCTGTACCATGTATTTGACGACTCAAAATGGGTTGGGTGAATTGGACCTATTTTGGGGGCGTCACAGGTATAACGGTGATATTCTTGAAGAAAACTTATACTATTTTCTACGCTCAAAACTTCCTTAAACTCTAAAGAAATACGCTCAATATTATAGAAGAATTTTTTTTGATTCTGGTGTGATTTTCAATTCTAACTAAGCATCCTATTTATAGGAGAATAGAAGGATACTATTTAGGAAAAATAACGGACGAACAGTGCAATTCAGACAATTTTCACGGGCGAGAATTCAGAATTCACAAAATTTACTATGCAAGCACTATGCAAATACTATGCATAATAAAATATAATAAATTCTATTTTTCATAAAAAAACAAAACTTATAATATATATATATATATATATAACCTTTGCCTCACGGCAAAGGAAAACACACACACACACACAATTTCCAAAATCCACCCACATTATTCCACCCACACATTCCTATGGCACATCAAACACACACATACACACAATGCCCTTCCTTCCAAGGCATCTTCCCCCCCACCCCCTTTTTTCTCACCCCACACACACATGTTAAATATATATATATATATATATATATATATATGTATATATACGGTCCGGATCAAGTGCATACCCCTTATCTTACTCACCCGTGCTCACCCCCCTTTAGACGACGATTTCGATCATATAATCGTTGTCTATACTTTTAGCGACGCTATATGTTGTCCGTCGCTAAAAGTATAGGCGACGGTTGTATGACCGAAACCATCGCCTAAAGAAGGGGGGGGGTGAGCATGGGTGAGTAAGATAAGGGGTATGCACTTGATCCTTGCTCTATATATATAATACTCATATATATAAATACTTTATAACTTCCTTTCGATTATTTAAAATAATAAGTGAGTGGGGGTCCAAATTATACGCCAAAGTTACAACAAATACTTCATAAAAATACCTTCAATATTTTTAACAACATTTATTCATCAATAATATAACTTGCAATATTAACAACCAGATCATTCCAAGGAAAGAGGGGGTTTTCCGATAAAGATTTCTTCCTATTGGCGCGCAATTAGGTGACCACACCCCTTTCCTCGACGAAACTTTATAGACATTGTCAACAATGCAAATAATAATATGAATAACTTGTCATCTCAATTATTTATTTAATAATATATAAAATATTGACAATAATTTAATCAAATAACATGAGATACTATGCAGTAATTACTGTAGCAATAATTGAGTATAACTAAGTGACATCTTACGTAAGCAACAATAATTAATACCGTATGCTACTATGCAACCATGCGTATTACTGTACTTTTATCACCGGATATTTCAATAGTTAACGGTAAAACTTTTGCCGTTATTTTTATAAAAAATGACATTTCTGTCGTTTTCTAACTCCGATAATAATTCTGTTGTGGGGTCCACCAATGATTGTGCCGTCGTACGAATATTTCCCGACCAATCGAATATTTTATAACAACTTGCATACTTTGCAAAATAGTACCCACAACTATAATATTATAACAAATCCACACCATAATATTAAAAATGATATTTTGAGAAAATTTAATCTTTATTCATAAAAGTTGGGGTGTTACAACCTCCTCTTCTTATGAAATTTCGTCCTCGAAATTGGTGTACATACCTGATATGACGAATAGGTGAGGATACCTTGATTTTATTTCAGATTCTAACTCTCAGGTCATTTCCTCAACATCGTGGTTTGTCCATAAAACTTTGACTTGAGGTATAACCTTGGAGTGTAGAATGTGTTCCTTCTTATCCAAAATTTTAACAGGTACCTCTTCATATGTTAAATCTTCCGCTATCTCGTCCGGTTCTAACTCAATAATGTGGTTCGGGTTTTTCACATATTTACGTAACATGAATATGTGAAAAATGTTATGAGCACGAGACATACTTGGTGGTAAGGCGAGTCTATAAGCCACAGTTCCTACTCGATCAAGAATTTCAAATGGGCCAATGAATCGAGGATTGAGCTTTTCTCTATTTCTAAATCATGTAACTCCTTTTCATGGTGCAACACGTAATAACATATGATCACCAACATTGAATTCCACGTCCCTTCGATGAAGATTAACATAGCTCTTTTGTCGTTCTTGTGAGGTCTTTATACGTTGCAGGATCATTTGAATCTTCTCCGTATTCATACATACCAATTCCGGTGTGATAACCAGGGATTTCGAATAATCAAAATTTTACGAATAATTTTTTTTATTAATATTAATATTGATTATTAATTTTGTGACAAGTTTATGTGTTACGAGTCTCGAGAAGGTCAATTTGTGTATTGACTAATAAATTTAGAGTAGAGTTGTGCTTAAAAAGATTAGAAACCCTAACCCTAATTTTTGAATAGGGACTCGATGGAAAATATAATTAAAATAATTATATTAATGAGTACGTGTTTGTACTGTATAGAATTTTTGATCAATGATTGATCAGATAAGGTTCGAAATTAATAAACCCTAATAAGAGATTAGAAACCCTAATCTGAGGATTAGAAACCCTAACACATAGTTAAAAACCCTAATCGAAAGCTGAGAAACCCTAATTTCATATTCGGGAATCCTAAAACCCTAATTAGGAAACCCTAATCCAAATTAGTGAGCTTAATGTGTTTAATAAATGTTAATTTGATTAGGAAACCCTAATTGTAATTTAGAAATTTTAGTTTTTAATTTTTCTAAATAAAACCCTAATTAGGAAACCCTAATCCTAATTAACAAGCCTAAAGTGATTAGTATGTGTTAATATAATTAGAAAACCCTAATTATACATTTAGAAATATTAATCTCTATTTAAACCATAATTACATTTTTGAAATTCTTAATTTTATATTTTAAACCCTAATTAAAAATTCAAGAATTGGAGTATTTAAACCCTAAGGGTTTGTGCAAATGTCTAGTATGCCATTAAATTATTTTGCAAAAGACCAAAATGCCCTTTTGTGTATTTTATTATGTAACTTGTAATTTTGCTAGCAACTTTAGTTGGTAAGCAACCACATTGACTTTGTGACTTAGAAATCCAACAAAAATCGAGCCAAACAGCCAATACATCAGATCTAGCAACATGTCAAGCAATATATAAGAGATTTAAAGAGAGAAAGTCATTAAAAGTTGAGCAATTGTATTCAAACACTCAACATACTTTTTTCTCTCCCAAACCGCCGAAATTATTAAGTCTTTCAGTCACTTATTAACCTTCTAGATCACCTAGATCAGATTTGAAAAGCAAGGATCAAAGATTTAGCAAAAGAGGTATAAACCCTAGTTCACTTTTGATCTTGTATGCTTGGGCAAAATTTTTATATTTTGTATTTTTATAAGTGTTATATAATGTTTTTAGTTGATCTATGTTGATCAATGATGGATCCATAGCATCAAATGGCTTTAAAATGGTGTTTTTCAAAATCTGTCCAATAACAAAATTTGTGGTCTGACAAGCTAATGTCAGGAGCCACAAAATCTTGTTCGTTTTCATTTTTTGGTGTTTTAAAGTTCTTATGTGTAGCTTGTAATTTTGTCTTTAAGCTGCAAGTTGAATCAGTACCATTTGATGTCTGGATTTGAAGTTATTAACGGTCAAAACCCATTGACCGGGCAGAATCTGGGTAACCGAGAAGGCCATGACCAACGTCTGATAACGACTTCAAGCTTCCAGATCTGTCTGTTTGTTTTGTGTTATGATGTTTTTGTTGTGTCATAAATGTAGCTGGTTATGTAGAAAATAGATCTATGCTTTAAGATCGCTTATATAATAAACATATGGAAGGTAATTAATGGTCAAACCTGATCATCCGATCACGCTTTGCATTTCTGGGATTTTTCAGAAACTGTAAGAGCTTTGATTCTGACAGACTTTGACCAAGTGATACATTATGGATCTGTTGTTTTTGGACCGAGATCTTGACATCTCGTTGTTCCTTGTCATGAATACTACATGTATGAATCATAAAACCACCAAACAAATGATCAGAACCTAGATTAATTTGTACTGTAAAGTGACTAGTCGAAGTTTTGGGTTTCTGGAGAAACCTAGGTAATGCCTGACTGTAAGTTTAAGTAGCTAGATCTTCATGATTTATTGTAGTATAACCAGAATAATTATTGTAACTTGTAGAGTTACATAAACACTATAAGTTGGATGTTCAATCTAGCCCAGAAACTAAGTATACTGAGAATTAAATGTGGTCAAACGTTGGACCTTGAACACGAAGCTGTAAGTGTTCTTGAGCTCAAGAACACCAACAGCGACGCTAAGTGTCGCTAAAGGGCTATAGCGACAGTTTTATTTATTCCATTTTCTGAATATTCTGGAAATTATTTAAAAATAGAAATAAATTCTAAAAATTACCAAAAATGGTTGTAAAAATTATTTTAAATTATGAAAAATACTTTCTGACTATTTGGAATATTTATAATTTATTATTATAATTATTTGAATATTAATGCTATTTAATTTATTTAATTAGTGTATTAAATAAATTAGAGAAAAATGATTTTAATTATATAAAAATCATTTTAAATAAAAATAAAGTATTTAAAAATATTTTGAGTTATAAAATGTGACTTTTAATATTTTTAGAGAATTTTTATTAATAATTTAATATTAATGATATTAGATTTATTTAATTATTAAATTAAATAAATAAGTTAAAAATTATTTTATTAATTTAAAAATCATTTTAAATAAGAATAACGTGTTAGAAAATATTTTGAATTATAAAATATAATTTTCAATATTTTTGGAGAATTCTCATTAATGAATTAATATTAATGATATTAGATTTATCTAATTATTATATTAAATAAAGGAATTAAAAATGATATTATTGATTTAAAAATCATTTAAGTAGAATATGGATGATTTAAAAATATTTTAAGTTATTAACAATAACTCTACTATTTTGACAAGTATAACATTAATATTTTTATATTATGAAATATTAATGTTAATAAGATTATTTGATAATTAAATCATTTAAAAATGATTTAAGTGTTTGAAAAATTATTATAAATTATGATAATTGTTTATAAATTATTAAAAGCTTCCAAAAAATATTATAAACGATATTTAACTTATCTAAAGTAATATTGAAGCTTAGAGACCAAGTTTAATTGACAATCAATGTGTTAATTATTGGATAGGGTGAGCAAAACACCGAGATGAGACCGAAGTCCAACCAGACCAAACTAGTTAGACTTGTTAAGTATTTATATGGGTTATAAACACTAATGTGGCTATGTGGTAATGTGCCTAAGAGAAGTTTGACTGTGAATTACAGTGTTATGTGTTATAAATTAGTGTGCTAATTATGAGACCGATATTATTGGTTATAGGTCTTACAAATGCAGATAAGTATATTATATAACTATAAATAGCGGAAGAGGCAAGTTTCCTAACTCAACCTTGAGTTAATATTGTTTAAATATTATAGTGGTTAATTATTGCTGATTATACCACGTCCAAAAATTTATTGATGATTATTCGCAATTAGTGCATGTTTAATAATTGAAATTGAATTACTGATTCAAAAAATATATATATTCGTAGAATTATTGTTGTTGGATATTCATATCTGTAGAAGCTAATATTGACAGTACAGATAATTCCTGTTTATTGTCAAATTATGTTAAAAATGTCTTAGCTAATTATTCTGGCTAGACGAAAATTTGTTAGAACTTGATAGATTCGGAGAAGAGAATTCAATTGTTATTGACAGATCGATGCCAATTATTTCGGTTAGATCGATAAGTAAATAGTGTTGGGAGAATGCATAGCATGATTTGATGTTTTAATATGCTTGTGATTATTGTAAGGTCCTTAATTGAATTTATGTACAAGGACTTAGTGATGGAAAGATCAAGATTGTTAGGCTGATCTAAGCTTTCAACGTGTATCATTCTGTTCTAGAATGTATAGATAGAAAGATCAAATCTGTTAGGTTGATCTTATGATGTAATAGATAGGCTTGTCTGATCGTCGAGCACTGCACCAGAAGTCGTAGTCTGCCAGGAGAGTCAGAGTCAACTCGGGAGCTATCGAGGCAGAATAGGAGTATGCAAGATAGTGAGATCTCAGAGTTTGTAGACTTCCAGGGGAAACGAAGAAGGATCGTAGTGTGTCGAGAAGAGCCTCCTCTGGATCGTAGTGTACTGAGGAAGTCATGTTCTGAATCGTAGAGACAGCCTGCCTATAAGCCGAACGACAATCTGCCGAAGCTAAGTATGAAATGCAATGTACGCTCAGAGTCGTAGAGTCTAGCGATGCCAAAGTCAAAGACAAGGATCGTAGACCACACTCTGCGATCGTAGAGTCCACTGAACAAATGCAGAGATCGTAGTCGGACAAGATCAGATGAAGACAACAAGCTCAAGTCAGCGATCGCAGAGTGGAATCAACGTTCACCAAGCTAACTCTCCGATCATAGTATACTGAAAGGAACATTAAGTTTACAAGTCAGCGATCGTAGAGTGGACTCAACGTTCACCAAGCTAACTCTACGATCGTAGTGTGCAGAGTTAAAGATCGGAGTGTGCTCTCGGGATCGTAGAGTCAACAACACGATCTGAATCGTAGAGTACAACAATCCAAAACGTAGAGCAACATCTGTCATGTCAGAAAACGTTAAAGCCTCATGAGTTGTTAATTTAACAATACGAGGAATGGATCCTAGATGCTGCAATGCCCATCAGTCCCAGAATAAATGAAATATCCTTAGTATGCAACAAAGAAGCGTATTGAAGAAGCTAAGGATAGTACTATGAATGAAAGGGACAAAACACCTTTTCAGGTGGTAGGTGAAAAAGCAGCCTGCAGTGTCAGTGGTCCAGAATGCAGAATTCAGAAGATGTGCAGAAATGTCTCCATCACAGTACAGAAAATTCAGATGCATTTAATGCCACAACAGATGGATCCAACGGATAGTTTTCAACATCACATATATACAGATCAGACAGATGAAAGAAAGAATGCAAGCATAAACATTCAACGTGAAGAACTCTCTAAGGCTCAACTCTACGATCTGAGATATTAAAAGCTTGCTCAGCTACTCAGCTATTACGAACCAAAGCTTACACAGCAAACTGAGTAGCAACCTTCAGAACGCAACAACAACAATCATCAATCAACTTAAGAAGTATACCAAGTCTGCTGGACTTGAAGAGTTCGTAGTGAACTGTAAGAAAGCCAAGTCTGCTGGACTTGAAGAGTTCAAAAGTGAACTAGAAAAGTTCCTAGACTGCTGGTCTAGAAGGAATCTGTGTGATTCAGAAGATTGTATAAGACATCCTTAGTGGATATCCTACTCGTTGAGTAGAAGAGTGGACTAGGAGCTTTGATTGCTCCGAACCACTTAAAAACAACTGTGTCATTTACATTCATGCTATAACTGCTATATCTGCCATAACTGCCTTACTCGCTCATAACTCCATTGCTTGGTAAAGAAGATTAAAACAAACATTAATTCCGCAAAGTTTTAATAATTATCTAAGAACAAGTTAAAACAAAAAGATTTTCAAATATCTATTCAACCCCCCCTTCTAGATAACTTATGCCTACTAGGGACTAACAATTGGTATCAGACCAGGTTCTATTTTACAGCTTACACGCTTTAGTAGATCCAATGGCACTCGTACCAAGCGAATCCAGGACCGGGGGAGGCAGCAAGCCACCAATGTGCAACAAGGATAAATTTGCGAACTGGAAAGTCAGGATGCAAGCTTACATGGACTCAATAGATGAAGATCTATTTGAGACTGTTCTTAATGGGCCCTATATACCAACAAAGCTTGCACCAACCATTGACGATCCAAACAGAGTACAAATAAAAGTAAAAGAAGAATGGACAGACATAGAGAAGAGAGCTGTCCAACTTGACAAAAAGGCGAAGAACATCCTGTTCCAATCCTTAGAGGACGATCTGTTTGAAAATGTTGTAAACAGCAAAACAGCTAAGGAGGTTTGGGAAGCACTGCTGATCATGCACGAAGGAACTGAAGAAGTTAGAGAGAACAAACAGTCTCTTCTAACACAGCAGTACGAAATGTTTGCTCATGTGCAAGGCGAAAATGTAACTGCCACTTATGAAAGATTCAACATTCTGCTCAACTCTCTACGAGCATATGGAAAGATCTATCCTAACAAAGATCTGACCATAAATTTCATGAGAGCTCTACCGAGCAAGTGGGATGCAAAGACCACTGCAATAAGAGAGTCAAAGAATCTTAATGAGATGACAGTTCAACAACTGTATGGCAATCTCCTGACATACGAGCTGGAGCTAACCCAATGTGCTGAAACCCTTTCAGAAGGAAGAAGAAAAGACAAGGGTGTTGCTCTCAAGGCAAATGAAGGTGCATCAAAAGTCATCACTGAGACTGACTATGATGATGATGAAGACGATGATGATGACTTTGCTATGCTGGTAAAGAGACTAAGAAGGTTCATGCGATAAGGCAGAATCGGCAAGCCAAGGAAAGTCAGCAACTACGTCAGCCAGGAACAAATAAATGATTTATGCTACAACTGCAAGAAACCTGGTCATTTCATTGCCAACTGCGACAAGCCTATCAAAGAAGAGCTAAAGATGAAATCCAAGGCAAAGAAAGAATACAAAGGAACCAAGAGGCCTCAGAAAAGAGACAAAGGCCTGGTTGCCAGAAGATCGTGGAGTGATTCAGATAACGACTCAAATGCAGACTCCGGAGATGAGAAAGAACCACATATGGCCAATCTGTGCTTAATGGCCAAACATGCAAAGGACAAACAAAGCCTAAACATACATGATGTAAGTATCGATGAGGTATTTGATTTTAATTCTCCTGATGTAGATATAAGTGACTTAGGAACTACTTTGCATGGCATAACCACTGATCTACATCAATACATGAAGTGGTTCAGAGTCTTGTCTAAAGATCATTCTCTTCTTCAAGAGGAGAAGAAGAAAGTTCAAGAAGAGCTTGAAACATCCCTTCTAAGTACTAATCTTCTCTCCAAGCTTGAAGTTGAGAATGAAACTTTGAAACAGACAAACACACATCATGCTCAAAGAGAGTCCATGCTAACCTCTAAAATTGAGGATCTAGAGAAGACTATCTCTGCATGGAACAGATCCACATCTTTCATGGATTGCCTGCTCTCTAGTTAGAAAAGCGCATTCGACAGAACGGGCTTAGGCTTTGGGGAATCCATCTCAGAGCTAAGTATGGAAAAGACAATGGAAACTAGCACCAGTAATGTCTCAAGTTTTGGTAGAGGCATTGCTTGTATGAAATCCTCACAGTTGGAAGAACCAGTTAAACCTTGTTCCACTGTCTCTAGTTATACTCAGAGAAGTAAAGGATCTCACGCTGGTCTGGGTTTCATCAAGGAAAAGAGTAACCCAACCTCTACTTACCAACCTCGAAGAATCGTAGAGTCAAACAAAATCAACTCTACGAATCAACTGGGAAGGTACAGTAGAGGTAAGGCACACTCATCACTATTTATGAAATCTAAGGACACGTGGAAGAAAGAAAGTCAGTTTAACAGAAGGTTAACTAAGGAACCATACAAGTCCAAGTGGAAGATGAATCACCACACACACATAGGCATGCATTATAATAGATGCTTCATATGCAATAAATATGGTCATAGGGCCACAAAGTGTTATTATAATTCCATGCATGTGAGACCCAAGATTAGACAAATTTGGGTCCCCAAAGGCACTAACAAAGAAGGACCCATGCAAATATGGGTACCAAAATGAAGGTTCAAATGTTTTGACAGGAAAAGAGCTCTACGTCCTCAACATGGTATCTGGACAGTGGTTGCTCGAGGCATATGACAGGGAACAAAGCTCTACTATCCAACTATGTAGAAAAGGAGGGTCCCTCAGTCATCTTTGGAGATAATGGTACTGGCAAGACAAGAGGCTATGGCTCAGCCGGAAATGGTGTGATATCATTCAGTAAAGTGGCCTATGTGGAAGGTCTGCAGCACAACCTTCTAAGCATTAGTCAACTCTGCGACAAGGGACATCAAGTAACATTCATCAATAATCAATGTCAAGTCAGAGATTTGAAGACATCTGCAGTAAAGCTAACCGGAACAAGAGAAGGAAATGTCTACACAGTAAATCTTGGACAACTAAGCTCAGACGAGATAATATGTTTTATAGCTAAAGCTTCTGAAGAGATGAGCTGGCTATGGCATCGAAGATTATCCCATCTCAACTTTAAAAGCATGTCCAAACTGGCATCAAAAGATCTCGTGGCTGGCCTTCCTAAGTTCAACTTTGTGAAGGAAAGGCCATGTAATGCCTGTCAGTTTGGAAAACAAACCAGAAGTTCATTCAAAAGCAAGACTGATAACTCTATTGACAAGCCCTTGCAGTTGCTTCACATGGATCTCTTTGGGCCAATCCCAACAACCAGTCTCGGAGGAAAAAGATACTCTCTAGTCATAGTTGACGACTACACTCGATTCACATGGGTATTCTTCCTAACTTCAAAGGATGAGACAAGCTCCGAATTAATCAAGATGTTCAGAATGATGATGAATGAGAAAGGAGAGAAAATCAAGGCTATAAGGAGTGATCATGGCAGAGAATTCGATTTCTCAGAAATGGATCAGTTCTGCACAGACAATGGCATCAATCATAACTTCTCAGCTCCACGAACTCCTCAACAAAATGGAGTCGCTGAAAGAAAGAACAGAACCCTGATAGAGGCTGGGAGAACTTTACTAGCAGCAGCCCGTCTACCTGAATACTTTTGGGCAGAAGCAGTCAACACTGCATGCTACACTCAGAACAGATCACTAATTCACTCTACGATCAAGAAGACGCCCTACGAACTATGGAAAGGAAGAAAGCCAAGTGTCAGCTACTTCCATGTCTTTGGATGTGCATGCTATATTCTCAACAATGGAAAATAATACCTGACAAAATTTCAACCAAAATCAGATGAAGGAATCTTCCTTGGGTATGCCACGGACAGCAAGGCATACAGAGTGTTCAACAAAAAGACGCTGAATGTCGAAGTCTCAATACACGTCATTTTTGATGAAACTGACTTAGACAAAGCAGTACCTCAAGACACCACGACCAATGACGCGAACACTATGACTGAAGTCGTCGAGGTCAACACTACGAGTGTAGTACCAGATAGAGAAATCGTAGAGCATGATAATGTAATCGTAGAGAGGACCATCCAAGATAATGAACCTCCACTTCAAGAAGAAAAAATAGACCTTGAAGACTTAAGACAGGAAGGCATCAGGACAGATGTTCCAACTGGCAGCAGATGGGCAAGAGATCACACTCAGGATCTAATCATTGGAGATCCGAATGCTAGAATCAAAACAAGATCTGCTACTCAGAATGAATGTTTCTATCTAAGCTTCCTGTCACAAATTGAGCCAAAGAAAATAGAGGATGCAATGGAAGACTCCAGTTGGATAGAAGCTATGCAAGAAGAACTCAACCAATTTGAACGAAGCAAAGTGTGGAGATTGGTGCCAAGACCAAATGATCATCCAGTGATAGGAACTAAGTGGGTCTTCAGAAACAAAATGGATGAAGATGGGGTCATTACCAGGAACAAGGCAAGATTAGTGGCAAAGGGCTATTTTCAAGAAGAAGGTATCGACTATGATGAGACTTTTGCATCCGTTGCCAGACTAGAAGCCATCAGAATCTTTCTTGCCTTTACTGCCCACATGAAGTTCAAAGTCTTTCAGATGGATGTCAAGAGTGCATTTCTAAACGGAGAGCTTCAAGAAGAAGTCTATGTCGAACAACCTCCAGGTTTTATCAATCCATCTCTTTCCAATTATGTCTATAGATTAGATAAAGCCTTATATGGTCTTAAACAAGCACCTAGAGCATGGTATGAAACACTAACTAACTTCTTAATAGAAAATGGGTTCACTAGAGGCAGGGTAGATACCACATTATTCATTAGAAAGCACAAAGACAAAGTCTTACTAGTTCAAATATATGTTGATGACATCATTTTTGGTTCTACTGACGAAAAATTATGCAAGAGATTCTCTAAGCTATTGCAGAGCAAGTTTGAAATGAGCATGATGGGTGAGCTGAATTTTTTCCTTGGACTACAAGTGAAGCAAACTGATGAAGGAATATTCATAAATCAAGCCAAATACATCAAAGACTTGTTAAAGAAGTATGGCATGGAATCAGCTTCTCCCATGAAAACACCAATTGCTCCTGCAACTAAGCTTGACAAAGATGAAAATGGTAAAGGTATTGATATAACTCAATACAGAGGTATGATAGGTTCTCTTTTATACCTAACTGCTAGTAGACCAGACATAATGTTCGCAACATGCATATGTGCTAGATTTCAGGCTAACCCTAAAGAGTCTCATTTATCTGCTGTAAAAAGGATCTTCAGGTATCTCAAAGGCACACCTTACTTGGGGCTTTGGTATCCCAAGGAATCCTCATTTGAACTAACAGGATACACAGATGCTGATTTTGCAGGATGTAAAATAGATAGAAAGAGTACCAGTGGCACCTGTCAATTGCTAGGAAATAGGCTTGTGTCCTGGTTCAGCAAAAAGCAAAACTCAGTGTCCACTTCGACTGCAGAAGCTGAATATATTGCTGCTGGCAGCTGCTGTGCTCAAATTCTATGGATGAGAAACCAGCTAGCTGACTATGGGTTTGATTTCAAATCAATATCCATACGCTGTGATAACACAAGTGCCATAGCAATAACTCATAATCATGTTATGCATTCTAGGACCAAGCATATTGAAATATGGTATCACTTCATTAGGGATCATGTGAAAAATGGAACTATATCACTACAATATATCCCTACTGAAAATCAACTTGCAGATGTTTTTACTAAACCACTAGATGAATCCAGATTCAATAAGTTATTAAGTGAACTAGGCATGCTTAATCTTCAACCATGAAATATATGCTCTAGACTGTGCTAACTATAATAGGTACAAAGGCTAAACTCAATATCATAGACATGATCAAGAAAAGTCCACGACCGTAGAGTTGAAAGGATAGACTCGTTGATCGTAAGACAGACTCGACGATCGTAGGACAGACTCTACGAATGATGATCAGACTCAACAACTGTCGAACGGACTCGATGATCGTAGGACAGACTCTACGAATGGTAGACAGACTCAACGACCAGAAGACTACCTCTACGATCGTAGTCATTCTAAGGACATCTCAGCACTGAAGACTCAAAGGGAAAATCAGTACATTCAAGCAAATCAAAAATGTAGAGCCAAGCAAAAGGCGACACCTGTCCCACTAAGTCAAAAAGAGAGAGGGAAGCTACAAGTACAAATTGGAACCGTATTTTTGAAATCTGAAGTTCAAAAGATTATCTCTCTCTCTCTCTCAAAGAAAAATCCTAACTCAAGAGAAAGCTCAATCGTATTCCACTTCTCAACCACAGAATCATGGCTGTTTCAAATGTAATCTCAGGCTACAGACTCTGTTTCGATGAGTTCAAGGATGCTCCACCAAAGTTTCACAAGACCTTAGCACTACTAAAGAAGGCAGGTCTCGAAGAGGCGCTGAGTACCGACACCCTCATCTATCCCGAGTTAGTGAAGGAGTTCTACAAGAATGGAGTGTACGAACTCAACACCATCACTACACGAGTAAGAGGAGTTGAAATGACGCTAAGGGAAGAAAACTTCAATCTGGCCCTAGGTTTCAAGGATACAGGGCACTCACTTCTCGACAGCATAAGATTTGAAGAGGGATTGAAGAGAATGCATCACAAAAAGAACTCCTCTGTAAAAGGTTATAAAAAGAAGGAATTCCCTCAAAGGTATGAATTTCTAGTTGATATTATTGGGAAGTGTATCTGCTGTAAGAGTTCAGGTCATGACTCTGTTAATGAAGTTCAACTTAAACTCATGACTTCCATAACTCTTGGAATTCAACTAAATTATGGAGCCATACTACTTGAGTGGATCGACAAGTGGATTGTAGGCTCGAAGAAATCATAAAGTACTCAGAAGATGTTGTATGGGAGATTTATTAGCATCATTCTGCAATCTGCTATGGGTGATAAAATTGGGGATGATGAAGGAGAAGCCATCAACCCAAACCGAAGAATGACACAGCAGTTGTTTAAAAACTGGGAAAGAAACCCTGCTGAGTATACAAGAATTATGACAGAGTCAAGTGGGAGAACTGGGGAACAAGGGGAAGCAGGAATGGCTATTATCAATGAAGCTGAAGAAGAAGAAGAAGAAGCAGATAAGGGAGAACCCTCTGCTCTTGTCAGGAAAAGCAAGGGCAAGAGAAAGCTGAGGGGAACACAAGTCGAAGAGCCTCAAGGATCTGCAACTAACATGCTTATAGAGTCCTTTGACATAGAGACTCTAAGGAGGCTGAGGAACATACAACAGGAAGAAGAGGCTGAAGAGGATTAAGCCACCATTTCACAACTCTTAAAGAAGAATAAGGCTGGTCATAAGTCCAAAAGACCAACAGTGTCTTCAATCGTAGAGACTCTGCTGTTCTCTGAAACCAGGCCAAGTGTGGCAGAAATGGAGGAAGCTGCTTCAAGGACAGTGGCCGGTCAATGTGGCAAAACAACCAAAAAAAAAACCAGCAAAGTAAAGAGAAAGCTGGTCAAGAAGTATATTCTTGAAAATGAAAAAGTTCTGAAGAAGGAAGCCAAGAGCATGGCTGTAAAAGTAGAACAACCCCAAGCAACCGAAGAGAAGAATGCACCAGCTGAGGGGGAGAAGCCTACTGCTCAAGAAGAAGTTCCAGCTGAGGGGGAGTTTCTAAAAGAAGATGATCATATTGAGGGGGAGCCTCACAATATCCTAATGACTAAAGAAGAAGTCCTTGCTCAAGATAAAGATGAACCAATGCCAAAGGTCATTGAGATAATGGATTCTTCAGAAGACAACAAAGAAGAGAAAGAGGATGATGATGATGAGCTTGAAATAACTGGTGTAGGTAAAGATGGATACGGAAGCTATCTGTACAACCAAATGTTTTCTTACCTACCCATGATGGAATACCATCAAGCTCAGATTATGAAATCATGGGACCACATGTTCTGGAGCTTCAAGGAATATCCAGCAATCATAGTTCTGGCTCATGGATTTCCAAGGGAAGTCATCTTTGCTAAAAAGTTGATTACAAACCATTCCTCATCAAATGCCAAATCTGAGAGCATTTAAAATCTTCAGACTGCTGTCAAAGAGTTTCAACAATTCTATGTCAGCAGCGGCCAACAAACAGACAACATTCTATCCATCCTTCAACAAAGAGAAGCAAGGTCTGAATTTCTCATTGAAGAAAATAGAGAAGACATTGCTCAGACCAAAAGTCAGCTAAACGAACTTGTCCAAGGAGTTGCTCGTCTGTCAGATGACATTCGAACTCTTGATGCTGACATAAAGGGGGAGAAAAGAGGCAAGGGAGATCGGGAAGGAGATCGTGCAGACCAAGGACATAAGGGACGCGGATTCCAAACAACAAGGAATCCGCCTGCAAGGCATATCTCTCAGCAGACTCAACGATCAGATCAGCAGGAAGTCTTAGTGGCTCAACCTTTAAGAAGTCAAGGGCCAGCTTCTAGCTCACAAGGAGTAACCGCAACATGCCTAAGAATGCCAATTGGAGATCCGGCATTTATGAACAGGCACGACCACAATCCAAGATTAAGTCCCAGTGAGCTCGAAGATTTGGCTAAGAGAGATGAAGCCAGCAGAAAAAGGAGAGCAGAAGAAAAGGCAAATCCTCCAAGGAGCAAGAAGCCAATAAAATAAAGATAAGTTGAATTTCACTTCTTATTGATGTATCTATTTCAAATGTAACATCTATCTTCATACATCAATAAATTCATGCTTATTCTCTAGAAATTTCAGCTGCTCACTGAAATACTAAGTCATGTTTATTTTTCTGCACTGCATCAATAATCATAACAACAAATCTCCTTAGTTATGTCAACATCAAATAGGGGGCGATTTTTGGGAGAATGCATAGCATGATTTGATGTTTTAATATGCTTGTGATTATTGTAAGGTCCTTAATTGAATTTATGTACAAGGACTTAGTGATGGAAAGATCAAGATTGTTAGGCTGATCTAAGCTTTCAACGTGTATCATTCTGTTCTAGAATGTATAGATAGAAAGATCAAAACTGTTAGGTTGATCTTATGATGTAATAGATAGGCTTGTCTGATCGTCGAGCACTACACCAGAAGTCGTAGTCTACCAGGAGAGTCAGAGTCAACTCGGGAGCTATCGAGGCAGAATAGGAGTATGCAAGATAGTGAGATCTCAGAGTTCGTAGACTTCCAGGGGAAACGAAGAAGGATCGTAGTGTGTCGAGAAGAGCCTCCTCGGGATCGTAGTGTACTGAGGAAGTCATGTTCTGAATCGTAGAGACAGCCTGCCTATAAGCCGAACGACAATCTGTCGAAGCTAAGTATGAAATGCACTGTACGCTCAGAGTCGTAGAGTCTAGCGATTCCAAAGTCAAAGACAAGGATCGTAGACCACACTCTGTGATCGTAGAGTCCACTGAACAAATGCAGAGATCGTAGTTGGACAAGATCAGATGAAGACAACAAGCTCAAGTCAGCGATCGCAGAGTGGACTCAACGTTCACCAAGCTAACTCTCCGATCGTAGTATACTGAAAGGACATTAAGTTTACAAGTCAGCGATCGTAGAGTGGACTCAACGTTCACCAAGCTAACTCTACGATCGTAGTATGCAGAGTTAAAGATCGGAGTGTTCTCTCAGGATCGTAGAGTCAACAACACGATCTGAATCGTAGAGTACAACAATCCAAAACGTAGAGCAACATCTGTCATGTCAGAAAACGTCAAAGCCTCATGTGTTGTTAATTCAATAATACGAGGAATGGATCCTAGATGCTGCAGTGCCCATCAGTCCCAGAATAAATGAAATATCCTTAGTATGCAACAAAGAAGCGTATTGAAGAAGCTAAGGATAGTACTATGAATGAAAGGGACAAAACACCTTTTCAGGTGGTAGGTGAAAAAGCAGCCTGCAGTGTCAGTGGTCCAGAATGCAGAATTCAGAAGATGTGCATAAATGTCTCCATCACAGTACAGAAAATTCAGATGCATTTAATGCCACAACGGATGGATCCAACGGATAGTTTTCAACATCACATATATACAGATCAGACAGATGAATGAAAGAATGCAAGCATAAACATTCAACGTGAAGAACTCTCTAAGGCTCAACTCTACGATCTGAGATATTAAAAAGCTTGCTCAGCTACTCAGCTATTACGAACCAGAGCTTACACAGCAAACTGAGTAGCAACCTTCAGAATGCAACAACAACAATCATCAATCAACTGAAGAAGTATACCAAGTCTGCTGGACTTGAAGAGTTCAGTAGTGAACTGTAAGAAAGCCAAGTCTGCTGGACTTGAAGAGTTCAAAAGTGAACTAGAAAAGTTCCTAGACTGCTGGTCTAGAAGGAATCTGTGTGATTCAGAAGATTGTATAAGACATCCTTAGTGGATATCATACTCGTTGAGTAGAAGAGTGGACTAGGAGCTTTGAGTGCTCCGAACCACTTAAAAACAACTGTGTCATTTACATTCATGCTATAACTGCTATAACTGGCTATATCTGTCATAACTGCCTTACTCGCTCATAACTCCATTGCTTGGTAAAGAAGATTAAAACAAACATTAATTCCGCAAAGTTTTAATAATTATCTAAGAACAAGTTAAAACGAAAAGATTTTCAAATATCTATTCAACCCCCCCTTCTAGATAACTTGTGCCTACTAGGGACTAACAAATAGAAATTGAAATCATTGAATTTCGTTGTTAAATCAAATCTTGATTCTGAGACTGAGAAGAATAACCTTTTCTATAAAGGGAACATTTTAAGTCGTATATTCGACCATTGCGCGCGACCTAAGTATTATGTATAATATATGGTATAAGGAGTTGGCCGGATCTAAGTACTTGCAGAGGGGTATGATTTAATCTTTATGGTTATCTGATACACTTCCATATATGTCAAAGTAAAACTTTAATATATACCCGAGAAGAGAAGTTTAAGATCCAATGGATCACTCAGTATAAATCCGGAAAACATTCCAATTTGTTATTGCGTAGAGTTGATTCTTGATTATTCAATAGAATATCATAGAAACTTTGAAAGCATTGTACTCTTTTATTATCAAATTATGGTGTTGCATAGATTATGAGAAGATTTGTTAATTGTTAAAGCTTTGTTCAACTATTTAAAAGTTCCCCGAACTTTGGTTTCATTCTATCAAAATAGATAGTCTGTTCTTATTGATTCGTGTACTTTTATTGTATGTCTTAACTTGCGGGGCAAACTTGTTGCTCACTCTTGCTAAATAAAATATTTCAGTTAGGAATGAAGAGGCCAGCGGGTCAAAGAAGAACAAAGGAAAAGGCAAAATGCTGGATTAGTTTTTTTTATAAACGTTATGAATATGTTGTAATTGTAAACCCTTTTTGTATATCTAAGGGGTATGTTTGTAATGTTAATATTAGCGGACCTGGGACTAATGTATTAACAACATATGTTAATGTGATATGTATTACTATTTCTATATGAATGGGTAGTTAGATGTTATTATATTGTTGATCGTGAGCACCAAACTCGGGGTCAGGTAACCCGGATTTGGGGGTGTCACAAGTTGGTATCAAAGCTATAGTGACCAAGGTATCACAAGTTGGTAGCAGAGCTATAGGTTATAAACCTAAGTGGGGTGGGGGAAAACCCTAGGATTATAACCATACGCGAGATAGAGAAAACTCATTTAGAGTTCTAAGTGAGGGATTGCCGAAGTGCATCAATAATCAGATATGTGGACACTTAGTGTCAGAAGTTAGTACTAATGAAGTACTAATCAAGTTATTTAAACTGATTGTAGGATGTCTGGAGAAGATCAAATGAGTGCGGAGAAGCTAGCGGCTGTTGCACCAGTGCCAGTAGCCAATGTGCCAGCGCGAAGCGAATTAGTTGAGAAGGTAAGAGAAGATGAACCTATGGTCAATCTGGGGAGCGATTATGACAATTATCCAGAGATGTATCTGTGCGGAGATGAGGAGGTAGAGTCTGACCAAGCTAGAGTGGAGAAAAAGAATGAGACTAAAGTTGAAGAACAAGATCAACTAGTTGCAGAAGTTCAAGAACTTCGGAGTAGGGCATTTCTGTTGGAGGAACTGTGGAAGACGGAGCGAGCGTTACGCGAAATGACTGAAGAACGAAACGAGCTCAAGGCGCAGGTGGAAAGAATGAAGACTGAATGTGGTGGATCGTCTGAAGGGACAATCAAGCAGCAGAAAGACAAGAAAAAGAGAAAGAGGGACAATGACATCCCTAATTCGGAAACGTCAAACCCGAAGAAGAAGCAAACTTGTAGCAAATGTGGAAAGACTCACGCGAGAGAATGCATGATGTGGAAGAACATGTGCTTCAATTGTAAACAGGAAGGACATATTTCTCTGTATTGTCCTAAACAAATTTGAGAAAGTGTTTTTCGTGTGGGCAAACGGTTCACAGGATTCAACAAGTGTCCCAACAAGAAGAAGACTGGTGAAGGGAGTGGTTGGTAGACAACTTAGATATATGTGATAGTATCTTTTAGTAGAAGTAAATGATATTAAGTGTTGTAATATCAAGAACGATGTTTAAGCATATATAAATAAATATGTTTGTATGAATGAAATCTTTATTTTCTATATGAATATAAGATTAAGATTAATTTGTGTATTCTTAAAACTTATACTTATGGTAAGTTAATGACTCATAATTATATGAAATATTTTTAACCCCTCAGAGAATGGACGCCAAAGGTCTGACTAGGATAAGTTCATACATTCATATAATTGTGGCAAGTTCCTGAACTCATAAGTGTGGTAAGTTTGACGAACTGGAAATAACTATGTGTAAATGGAGAATTGCAACTTTTTGTGTAAAGTTATGTTGTTAATCCTGATATGATTTAAAAAGAGATAGTAATATTTGTTAAGTACTAAATGTGCTATGAACTATTTGAATAAATATTCGTTTATATATGAGAATTATGTGTAGAATTCTTATTGTGTTAAGAATTTGTGTAAAAAAAGAGAATTAATATAAGATTTTTATTTAAATCAGATCATGCTGCCTAGACGACAGAATCGAAATCAAAGAGAAGAGCAGTCGGTAAATAATGAAGGTGGTCAAGATGACCCGATGCAAAACTTTGCAAATATTATAGCCGAAGCTATGGGGAATAGAACTCCCACAGGAAGAGGAAGACCTAGAGAACAACCAACTGACAGATTGACTAACTTCAAAGACTTTAAAGCGGTGGGACCGCCAGAATTCAAAGGAACCATAGATGCGAATGAATTGATGATACAACTTTAAAAGATTGTAGAGAATAAGAAAGCGGTGATTCCGAGGACGGAATCCTTTTAAGGAGGGGTGAATGTAATAACCAGGGATTTCGAATAAACAAAATTTTACGAATATTTTTTTAAAATTAATATTGATTATTAATTTTGTGATAAGTTTATGTGTTACGAGTCTCGAGAAGGTCAATTTGTGTATTTCCTAATAAATTTAGAGTAGAGTTGTGCTTAACAAGATGAGAAACCCTAACCCTAATTTTTGGATAGGGATTCGATAGAAAATATAATTAAAATAATTATATTAATGAGTACGTGTTTGTACTGTATAGAGTTTTTGATCAATGATTGATCGGATAAGGTTCGAAATTAATAAACCCTAATAAGAGATTAAAAACCCGAATCTCAGGATTAGAAACCTTAACGCATAGTTAGAAACCCTAATCAAAAGTCAGGAAGCCCTAATTTCATATTCGAGAATCCTAAAACCCTTATTAGGAAACTCTAATTCTAATTAGTGAGCTTAATGTGTTTAATAAATGTTAATTTGATTAGGAAACCCTAATTTAATTAGGAAACCTAATTGTAATTTAGAAATTTTAATTTTTAATTTTTCTAATTAAAAACCCTAATTAGGAAACCTTAATCCTAATTAGGAAGCCTAAAGTGTTTAGTATGTGTTCATATAATTAAGAAACCCTAATTATACTTTAGAAATATTAATTTTTATTTAACATCATAATTACATTTTTAAAATTCTTAAATTTCTATTTTTAAACCCTAATTAGAAAATTCAAGAATTGGAGTATTTAAACCCTAAGGGTTTGTGCAAATATCTAGTATGCCATTAAATTTATTTTACAAAAGTCCAAAATGCCCTTTTTGTGTATTTTATTATGTAACTTGTAATTTTGCTAGCAACTTTAGTTGGTAAGCAACCACATTGACTTTGTGACTTAGAAATCCAACAAAAATCGAGCCAAACAGCCAACACATCAGATCTAGGAACATGTCAAGCAATATATAAGAGATTTAGAGAGAGAAAGTCATTAAAAGTTGAGCATTTGTATTCAAACACTCAACATACTTTTTTCTCTCCCAAACCTCTGAAACTCTTAAGTCTTTCAGTCACTTATTAATCTTCTAGATCACCTAGATCAGATTTGAAAAACAAGGATCAAGGAATTAGTAAAAGAGGTATAAACCTTAGTTCACTTTTGATCTTGTATGCTTGGGCAAAATTTTTGTTTTTGTGTTTTTATAAGTATTATATAATGTTTTTAGTTGATCTATGTTGATCCCCGATGGATCCATAGCATCAAATGGCTTTAAAATGGTGTTTTTAAAAATCTGTCTAATAACAAAATTTGTGGTATGACAAGCTAATGTCAAGAGCCACAAATTCTTGTTCGTTTTCATTTTTTTGATGTTTTAAAGTTGTTATGTGTAGCTTTTAATGTTGTCTTTAAGCTGCAAGTTGAATCAGTACCATTTGATATCTGGATTTAAAGTTATTAACGGTCAAAACCCGTTGACCGGGCATGACCGGGCCGAATCTGGGTAACCCAGAAGGCCATGACCAGCGTCTGACAACGACTTCAAGCTTCCAGATCTGTCAGTTTGTTTTGTGTTATGATGTTTTTGTTGTATCATAAATGTAGCTGGTTATGTAGAAAATAGATCTATGCTTTAAGATCGCTTATATAATAAACATATGGAAGGTAATTAATGGTCAAACCTGACCATCCGATCACGCTTTGCATTTCTGGGATTTTCCAGAAACTGTAAGAGCTTTGATTTTGACAGACTTTGTCCAAGTGATACATTATGGATCTGTTGTTTTTGGACTGAGATCTTGACATCTCGTTGTTCCTTGTCATGAATACTACATGTACGAATCATAAAACCACCAAACAAATGATCAGAATCTAGATTAATTTGTACTGTAAAGTGACTAGTCGAAGTTCTGGGTTTCTGGAGAAACCTAGGTAATGCCCGACAGTAAGTTTAAGTAGCTAGATCTTCATGATTTATTGTAGTATGACCAGAATAATTATTGTAACTTGTAGAGTTACATAAACACTATAAGTTGGATGTTCAATCTAGCCCAGAAACTAAGTATACTAAGAATTAAACGTGGTCAAACGTTGGACCATTGAACACGAAGCTGTCAGTGTTCTTGAGCTCAAGAACACCAACAGCGACGCTAAGTGTCGCTAAAGGGCTACAACGACGGTTTAATTTATTTTATTTTTGAATATTCCTGGAAATTATTTAAAAATATAAATAAATTCTAAAAATTACCAAAAATGGTTGTAAAAATTATTTTAAATTATGAAAAATACTTTCTGACTATTTGGAATATTTTTAATTAATAATTATAATTATTTGAATAATAATGCTATTTAATTTATTTAATTAGTGTATTAAATAAATTAGAGAAAAATGATTTTAATTATATAAAAATCATTTTAAATAAGAATAAATTATTTAAAAATATTTTGAGTTATAAAATGTGACTTTTAATATTTTTAGAGAATTTTTATTAATAATTTAATATTACTGATATTAGATTTATTTAATTATTAAATTAAATAAATAAGTTAAAAATTATTTTATTAATTTAAAAATCATTTTAAATAAGAATAAAGTATTAGAAAATATTTTGAATTATAAAGTAAAATTTTCAATATTTTTGAAGAATTCTCAATAATAAATTAATATTAATGATATTAGATTTATTTAATTATTATACTAAATAAAGGAATTAAAAATGATATTATTGATTTAAAATTCATTTAAGTAGAATATGGATGATTTAAAAATATTTTAAGTTATTAACAATAACTTTACTATTTTGACAAGTATAACATTAATATTTTTATATTATGAAATATTAATGTTAATAAGATTATTTGATAATTAAATCATTTAAAAATGATTTAAGTGTTTGAAAAATTATTATAAATTATGATAATTGTTTATAAATTATTAAAAGCTTCCAAAAAATATTATAAACGATATTTAACTTATCTAAAATAATATTGAAGCTTAGAGACCAAGTTTAATTGACAATCAATGTGTTAATTATTGGATAGGGTGACCAGAACACCGAGATGAGACCGAAGTCCAACCAGACCAAACTAGTTAGACTTGTTAAGTATTTATATGGGTTATAAACATTAATGTGGCTATGTGGTAATGTGCCTAGGAGAAGTTTGACTGTGAATTACAGTGTTGTGTGTTATAAATTATTGTGCTAATTGTGAGACCGATATTATTGGTTATAGGTCTTACAAATGCAGATAATTATATTATAGAGCTGTAAATAGCGGAAGAGGCAAGTTTCATAACTCAACCTTGAGTTAATATTATTTAAATATTATAGTGGTTAATTATTGCTGATTATGCCACGTCCAGAAATTTATTGTTGATTATTCGCAATTAGTGCATGTTTAATAATCAAATTGAATTACTGATTCGGAAAATATATATATTCGTAGAATTATTGTTGGTGGATATTCATATCTATAGATGCTAATATTGACAGTACAAATAATTCCTGTTTATTGTCAAATTATGTTGAGAAATATCTTAGCTAATTATTATGGCTAGACGAACATTTGTTAAAACTTTATAGATTCGAGAAGAGAATTCAATTGTTATTGACAGATCGATGCCAATTATTTCGGCTAGATCGATAAGTAAATAGAAATTGAAATCATTGAATTTCGTTGTTAAATCAAATCTTGATTCTGAGACTGAGAAGAACAACCTTTTATATAAAGGGAACATTTTAAGTCGTATATTCGACCATTGCGCGCGACTTAAGTATTATGCATAATATAGGGTACAAGGTGTTGGCCGGATCTAAGTACTTGCAGAGGGGTATGATTTAATGTTTATGATTATCTGATACACCTGTTTATATGTCAAAGTAAAACTTTAATATATACCCGAGAAGAGAAGTTTAAGATCCAATGGATCACACAGCATAAATCTGAAAAACATTCCAATTTGTTATTGCGTAGAATTGATTCTTGATTATTCAATAGAATATCGTAGAAACTTTGAAAGCATTGTACTCTTTCATTATCAAATTATGGTAGTGAATAGATTGTGAGAAGATTTATTAATTGTTAAAGCTTTGTTCAACTATTTAAAAGTTTCCTGAACTTTGGTTTCATTCTATCAAAATAGATAGTCTGTTCTTATTGATTCGTGTACTTTTATTGTATGTCTTAACTTGGGGGGCAAACTTGTTGCTCACCCTTGCTAAATAAAATATTTCAGCTAGGAACGAAGAGGCCAGCGGGTCAAAGAAGAACAAAGGCAAAGGCAAAATGCTGGATTAGTTTTTTTATAAACATTATGAATATGTTGTAATTGTAAACCCTTTTTGTATATCTAAGGGGTATGTTTGTAATGTTAACATTAGCGGACCTGGGACTAATGTATTAACAACATATGTTAATGTGATATGTATTACTATTTCTATATGAATGGTTAGTTAGATGTTATTATATTGTGGATCGTGAGCACCAAACTCGGGGGTCATGTAACCCGGATTTGGGGTTGTCACAGGTTGGTATCAAAGCAATAGTGACCATGGTGTCACAAGTTGGTAGCAGAGCTATAGGTTATAAACTTTAAGTGGGGTGGGGGAAAACCCTAGGATTATAACCATACGCGAGATAGAGAAAACTCATTTAGAGTTCTAAGTGAGGGATTGCCAAAGTGCATCAATAATGAGATATGTGGACACTTAGTGTGAGAAGTTAGTACTAATGATGTACTAATCAAGTTATTTAAATTGATTGTAGGATGTCTAGAGAAGATCAAATGAGTGCGAAGAAGATAGCGGCTGTTGCACCAGTGCCAGTAGCTGAGGTGCCAGCGCGAAACGAATTAGTTGAGAAGGTGGGAGAAGATGAACCTATGGTCAATCTGGGGAGCGATCATGATAATTATCCCGAGATGTATCTGAGTGGAGATGAGGAGGTAGAGTCTGACCAAGCTAGGGTGAGAAAAAGAATGAGACTAAAGTTGAAGAACAAGATCAACTAGCTGCAGAAGTTCAAGAACTCCGGAGTAAGGACATTTCTCTTGGAGGAACTGTGGAAGACTGAGCGAGCGTTACGCGAAATGACTGAAGAACTGAAACAAGCTCAAGGCACGGTGGAAAGAATGAAGACTGAAGGTGGTGGATCGTCTGAAGGGACAATCAAGCTGCAGAAAGACAAGATAAAGAGAAAGAGGGACAATGATAGCCCTAATTCAGAAAATTCAAACCCGAAGAAGAAGCAAGCTTGTAGCAAATGTGGAAAGACTCACGCGGGAGAATGCATGATGTAGAAGAACTTGTGCTTCAATTGTAAGCAGGAAGGACATATTTCTCTGCATTGTCCTAAGACAAATTGGAAGAAGTGTTTTTCGTGTGGGCTAACGGTTCACGGATTCAACAAGTGTCCCAACAAGAAGAAGACTGGTGAAGGGAGTGGTTGGTAGACAACTTAGATATATGTGATAGTATATTTTGGTAGAAGTAAATAATATTAAGTGTTGTAATATCAAGAACGATGTTTAAGCATATGTAAATAAATATGTTTGTATGAATGAAATCTTTATTTTCTATATGAATATAAGATTAAGATTGATTTGTGTGTTCTTAAAACTTATACTTATGGTAAGTTAATGACTCATAATTATATGAAATATTTTGAACCGCTCATCGAATGGACGCCAAAGGTCTGACTAGGATAAGTTCATACACTCATATAATTGTGGCAAGTTCCTTAACTCATAAGTGTGGTAAGTTTGACGAACTGGAAATAACTATGTGTAAATGGATAATTGCAACTTTTTGTGTAAAGTTATGTTGTTAATCCTGATATGATTTAAAAAGAGATAGTAATATGTGTTAAGTACAAAATGTGCTATGAACTATTTGAATAAATATTCGTTTATAAATGAGAATTATGTGTAGAATTCTTATTGTGTTAAGAATTTGTGTAGAAAAAGAGAACTAATATAAGATTTTTATTTAAATCAGATCATGCCGCCTAGACGACAGAATCGAAATCAAAGAGAAGAGCAGTCGGTAAATAATGAAGGTAGGTTAAGATGACCCAATGCAAAACTTTACAAATATGATAGCCGAAGCTATGGGGAATAGAGCTCCCGCAGGAAGAGGAAGAACTAGAGAATAGCCAACTGACAGATTGACTAACTCAAAGACTTTAAAGCGGTGGGACCGCCAGAATTCAAAGGAACCACAGATCCGATTGAAGCCCAAACTTGGGTAAAAGAGATGGAGAAAGCATTCGTTATCGCCAGGGTAGCGGAAGAGCAAACGATAGCTTTTGCAACATACTTAATGAAGGGAGAAGCCAATTACTGGTGGGTGACTAATCAAGCGAGGGTTGGTACAACTATGGTGACTTGGACAAGATTTAAAGAGTTTGTCTTTGAGAACTACTTTTCACCTAGTATGCAATCCAGGATGGAAGTCAAGTTTTTAGAACTAAAGCAGGAGAACATGTCGGTATTAGAATACGCTGCCAAATTCAACGAGTTGGCTAGATTTGCACCTCATCAGGTGGACACAAAGGCGAGAAAGGTGAGAAGATTCGAGAATGGACTGACGCCGGGGATATTCAATAAGGTAGCAGTATTACAGATCAATACTTTCGCGGCTTTGATGGAGAAGGCGTTAATTACTGAAGGAGGGAGCGAAGCTGCGTCTCGATTTCATCAAGAGAAGAAGAAAAAGACAAGTGATGGAGGAAGCAGTGGTGGTAGTAATTCGAATAAGAGGAAGTGGAATGAGAATACCCAGTCGGGTAATAAAACAGAGGAGAATAGGAAAAGGAGGGAACCATGTGCAACTTGTGGGAAGAACCATGCATGTGTTTGTTTGAAGAAGAAATGAGTCTGCTACAACTACGGACAAGAGGGGCACATGTCGCCCAATTGCCCCAATCCAAAGAAGATACAAGGTTGCTTCGCGTGCGGATCGACTGATCATCTGGTTCGGAACTGTCCGAAAAGAAATACGGAGAAAGGAAGTGGCAACAAGGGACCCGATGGCGGAACATTAGCAATTCGAGGACCTGCATAGCCATGAAGACCAACGACCCATACATTCAACATGACGACGTAAGATGCAGGGCAGGAGGTGGTAGCAGGTAACGATTTCATTTAGAAATTTAATTACGCGAATAATATGAGTTAGATAATTCTGTGAACTAGTTTTCTCTTATAGATTCAAGTCACAGGTTAGAATTTGAAACACAAATTAATATTGTGTTGAAACAAAAAATGAATTGATGATACAACTTTAAAAGATTGTAGAGAATAAGAAAGCGGTGATTCCGAGGACGGAATCCTTTTAAGGAGGGGTGAATGTGATAACCAGGGATTTCGAATAAATAAAATTTTACGAATATTTTTTTAAAATTAATATTGATTATTAATTTTGTGATAAGTTTCTGTGTTACGAGTCTCAAGAAGGTCAATTTGTGTATTTCCAAATAAATTTAGAGTAGAGTTGTGCTTAACAAGATGAGAAACCCTAACCCTAATTTTTGGATAGGGATTCGATAGAAAATATAATTAAAATAATTATATTAATGAGTACGTGTTTGTACTGTATAGAATTTTTGATCAATGATTGATTGGATAAGGTTCGAAATTAATAAACCCTAATAAGAGATTAAAAACCCGAATCTCAGGATTAGAAACCTTAACGCATAGTTAGAAACCCTAATCAAAAGTCAGGAAGCCCTAATTTCATATTCGAGAATCCTAAAACCCTTATTAGGAAACTCTAATTCTAATTAGTGAGCTTAATGTGTTTAATAAATGTTAATTTGATTAGGAAACCCTAATTTAATTAGGAAACCTAATTATAATTTAGAAATTTTAATTTTTAATTTTTCTAATTAAAAACCCTAATTAGGAAACCTTAATCCTAATTAGGAAGCCTAAATTGTTTAGTATGTGTTCATATAATTAAGAAACCCTAATTATACTTTAGAAATATTAATTTTTATTTAACATCATAATTACATTTTTAAAATTCTTAAATTTCTATTTTTAAACCCTAATTAGAAAATTCAAGAATTGGAGTATTTAAACCCTAAGGGTTTGTGCAAATGTATAGTATGCCATTAAATTTATTTTACAAAAGTCCAAAATGCCCTTTTTGTGTATTTTATTATGTAACTTGTAATTTTGCTAGCAACTTTAGTTGGTAAGCAACCACATTGACTTTGTGACTTAGAAATCCAATAAAAATCGAGCTAAACAGCCAGCACATCAGATCTAGCAACATGTCAAGCAATATATAAGAGATTTAGAGAGAGAAAGTCATTAAAAGTTAAGCATTTGTATTCAAACACTCAACATACTTTTTGCTCTCCCAAACCTCTGAAACTCCTAAGTCTTTCAGTCACTTATTAACCTTCTAGATCACCTAGATCATATTTGAAAAGCAAGGATCATAGATTTAATAAAAGAGGTATAAACCCTAGTTCACTTTTGATCTTGTATGCTTGGGCAAAAATTTTGTTTTTGTGTTTTTATAAGTGTTATATAATGTTTGTAGTTGATCTATGTTGATCCATGATGGATCCATAGCATCAAATGGCTTTAAAATGGTGTTTTTCAAAATCCGTCTAATAACAAAATTTGTGGTCTGACAAGCTAATGTCAAGAGCCACAAATTCTTGTTCGTTTTTGTTTTTTTGATGTTTTAAAGTTGTTATGTGTAGCGTGTAATGTTGTCTTTAAGCTTCAAGTGGAATCAGTACCATTTGATATCTGGATTTGAAGTTATTAACGGTCGAAACCCGTTGACCGGGCATGACCGAGCCGAATCTGGGTAACCCAGAAGGCCATGACCAGCGTCTGACAACGACTTCAAGCTTCCAGATCTGTCAGTTTGTTTTGTGTTATGATGTTTTTGTTGTATCATAAATGTAGCTGGTTATGTAGAAAATAGATCTATGATTTAAGATCGCTTATAAAATAAACATATGGAAGGTAATTAATGGTCAAACCTGACCATCCGATCACGCTTTGCATTTCTGGGATTTTCTAGAAACTGTAAGAGCTTTGATTTTGACAGACTTTGTCCAAGCGATACATTATGGATCTGTTGTTTTTGGATTGAGATCTTGACATGTCGTTGTTCCTTGTCATGAATACTACATGTATGAATCATAAAACCACCAAACAAATGATCAGAACCTAGATTAATTTGTACTGTAAAGTGACTAGTCGAAGTTCCGGGTTTCTGGAAAAACCCAGGTAATGCCTAACAGTAAGTTTAAGGAGCTAGATCTTCATGATTTATTGTAGTATGAACAGAATAATTATTGTAACTTGTAGAGTTACATAAACACTATAAATTGGAAGTTCAATCTAGCCCATAAACTAAGTATACTGAGAATTAAACGTGGTCAAACGTTGGACCTTGAACACGAAATTGTCAGTGTTCTTGAGCTCAAGAACACCTATCAGCGAAGCTAAGTGTCGCTAAAGGGCTATAGCGACAGTTTAATTTATTTTATTTTCTGAATATTCTGGAAATTATTTAAAAATAGAAATAAATTCTAAAAATTACCAAAAATGGTTTTAAAATTATTTTAAATTATGAAAAATACTTTCTGACTATTTGGAATATTTTTAATTAATAATTATAATTATTTGAATATTAATGCTATTTAATTTATTTAATTAGTGTATTAAATAAATTAGAGAAAAATAATTTTAATTATATAAAAATCATTTTAAATAAGAATAAAGTATTTAAAAATATTTTGAGTTATAAAATGTAACTTTTAATATTTTTAGAGAATTTTTATTAATAATTTAATATTAATGATATTAGATTTATTTAATTATTAAATTAAATAAATAAGTTAAAAATGATTTTATTAATTTAAAAATTATTTTAAATAAGAATAAAGTTTTGGAAAATATTTTGAATTATAAAATATAATTTTCAATATTTTTAGGAAAATTCTCATTAATAAATTAATATTAATGATATTAGTTTTATTTAATTATTATATTAATAAAGGAATTAAAAATGATATTATTAATTTAAAAATTATTTAAGTAGAATATGGATGATTTAAAATTTTTTTAAGTTATTAAAAATAACTTTAATATTTTGACAAGTATAACATTAATATTTATATATTATGAAATATTAATGTTAATAAGATTATTTCAGAATTAAATCATTTAAAAATGATTTAAGTGTTTAAAAAATTATTATAAATTATGATAATTGTTTATAAATTATTAAAAGCTTCCAAAAAATATTATAAATGATATTTAACTTATCTAAAATAATATTGAAGCTTAGAGGACCAAGTTTAATTGACAATCAATGTGTCAATAATTGGATAGGGTGACTAGAACACCGAGATGAGACCGAAGTCCAACCAGACCAAACTAGTTAGACTTGTTAAGTATTTATTGTTAGAGTTTATGCCCTAGAGGCCAATTATTTGATATAATTGCTTAACGTTTTGATATTATATTTGATTGAATAAATATATGATTTTATTATGGTTTTATTTACTGCGTAATATAATTGTTAACATAATAAAATTCCTTAGAATAGTAATACAAATTATATAGTTTCAAGTATGTGACTTGAACATGAGATTATATATTACCATTAGTATCAGTGTTCTTAAATGTCTCTAGTCGAGTATCATTGTTGATGGGACAACAATGATGCATTGAGACTAGTATGTGGATTGACTGATGACCAAATCTCATTGGTCATAAATATATGAGATATTAAGTCAATGCATAGGTACATGTTAGAGAACGATGTACTGGACAGACCCACCATGAGAATTCTATATGGAGCATTATGCGAAGTGTCATTAGCAATTCTCATAGTGACAATGATGTAATGGTCCTCCGACCTGAAATCGCTATATTACTACACGAGAATTTATGTACTTTGATATCATCAAATGTCACCTTTAATCGGGTGGACTATAAAGGTGATTATTGGGTTCATCATTAATCATGTGAGAAATATGAGTGATCTAGATGGAATTTAACCATCCTATATATTATGGGTGATATCCATAGGCCTCTTGATTGAGTAGGACTATGAAATGCATGGCCATGCTCAAATAGTGATTTGTTTCATATAGTCTACTCATTGATCAAGAAAACTCAGATTAAATTATGAAGAGTATGACACATTCCATGACTCGAGTTTAATCTATGATATTAAGGTTAAAAGGATTAAATTGCATTGAAACATTGGTCACAAAAGGTTGCATCGAATCATCGATCTTATTATTACTTGGGTAGCAGTGATGCATTACTAGATGCCGCTCACTATTTATAATTTTATAATATGATTTTAAAATTATTGCCAACGTAATAATAACCTATAGGGTCACACACATAAAACGTTATTTAAAAGGGAATTAATTTAAATTTTAAGGATTTAAATATATTAATATGATTAATAGTATTTAAATCACGAATTTAAATTAAAAAGAGAATTTGTATATATGTATATTAATTAAGTAAGACTTAATTAAGAGATATATATATATATATATATATATATATATATATATATATATATATATATATATATATATATATATTCGGAATTTTATATAATTAGGTTTTGATTTTGATTAATTCCTTTTAACTACTATATATATGATATATAGCAGCTACTTAGGGTAAGATATTAGAATTGAAAAACCCTAGCCGCTCTTAGAGAGAGACTAGAGAGAAAACAGTTTCAAAATCCGTTCCTTTTGGTGGCTAGTACTGCAAGTCCTTCTTATTGCAGAATCGTTCGACGGTTCGTGCGGCGTTCGTGTGGATACTGTAGAGGCGCAATCGGTTTGTATTGCGTTGGAGATTCGAGGCGCAGTCGGTTTCAGATTCTCGTTTTTGTTTATATCTGGTATAATCTCTAAACCTCTGAATTAATTGATTTTCGCATGGATCCTGTTTTAGGGTTTCGGAAATTGCTTTAGAATTTTAATTTCCGCTGTGCGTTTCTGTAGCCGAAGCCCAGCATTTATATGGGTTATAAACACTAATATGGCTATGTGGTAATGTGCCTAGGAGAAGTTTGACTGTGAATTACAGTGTTGTGTGTTATAAATTATTATGAGACCGATATTATTGGTTATAGGTCTTACGAACGCAGATAAGTATATTGTGTAGCTGTAAACAGCAGAAGAAGCAAGTTTTCTAACTCAACCTTGAGTTAATACTGTTTAAATATTATATTGGTTAATTATTCCTGATTATACCACGTGCAGAAATTTATTATTGATTATTCGTAATTAGTGATGTTTAATAATTCAAATTGAATTACTGATTCGGAAAATATATATATTCATAGAATTATTGTTGTTAGATATTCGTATATGTAGAAGCTAATATTGACAGTACAGATAATTCCTGTTTATTGTCAAATTATGTTAAGAAATGTCTTAGCTAATTATTCTGGCTAGACGAACATTTGTTAGAACTTGATAGATTCGAGAAGAGAATTCAATTGTTATTGATAGATCGATGCCAATTATTTCGGCTAGATCGATAAGTAAATAGAAATTGAAATCATTGAATTTTGTTGTTAAATCAAATCTTGATTCTGAGACTGAGAAGAATAACCTTTTCTATAAAGGGAACATTTTAAGTCGTAGATTCGACCATTGCGCGCGACCTAAGTATTATGTATAATATATGGTATAAGGAGTTGGCCGGATCTAAGTACTTGCAGAGGGGTATGATTTAATCTTTATGGTTATCTGATACACTTGCATATATGTCAAAGTAAAACTTTAATATATACCCGAGAAGAGAAGTTTAAGATCCAATGGATCACTCAGCATAAATCTGGAAAACATTCCAATTTGTTATTGTGTAGAGTTGATTCTTGATTATTCAATAGAATATCATAGAAACTTTGAAAGCATTGTACTCTTTTATTATCAAATTATGGTGTTGCATAGATTATGAGAAGATTTGTTAATTGTTAAAGCTTTGTTCAACTATTTAAAAGTTCCCCGAACTTTGGTTTCATTCTATCAAAATAGATAGTCTGTTCTTATTGATTCGTGTACTTTTATTGTATGTCTTAACTTGCGGGGCAAACTTATTGCTCACTCTTGTTAAATAAAATATTTCAGTTAAGAATGAAGAGGCCAGCGGGTCAAAGAAGAACAAAGGAAAAGGCAAAATGCTGGATTAGTTTTTTTTATAAACATTATGAATATGTTGTAATTGTAAACCCTTTTTGTATATCTAAGGGGTATGTTTGTAATGGTAACATTAGCGGACCTGGGACTAATGTATTAACAACATATGTTAATGTGATATGTATTACTATTTCTATATGAATGGGTAGTTAGATGTTATTATATATATTGTGGATCGTGAGCACCAAACTCGGGGGTCAGGTAACCCGGATTTGGGGGTGTCACAGGTTGGTATCAAAGCTATAGTGACCAAGGTGTCACAAGTTGGTAGCAGAGCTATAGGTTATAAACTTTAAGTGGGGTGGGGGAAAACCCTAGGATTATAACCATACGCGAGATAGAGTAAATTCATTTAGAGTTCTAAGTGAGGAATTACCGAAGTGCATCAATAATGAGATATGTTTACACTTAGTGTGAGAAGTTAGTACTAATGAAGTACTAATCAAGTTATTTAAACTGATTGTAGGATGTCTGGAGAAGATTAAATGAGTACGGAGAAGCTAGCGGCTGTTGTACTAGTGCCAGTAGCCGAGGTGCCAGCGCGAATCGAATTAGTTGAGAAGGTGGGAGAAGATAAACCTATGGTCAATCTGGGGAGCGATCATGACAATTATCCCGAGATGTATCTGAGTGGAGATGAGGAGGCAGAGTCTGACCAAGCTAGGGTGGAGAAAAAGAATGAGACTAAAGTTGAAGAACAAGATCACCTAGCTGCAGAAGTTCAAGAACTCCGGAGTAAGGCATTTCTCTTGGAGGAACTGTGGAAGACGGAGCGAGCGTTATGCGAAATGACTGAAGAACTGAAACGAGCTCAAGGCGCAGGTGGAAAGAATGAAGACTGAAGGTGGTGGATCGTCTGAAGGGACAATCAAGCAGCATAAAGACAAGAAAAAGATAAAGAGGGACAATGACATCCCTAATTCAGAAAAGTCAAACTCGAAGAAGAAGCAAGCTTGTAGCAAATGTGGAAAGACTCACTGCGGGAGAATGCATGATATGGAAGAACGTGTGCTTCAATTGTAAGCATGAAGAACATATTTCTCCGCATTGTCTTAAGACAAATTTGAGGAAGTGTTTTTTTTGTGGGAAAATGGTTCACGGCTTAAACAAGTAGTCCCAACAAGAAGAAGACTGGTGAAAGGAGTGGTTGGTAGACAACTTAGATATATGTGATAGTATCTTTTGGTAGAAGTAAATGATATTAAGTGTTGTAATATCAAGAACGATGTTTAAGCATATGTAAATAAATATGTTTGTATGAATGAAATCTTTATTTTCTATATGAATATAAGATTAAGATTAATTTGTGTGTTCTTAAAACTTATACTTATGGTAAGTTAATGACTCATAATTATATGAAATATTTTGCACCCCTCAGCGAATGGATGCCAAAGGTTTGATTAGGATAAGTTCATACACTCATATAATTGTGGCAAGTTTCTGAACTCATAAGTGTGGTTAAGTTTGACGAACTGGAAATAACTATGTGTAAATGGAGAATTGCAACTTTTTGTGTAAAGTTATGTTGTTAATCCTGATATGATTTAAAAAGAGATAGTAATATGTGTTAAGTACTAAATGTGCTATGAACTATTTGAATAAATATTCGTTTATATATGAGAATTATGTGTAGAATTCTTATTGTGTTAAGAATTTGTGTAGAAAAAGAGAATTAATATAAGATTTTTATTTAAATCAGATCATGCCGCCTAGACGACAGAATCGAAATCAAAGAGAAGAGCATTCCGTAAATAATGAAGGTGGTCAAGATAACCCGATGCAAAACTTTGCAAATATGATAGCCTGAAGCTATGGGGAATAGAGCTCCCGCAGGAAGAGCAAGAGCTAGAGAACAACCAACTGACAGATTGACTAACTTCAAAGACTTTAAAGCGGTGGGACCGCCATAATTCAAATGAACCACAGATCCAATTGAAGCCCAAACTTGGGTAAAAGAGATGGAGAAAGCATTCATAATCGCCAGGGTAGCAGAAGAGCAAACGACAACTTTTGCAACATACTTAATGAAGGGAGAAGCCAATTACTTGTGGGTGACTAATCAAGTGAGGGTTGGTACAGCTATGGTGACTTGGACAAGATTTAAAGAGTTGTTCTTTGAGAACTACTTTTCGCCGAGTATGCAATCCAGGATGGAAGTCAAGTTTTTAGAACTAAAGCAGGAGAACATGTCGATATCAGAATACGCTGCCAAATTCAATGATTTGGCTAGATTTTCACCTCAGCAGGTGGACACAAAGGCGAGAAAGGTGAGAAGATTCGAGAACGGACTAAAGCCAGGGATATTCAATAAGGTAGCAGTATTATAGATCAATACTTTCGCAGCTTTGATGGAGAAGGCGTTAATTGCTGAAGGAGGGAGCGAAGCTGCGTCTCGATTTTATCAGGAGAAGGAGAAAAAGACAAGTGATAGAAGAAGCAGTGGTGGTAGTAATCCGAATAAGAGGAAGTGGAATGAGAATACCCAGTCGGATAATAAAATAGAGGAGAATAGGAAAGGGAGGGAACCATGTGAAACTTGTGGGAAGAACCATGCAGGAGTTTGTCTGAAGAAGAAAGGAGTCTGCTACAACTGTGGACAAGAGGGGCACAATTCGAAGAAGATACAAGGTTGCTTCACTTGCGGATCGACTGATCATCTGGTTCGGAACTGTTCGAAAAGAAATACGGAGAAGGAAAGTGGCAACAAGGGACCCGGTGGCGGAACATTGGCAATTCGAGGACCTGCACAGCCAGGAAGACCTACGGCCCGTACATTCAACATGACGACGCAAGATGCAGGGTAGGAGGTGGTAGCAGGTAACGATTTCATTTAGAAATTTAATTATGCGAATAATATGAGTTAGATAATTCTGTGAACTGTTTTCTCTTATAGATTCAAGTCACAGGTTAGAATTTGAAACACAAATTAATATTAGTGTTGAAACAAAAAATGAATTGATGATACAACTTTAAAGGATTGTAGAGAATAAGAAAGCGGTCATTCCGAAGACGAAATCCATTTAAGGAGGGGTGAATGTGATAACCAGGGATTTCGAATAAACAAAATTTTACGAATATTCTTTTAAAATTAATATTGATTATTAATTTTGTGATAAGTTTCTGTGTTACGAGTCTCGAGAAGGTCAATTTGTGTATTTCCTAATAAATTTAGAGTAGAGTTGTGCTTAACAAGATGAGAAACCCTAACCCTAATTTTTGGATAGGGATTCGATAGAAAATATAATTAAAATAATATATTAATGAGTACGTGTTTGTACTGTATAGAATTTTTGATCAATGATTGATCGGATAAGGTTCGAAATTAATAAACCCTAATAAGAGATTAGAAACCTGAATCTCAGGATTAGAAACCTTAACGCATAGTTAGAAACCCTAATCAAAAGTACAGGAAACCATAATTTCATATTCGAGAATCCTAAAACCCTAATTAGGAAACCCTAATTCTAATTAGTGAGCTTAATGTGTTTAATAAATGTTAATTTGATTAGGAAACCCTAATTTAATTAGGAAACCCTAATTGTAATTTAGAAATTTTAATTTTTCTAATTAAAAACCCTAATTAAGAAACCCTAATCCTAATTAGCAAGCCTAAAGTGTTTAGTATGTGTTCATATAATTAGGAAAACCCTAATTATACTTTAGAAATATTAATTTTTATTTAAAATCATAATTACATTTTTGAAATTCTTAATTTTCTATTTTTAAACCCTAATTAGAAAATTCAAGAATTGGAGTATTTAAACCCTAAGGGTTTGTGCAAATGTCTAGTATGCCATTAAATTTATTTTACAAAAGTCCAAAATGCCCTTTTTGTGTATTTTATTATGTAACTTGTAATTTTGCTAGCAACTTTAGTTGGTAAGCAACCACATTGACTTTGTGACTTAGAAATCCAATAAAAATCGAGCTAAACAGCCAGCACATCAGATCTAGCAACATGTCAAGCAATATATAAGAGATTTAGAGAGAGAAAGTCATTAAAAGTTAATCATTTGTATTCAAACACTCAACATACTTTTTGCTCTCCCAAACCTCTAAAACTCTTAAGTCTTTCAGTCACTTATTAACCTTCTAGATCACCTAGATCAGATTTGAAAAGCAAGGATCAAAGATTTAACAAAAGAGGTATAAACCCCAGTTCACTTTTGATCTTGTATGCTTGGGCAAAATTTTTGTTTTTGTGTTTTTATAAGTGTTATATAATGTTTTTAGTTGATCTATGTTGATCCATGATGGATCCATAGCATCAAATGGCTTTAAAATGGTGTTTTTCAAAATCCGTCTAATAACAAAATTTGTGGTCTGACAATCTAATGTTAAGAGCCACAAATTTTTGTTCATTTTCATTTTTTTGATGTTTTAAAGTTGTTATGTGTAGCGTGTAATGTTGTCTTTAAGCTACAAGTGGAATCAGTACCATTTGATATCTGGATTTGAAGTTATTAACGGTCGAAACCCGTTGACCGGGCATGACCGGGCCGAATCTGGGTAACCCAGAAGGCCATGACCAGCGTCTGACAACGACTTCAAGCTTACAGATCTATCAGTTTGTTTTGTGTTATGATGTTTTTGTTGTATCATAAATGTAGCTGGTTATGTAGAAAATAGATCTATGCTTTAAGATCGCTTATATAATAAACATATGGAAGGTAATTAATGGTCAAACCTGACCATCCGATCACGCTTTGCATTTCTGGGATTTTCCAGAAACTGTAAGAGCTTTGATTTTGACAGACTTTGTCCAAGTGATACATTATGGATCTGTTGTTTTTGGATTGAGATCTTGACATCTCGTTGTTCCTTGTCATGAATACTACATGTATGAATCATAAAACCACCAAACAAATGATCAGAACTTAGATTAATTTGTACTGTAAAGTGACTAGTCGAAGTTCTGGGTTTCTGGAGAAACCCAGGTAATGCCTGACAGTAAGTTTAAGGAGCTAAATCTTCATGATTTATTGTAGTATGACCAGAATAATTATTGTAACTTGCAGAGTTACATAAACACTATAAGTTGGATGTTCAATCTTAGCCTAGAAACTAAGTATACTAAGAATTAAATGTGGTCAAACGTTGGACCTTGAACACGAAGTTGTCAGTTTTCTTGAGCTTAAGAACACCATCAGCGACTCTAAGTGTCGCTAAAGGGCTATAGCGACAGTTTAATTTATTTTATTTTCTGAATATTCTGGAAATTATTTAAAAATAGAAATAAATTCTAAAAATTACCAAAAATGGTTTTAAAAATTATTTTAAATTATAAAAAATACTTTTTGACTATTTGGAATATTTTTCATTAATAATTATAATTATTTGAATATTAATTCTATTTAATTTATTTAATTAGTGTATTAAATAAATTAGAGAAAAACAATTTTAATTATATAAAAATCATTTTAAATAAGAATAATTTATTTAAAAATATTTTGAGTTATAAAATGTGACTTTTAATATTTTTAGAGAATTTGTATTAATAATTTAATACTAATTATATTAGATTTATTTAATATTAAATTAAATAAATAAGTTAAAAATTATTATATTATTTTAAAAATCATTTTAAATAAGAATAAAGCGTTAGAAAATATTTTGAATTATAAAATATAATTTTCAATATTTTTGGAGAATTCTCATTAATAAATTAATATTAATGATATTTGATTTATTTAATTATTATATTAAATAAAGGAATTAAAAATGATATTATTGATTTAAAAATCATTTAAGTAGAATATGAATGATTTAAAAATATTTTAAGTTATTAACAATAACTTTACTATTTTGACAAGTATAACATTAATATTTTTATATTATGAAATATTAATGATAATAAGATTATTTGATAATTAAATCATTTAAAAATGATTTAAGTGTTTGAAAAATTATTATAAATTATGATAATTGTTTATAAATTATTAAAAGCTTCCAAAAAATATTATAAACGATATTTAACTTATCTAAAATAAAATTGAAGGTTAGAGACCAAGTTTAATTGATAATCAATATGTTAATTATCGGATAGGGTGACCAGAACACCGAGATGAGGTCGAAGTCCAACCAGAGCAAACTAGTTAGACTTGTTAAGTGTTTATATGTGTTATAAACACTAATGTGACTATGTGGTAAAGTGCCTAGGAGAAGTTTAACTGTGGATTACAGTGTTGTGTGTTATAAATTACTGTGCTAACTGTGAGACCAATATTATTGGTTATAGGTCTTACGAACGCAGATAAGTATATTGTGTAGCTGTAAACAGCGGAAGAGGCAAGTTTCCTAACTCAACCTTGAGTTAATATTGTTTAAATATTATAGTGGTTAATTATTGCTGATTATACCACGTCCAGAAATTTATTGTTGATTATTCGCAATTAGTGCATGTTTAATAATTCAAATTGAATTACTAATTCGAAAAATATATATATTATAGAATTATTGTTGTTGGATATTCATATCTGTAGAAGCTAATATTGACAGTAAAAATAATTCATGTTTATTGTCAAATTATGTTGAGAAATATCTTAGCTAATTATTATGGCTCGATGAACATTTGTTTGAACTTGATAGATTCGAGAAGAGAATTCAATTGTTATTGACAGATCGATGCCAATTATTTCGGCTAGATCGATAAGTAAATAGAAATTGAAATCATTAAATTTTGTTGTTAAATTAAATCTTGATTCTGAGTACTGAGAAGAACAACCTTTTATATAAAGGGAACATTTTAAGTCGTATATTCGATCATTGCGCGCGACCTAAGTATTATGCATAATATAGGGTACAAGGAGTTGGTCGGCTCTAAGTACTTGCAGAGGGGTATGATTTAATGTTTATGGTTATCTGATACACTTGTGTATATGTCAAAGTAAAACTTTAATATATACCCGAGAAGAGAAGTTCAAGATCCAATGGATCACTCAACATAAATCTGGAAAACATTCCAATTTGTTATTGTGTAAAATTGATTCTTGATTATTCAATAGAATATCGTAGAAACTTTGAAAATGTTGTACTCTTTCATTATCAAATTATGGTGTTGTATAGGTTGTGAAAGATTTATTAATTGTTAAAGCTTTGTTCAATTATTTCAAAGTTCCCCAAACTTTGGTTTCATTCTACCAAAATAGATAGTCTGTTCTTATTGATTCGTGTACTTTTATTGTATGTCTTAACTTGGGGGGCAAACTTGTTGCTCACCCTTAGCTAAATAAAATATTTCAGCTAGGAACGAAGAGGCCAGCGGGTCAAAGAAGAACAAAGGCAAAGGCAAAATGCTGGATTATTTTTTTTATAAACATTATGAATATGTTGTAATTATAAACCCTTTTTGTATATCTAAGGGGTATGTTTGTAATGTTAAGGTTAGCGGACCTGAGACTAATGTATTAACAACATATGTTAATGTGATATGCATTACTATTTCTATATGAATGGGTAGTTGGATGTTATTATATTGTGGCTCGTGAGCACTAAACTCGGGGGTCAGGTTACCCGAATTTGGGGGTGTCACAGGTTGGTATCAAAGCTGTAGTGATCAAGGTGTCACAAGTTGGTAGAAGTACTATAAGTTATAAACCTTAATTGGGTTGGGGGGAAAAACCCTAGGATTATAACCATATGCGAGATAGAGAAAACTCATTTAGAGTTCTAAGTGAGGGATTGCCGAAGTGCATCAATAATGAGATATGTGTACACATGGGAATAATTTGGATCATGATATTGCTCTTGACTGTTGTCCCTAAGAGTTTGGATAACCCTGACAGTTTGGATGATAGGAAACATGTTCAATGTCAGCTCGTTCCTGACATTAGGCAGTCTGATTGGACTGACACTCAAGATTGTCAGAAAACTTCAAGAGATTAGCAATTGCTCGAGTCCTTCTTCCGAGCTTGGTTGTGTCGTCCTCTCATAAGACCATTGATAAAAATGATCGTCCATAAGCTGTAGACTTAAAAACAAAAAGGAAGATCAAATAAATAAAAGAAATATATATACGTTAAAATTAAGACTAAATTGATTTAAATCAATAGTGGACAATATTAGAATAATAGTTCCCCGAAAACGGCGCCAAAAACTTGTCGGTTGGAAAACCGATCACCTAAACACGCGCAAGTATACGCGGTCTAACAAGTAATACAGTGATAAGGAAAGTGTCGTACCCACGAGGAACTATCACTAATATTTACCAAATATCGACTTTGTATCGCTTAAGTCTTATTCGAACATCAGACTAATAGGAGTGTGATTAATCTAGTTATATCTAATTAGTAAAGCAAGTAAATGGATAACGAATGGTATCGAAGGTGCTACAAGCTATGGTCACAACTTCACCCCACACAAGCATTCTATCGAACACCTGGTGTGCTATGCTTCATCAAACTTCCTACCCTTCTCTCTTTGGTCTTAATGGTCACGACAGTTTGTCGATCGAGAACACACAAGTGCTTATACACCTCTGTCGAGGTATGCATAAACATATCCTCTCTAGATCCACCCTATAGGGAATAGAACAGAAAAGAACATCCAAGCTAGGTGATAATCCTACACATGTCTATGCGAATTGACCATAACAAGGATTTAAGCATAAGTTCTCAGTTAGGTCATACATGGTGCACAAATATATGTCTATTCTACACACAACTTATGTAGTCAAAACAAGTCGACAACTTATAATCACATACCAATATATTTTGGTGTAAATCTACAATCCTTCTTTCAATATCATATAGATTACAAAAATCATCACTAATGTCTTAGCGAGAATCATTAAGCATGAATATATTAAACCAACCCATATGGTGCCAACCAAAGAGATAAGACATTCAATTTAAATCAACAAAGGGTTCCATTATAACCTTAGAACTAATACTTAGTTCATAGCTATTGAACAAAATATAAGTAGTAATAAAGACAACATTAATGGATTACAAAATCAGAGGAAATAAATGGATAGGAATAAACTCTGGCGAGGCTCTTCAGTCTCCAAGCATTTCGCTCCTTTCAAGCTTTCCAATCCGTGTAGCTCACTGCTCTTATTGCTCCAAGGAAATCCCAGACTTCTCCCTAAACTACCTAATCTATATTTACAGACATTAGCTAAGAGATAGAAAGAGAAAATACAAAAGCTATTTCCCAGAGAGGGAACTATTTTATTCTATCATATTCTAACCAACTATATGATATATCTTACAGAGGCTTGCTTGCATATTTATATCAGTTGCCCCTTTTAGCTAGGTTAAAACTAGCTCTTCTTTGCTTGGGCACCAGAGGTCGCGCTACGGCGCGAGTAATAAGGCTTAGGGTGGCGTTGCAACACCACGTCAGAATGAAAAACACTGGAGGTCGCACTGTAGCGTGAGTTCAAGAAGGAACTGTGGCACTGCAGGGCCAAGATGACATTAGCCTGAACAAGGGGTGGAGCTGCAGCGCGAGATTAAGGCTTGGTATTGGCGCTTGCGGCGCCAGTGTATGGAAATTGCCCATTTTACTCCTAAAAGCTGGAAAAGACCTATTAAGTCGTGCAATACATCGGTGAAGCAAAATAATACTAAAATAATATAAAAGCTATATAAACTATGAAGATTCAGGAAGTAATTAAGAAATAAAGTATCTGATTCGTGGGTATAAATCTCACTCATCTGTGGGCTACCAAGAAGACTTCAGATAGCTTTAAATTACCTGAAAACTCGTTTCCACCGGTTAAACATTAGTATGTTGCAAAACACGAGCTTACAAGTGTTTTTGAAATAAGAATAACTCAGTTTAGAGCACTCTAGAAGTGTTTACAAACTGAAATAGACATAATTTTCTCTTTTTTGTTTCAAATGAGTTGCCAAGAGCTCATATTTAAAAACTAGATGGTCGCGGGTCTACCTACGACTACCTTGGGTGCCTTGGGCCATTTAGGCCATGTCGTCTCGAAGTACGTGCACTTTGGCTATACGTTATTCGCTCGAACCTTCATAACTTTTAATCTAGGCATCCGATAAAGGCGTGTTATACCTTTCTGGAATGCTGTTGTCGAGAGATACATAATGACATGGGATTAGAGGTTGTACGAAGCTGTGAAGATGGGTCCATGACTAGATCTTAAAGTCTTCAAATTCTATATGGTGTGCTGTCTTGTGTAGTAGTCACTCAGGATTGAGCTATGGTTCTTGTGGGACACCTTATATGCAGTGTTAGTTTGAATGATGCTAAGACGATGTGAATGTAGTATCGAGGTGTCAAAATGATGATTTTACCCCCCACCGAGGTGATCTCCAGCTTTGCGCAGATGTAGCAGTCGTTGCTCAGGGTTATCTCTGAGATTGGGCTGCTGTGAATACTGAATGTCCTCAGGGTTATCTGAGGTGTGTTTGACCTCCTGGGGTTATCTCGAGGTTGGAACTGAGTGCCTCAGTGTTGTCTCCAAGGTTGGAACTGACTTTTCTGGGGTTATCTCCGGAACTAGAACTGCATCCCTCGGGGTTATCTCTGAGGTTATCTCGGGGTTCTCTCCGGGATTGAAACTGACTATCTTGGGGTTTTCTTCGAGATTGAGAATTGGATCTCCTGGAATTATCTCCGGGGTTGAGCTGAGTTGACTTCCAGGGTTATCTCTGGAAGACAATTTTGCCCTCTTACAAGGTTAGTAACATGAATTCAAAATTTTAAGTGTCTACAGATGCCCCTCTTTATCATATTCATGCAATGTAATGGCATGGATATGATAAAGATTACTAGACACTTGATGTAAAAGATAATCATGATGCAAATGTAATGCAACATGATGAAAATGTATGATTAGTGTGGTTTGTTGGAATAGTTTCCAATGAGATGTTATAACTGAATTCCCCCGACTGCTTCTGTTGGGGGATGAAGTTATCACTAATGACCCTGATGAATTGCTTGGATGCCTACTCGATCAGTAGCTTCTAAAGCTCAAAGGAACCTCTATGATAGAGACTACAAGATGTCGATATTGGGCTTATTGCCAAAGTCTTAATTTTTTGTGCAGGCTTTCCACCGAAGATGTCCTTCTCATGTACGAGAGACTCTTGAGGAATTGTGCTTTGATTACCGAGGATCTGTATAACAGATTCCATCATCAGTCCTCCCCGATGAGGATGGATTTCCATGGTTTGCCCCGTTAGGTCTTTCCATCGCTTCGTTGGAGTTACTGCCAACGGTTGGTACTGTCAAGGGTGCCTAACCTTCGTTGAAATGTCCTTTAACGGTTAACATCATCGAACCACCTTCGATGCCTCGCTGGAGTTACTACCAATGGAAGATGATATCAGAGCTGCCTGATCTTCGTTGAAATGTTCTTCAATGGCTAACATCATCGGACCACCTCCGATGCTTCGTTAGATTTACTTGCTAATACAGGAGGATTTGTAGTATATAATGATGCATCACATAGAGGACTGGGTTGTGTACTAATGCAGCATGGCAAGGTCATTGTATATGCGTCACGATAATTAAAGGATTACAAAAATGATACTCTACTCATGACTTGGAGTTAGCGGCAGTAGTTTTTACGTTAAAGATCTGGTTACATTATTTATATGGAGAGAAATGTGAGATATACACGGACCATAAAAGTCTGAAATATATCTTCACATAGAAGGAGTTGAATATGCATCAGAGGAGGTGGTTAGAACTAATCAAAGATTATGACTGTGAGATTCTTTATCACCCAGGGAAGGCAAACGTAGTTGCCGGCGCTCTGAACAGGAAAGGAAGGGAGAAATTGTTTCAACTGACGACTCAGGAGGAATTAATAAGAGATATGGAGAAGTTGGAAATAGAAGTGAAGGGACCCGAGAAGCCTGACGAGAAATTATTTGTAATAGAAGCTTGTCCGACATTGTTGGATAGATTACATGAAGCACATGAGAAGGATGAAGAATGCGAGAAAATCAAGAAAAGAATTACGAAAAATGAGGAAGAAAAATTTTGAATAGATAAAGACGGTATTCTATGATTCGAAGAGAGAGTGTGGGTACCGGCGGTAACTGAATTGAGAGAGGAGATTTTATAAGAGGCACATAATACAACATATTCCGTTCATCCGGGAGGCACCAAGATGTACCGAGACTTGAGGCAACGTTTTTGGTGGCCCAATTTGAAACGGGAAGTCGCAGAGTGTGTTAGTAGATGTTTGACTTGTCAACGCGTAAAAGCAGAGCATCAGCGGCCGAGTGGGTTGCTACAACCATTGGAAATACCAGAGTTGAAATGGGAACATATTATGATGGATTTCGTGGTAGGACTTCCTGTCACACAAAAAGGATTGAATGCTATTTGGGTTATCGTGGATCGACTTACAAAGACCGCACATTTTTTACCAATCAAGATCCGCTACAGTTTGAATAAGTTAGCGAGTCTGTACGTAAAGGAGATTGTTTCACGATATGGGGTGCCGGTATCGATTATATTTAACCTGAGACCCGCGTTTCACGTCAAAATTTTGGAAAAGCTTGCAAGAGAGGATTGGAACACAGTTAAGGTTAAGTACTACTTATCATCCTCAGACGGATGGACAAAGTGAGAGAACCATACAAATGCAAGAATACATGCTTAGAACTTGTGTGATGGACTTCAAAGGTAATTGGGACAACCACCTACCCTTAGTCGAATTTGTGTATAATAATAGTTACCATGCGAGTATAGGCATGCCACTATACGAAGCTCTTTACGGAAGGAAGTGCAAAATGCCACTATATTAGGATGAAGTCGGGGAATGATGAATACTCGGACCAGAGTTAGTACAACAAACCGCAGATGTGGTGAAAATAATAAGGGCTAGACTAGTAGCAGCTCAAGATCGCCAGAAAAAGTACGCAGATTTTCATCGGCAAGACCGAGATTTTGAGGTCGACAGTTTTGTATTCTTGAAAGTATCTCCATGGAAGGAAAAATCCATTTCGGCAAGAAAGGAAAACTAAGTCCAAGATTCATAGAACCGTTCGATATACTCAAGCGAGTGGGGGAAGTAACATACAAAGTTGCACTACCTCCTGAATTAGAGCACATCCATAACGTGTTTCACATATCCGTGTTACGTCCGTACAAGCCTGACTACAAGCACGTGATTTCTTATGAACCCATTCAAGTGGAGAAGAATTTAGCGTATGAAGAAATTTCTGTCCAAGTTCTTGATAGGAAAGAGCAAACCCTGAGAAATAAAGTTATTTCCTCTGTAAAAGTGCTTTGGCGTAACCACGATGTCGAGGAGGCAATGTGGGAGTTAGAAGATAGGATGATGAGGGATTATCCCCATCTATTTGTGTAACCTTGTAGCAATTTCGGGACAGAATTTTTATAAGTGGGGAGGATGTAATACCCGAGAATTTCCACGTATTATTAAATGAATATATTAATGGAAATACTATTTATGTGAAAATAAGTGTTATTGATTTATGAGTTGGATAATACAATTGATTATATTTTATCAATGCATGTTAAGATGTGTGAAGTGACAAAGAGATTTGTGAAATGCCTTGTGTGGCCTAATGCAAAACGAGAAAATTCACTAAGTAAGTTAACCCAGGAATTAGGAAGGTTAATCGGGTATGATCATGAGATTCTATATAGATAATCAATACACTCGTAGACTCGTAGCAACACTCGTGTGGACATCATTTCATGTCTTACAAAACAAGTTAGCGTTGAAAACTGGCACGAGCAGAAACTGCACCAGTCTTGGCAATGTCAGGGCACGGCGCAGCTGCGCCGTCCCAGCAGTACAAATTGGCGCCGTTGCGCCATCAGTCAGTTTGAGTTGGGTACTTTCTACTGTAGCACTGAATTGGGGACATTAATGTTATATGTGTAACATGGATGGAACCATATGATAAGAGTATATTGCAATGAAATGGGTTATGCCCGACAACGGAATTATTAAACCATTAATTAGTAATTAATTAATTGTGGGAAATGGATTTCCTTGTAATTAATTAATAATAAGTGATGATTATTATTTTCAATATACCTATAAAGGTAATAAGAATATTATCAATGAATAATGATTATGGAAATCCATAATTACATTAAGCAATAGTTGGATTAAATCATATTGGTGTTAATTAATTATGGAGGAGCATGGTTATTCATTTAATATAAATAAGTAGGTTATTAATATAATAATGTTATATTGATAGTTATGTGCATGTGAACAATAACACAAATATAACTATATAGTGTGGTGTGACAATTGTGTGACTATATATATTAAGTTGTATACAACTATATTGTATGAAGCAATGTGAGTAAACATATTGGAACTATATGTTATAAATATATTTGACAATATGTATGTGGGTAGGTATTAAAATAATATACCATGAGCATATTGTAAACTCTCATTTTTAATATACCAGTGTGATAAAATGTACATGGATTATATGTATATTACATCACACCCACTACTTTGAAATGTTAAGTCATAGTGTGACATTTGGTTATAATACATGGTTGGTATAGCATAAGAGTAAAATGTGTATAAGTGTGTAGTCTAAGTGTTGCTAGAGTTCCTTTGTCCCAAAATGAGTGGCACAAGGACATGAATAGTGACTACAAGTTATCATACGTAAACTTCTAGCTGCTAAATCCTAGATGATCATGGCTAGTTAGGTAGTTGGTATGGAGTGGTTGAGCCACCCTTCATGAACCATTGTTCCATTCCATTGCACCATGGATTCAAGGTTTGTGTAACACCAATGCCCAATCCACACTCCTTCTATAAATGGCAGCCATGGTTATCAGTTAAGGTTGCTTGAGAATTTCTGAGAATTGCTAAGTAAGGGAGTGAGAGCATACACGCATTCTTAGAGCTTAGGAGTTCAATTAGGAGCAAGTTCTTTCATAACTCAAGGTATAACTCCTTTCTTCTTACTTCTATTTTAGTTTCTAATTAACAGAGTTCTTGAACTCTTAAAACTCAAATTCTTGAATTCATGGAATTGGATGTTATTGAGGGTGGGAAATGTTTATATAGTTGTTATATGATCATATAAGCATGTTAAAATTGATTTATGAGTGTTTAGGGGTGATATCATGAATAATTTTTGAGGTTGGGCTAGCTTTCTGCCGAAGCAGACTGCTTCTGCGCCTGAACCAGGCACGGCGCAGTTGCGCCACATTTGTATTGAGGCGCAGCGCATCTGCGCCGGTTGCTGAACTCAGTTGAGCAATCTGTTTTCAAATCTGATCATGATTAGCTAGTTGTTTTGACTCAAGCTAACATGTAAACATGTGTATGATGTATATATGGATATGTTAATCTAATGTGAGCATGTTTTCATAGACTTGCATGATTAATGGAGACATATGGTTTAAATGGAGATTTGAACCTTAAGTTTTGAAAACCAACTATGTTAAAGATCATGTTCTACAAATTGTGAACCTAGTAAGCTATACATGACTGATTTTACACATAGATGAACATGTTGTGGTGTACATAGTCTTTTGAGCATGATCAAACTTGTTAAGCCTTATGTTAGAAATATTTTCAATAAGAAGCTTAGCCTAGTGAGCTAACATACATGATTTCTACGTGGTTTATATTCTGACTTTGAAAGCATATAAGTATGACTTGGAAATTCATGAATAAACCTTTAGATTATGCTTATTTGATTAGCAAGGAAACATGAGCATGTTGAACCTATTAGCAAGCTTTAAATGTGAATATTGTCAAGATACCATGAGAACTAAAATCTGACATTTGTGATCATGTTTGATGACACTCTTAAACTCGCTCATGTAGCACAAACATATATATACCATGTTTAAGTAGCACATTTCAAGAGAAGCATGAACAAAGCCTATTTTTAACTAAAGCGATGTTGGTTTCACGTATGCATTGTGAATACACAGAAACATGCTTAATATGAGTGTTATAACTATCTTGTATGTTTAGAGAGCAAGCATGATAGACTTTGTAGGTTCATAAACTTGAATGGATCTAAATGGTTGAAATAGCTTAGTTGGAAATTAATATGTTATAAAAGGGAACCTAGATTTACTTGAGAATCATAAAAAGACCTTTAACATGACATATATACCATATGTGAGAGTTTTGGTCAAGCCGGATAGAAACTGCAAGGCCACAGCTCAGTCCTGGTCTGGCCAGGGGACAACGCAGCTGCGCCGTCCCTAGGCCTAGACAGGGCGCAGCTGCGCCGGGTAGCAGTCATGTTTGGATTCTGTTTTGGGTCTGATGTTTGAAGCATGCCTATATGATGTCTTTAACTTGTAATATATGATCAACATGTTATGTAATGTGTTAAGGAACATGCCATGTGATAGAAATAAAGGTTGTTCATAACTTTCAAATAATAAGACCAAAAGAATGTTTACATGATATCAAAACAAAGTTACGTGCGTTGAACTTGTGATGATGTATAAACTGTTTTTGTACCATATGTGAGTACTTGAGTCATGTCAAGCTTGATTAAAGACTGTGTTAGCTAATGAACCTTGTGTACATATAATACGCTATAAATAGGATTCGAAAGGTTGAGTTATTAACGTAACGTGGATAAACTACGCTTAAGGAAAGTTTCTCTAACCTTACTCAAATTTATATTGAGCAAGTATCTGAACCCTACTATTATTGTTGTGCAATATCATTGCATTATTTTATTCGACAAATACCGCAAGCTTATCCCTTTGAATACAGGTTATATTACTTTTTCGTTCAAATAAGCTAGTATGTTAAACCCCGGTGAAAGATTTTATTCATGTTGAAACTGGTATTTTCCTTGAGTATAGTGAAAGAGTCGATGCCATTTGATTTGGCTAGACTATATGCATGTTAATAAAAACTATCCAAACCAATTGATTGGTGCGGAAATCTTAAAAACTGAGTTGAACAACTCTTTTGGTAAGGGGAATGTATGTCGTTGGAAACCCCAACACATGAATGAATATTATTGTGGTGTTATGCATAACGTATAGTATTATAGATTGATCATCTATAGTACTTGATATTTCTGGGTTATCAGTTCAATATTGGTAACTCTAGTGGAAGTTCGATAGTCCTTAGTGACTACTCAATATAAATTGTTTATACAGTTGGACACCTTGATAGTCGTTTAATTCATATATATCTGTTGATTTATATTGAATGGTCATTCTTATTCCAGGAATTGTTGATATTTCTTATCCATGATATTATTTCTGACACTTTGAACTATCCTAGAAATGACACTTGATATTTCAAACCTTGTGATATATATATCCTACACCCTTGTTGTATATTACTTGCTGGGCAATTTGTGCTCATCCTTGCTTATTTAAAACCTTTCAGTTAAGGCGAAATAGGGAGGTGTATCTGGGAAAGACAAGGGCAATGGCAAGGCTACCGACTAGCTTGTCCCATTATGTTTAAATTAATCATGTTGTATTAAGACTATTTACAGACTATGTTTAAGCTTAAGTAGGATCATGTAATAAGTCTTTATTAGATATTATTATGTAATCTATTAAGCACTGTAGGTTGCGAGACTTGGGGGAATAATTATAATAAATCATTGTATATTATTCTAAAGTAGATTTTCCGTTGTGTATGCGTTATTTTAGTTATTATGGTAATACTTTGAGAAAGTGACGAACCGAATTTAGGTGACCAAGTGGAGGTTAGAATTTGGGGGCGTCACACTTGGTATATAACAAAAGGAATGTATTCAAGGACAATTAACTCCGAAGGAGCTAAGGACAATTCAGTACAATCCTCCTCAGTCAAACTCGCAGAGCCAAGCAGAATCTGACACCTGCCCCACTAAACAAAAATAGAGAGAGGAAGTTTTCAAGTGCATTTTGAAAATGCCTTTTTGAAATCAGAAGGTCAAAAAGTTTATCTCTCTTCTCTTTCAACAAGCAGAAATCCTAACTCTTAAGAAAGTTCAGACAACCACACTCCTTGTAAAGAAATCAATGGCAGCCTCCAACGTCGTCTCCGGCTATAGACTATGCTTTGATGAATTCAAAACCACTGAACCCAAATTTCACAAGACTTTGACATTGATAAAGAAGGCTGGTCTCGAAGACGCTCTGGGTACGAGCACCTGGATCTACCCAAAGTTAATAAAGGAGTTTTACAAAAATGGGGCATTTAAAAATGAAGTCCTCACGACGAGAGTCAATGACGTGGAAATCAAGCTAAAGGCTGAGAACATCAACCTAGCCCTAGGCTTCTAATCCAAAGGCTTTTGGTTTTTAGATGGCATCGACTTCCATGTAGGACTTAAGAAGATGCATCACAAGAAATTCCCCAATGTCAAAGGATACAAGAGGATGGAGTTTCCTCAGAGGTATGATTTTTTGGCTGATATTGTTGGGAAGTGTATATGCTGCAAAAGCTCTGGCCACGATTCTGTAAAAGAGGTGCAGCTAAAACTAATGACTGCCATAAGTTGTGGCATCAACTCAACTATGGAGCTCTACTGCTTAAGTGGATATGAAAATGGATCCTAAGCTCGTAGAAGCCAAAGAGCTCTCAAAAGATGCTCTACGAGCGCTTTATAAGCATCATCCTACAGTCTGCTCTGGGTGACAAAATTGGTGACAATGAAGGAGAGTCCATCAATCCAAACAGACGGATGACCCAACAATTATTTGAAAATTGAAAAAGGAATCCAGTAGAAAATGTTCGTATGATGTCTGAGTCCAGTGGAAGAACTGGTGATCTAAAGGAATCAGGGATTCCAGGAAACATATCAGTCGTCAAAGAGACTGAAGAAGAAGAGGAAGAGATCAAAAAAAGAGAACCCACTGCCCTTATCAGAAAAAGCAAGGGAAAGAGAAAGCTAAAAACTAGGATGGTAGAAGAACCTCAAGGGTCTACCACTGATATACCTATAGAGTCCTCTGATATTGAGACTCTGAGAATCCTAAGGAGAAAAGAACAGCTGGCTGAGGCAGATGAAGACAGAGCCACCATATCACAGCTGCTGAAGAAGAACAAAATCAGTCACAAGTCCAAGAGGCCATCTGTCTCTTTAATCGTTGAGTCTCTACCGATCGTAGAGACCAGACTGAACACCTCAAGCAAGTAAGTTACTGCACCAGATGGTCTGACTGATCAACAGGACAAAGCTAAAGCTGAAGAAAGTCCTGAGGCTGTGGCTCAACCTAGAAAACCAAGAAGAAAATTGGTGAAGAAGTACATCCTGATCAATGAAGGAGTACTCAAGCAGGAAGACAAAAGGATGGTTACTAAAAAGTAACTATTCAAAGAAAGCCAAAAGGACATAGCTCAAGCTGAGGGGGAGATACCTGAAGTTCTCACCTTGGAAAATGCTTCAGCTGAGAGGGAGCTACTAGTCCTGTAGATGGATGATCATGTTGAGGGGGAGCCTCATGACATCCCCTTGATAGAAGAAGTTGCTCCTGCAGAAAATGAGGAAGAGCCTGAGCAAGAAAATCAAAAGGAAGTCATTGACATAGTGTAATCCTCAACAGGAGATAGAGAAGAAGAGGAAGACAAAGATGATGAAGAACTTGAGATCACAGGTGTGGGCCGTGATGGGTATAGGATTTATCTTTATAATCAGCTATTCTCCTATCTCCCCATGATGCCCTATCATCAAGCTCAAATTCTAAACTCCTGGAGTCATATGTTTTGGAGCTTCAAAGAATATCCAGCCATCTCTGTGCTAGCTCATGGATTTCAAGGCAACTTCAATTTTGCCAAAAAGATGATCACAAATGGTCCCTCCTCAAGAATGGTGCATGAGGTATTAACTATCCCAATATATTTTAGAGTGAGTCACTATCCACTGTCTTTTTCCAGCAAATTTTATGAATTTCCAAGATGGTTGGAAGTGGTTCTAAATCCGCCGAGACAATCCCCAGTTACAGAATCCTAAAATTCTATAACTGATGAACCAAATGTGCCTAACTTCATATTGATCCCAACTCCCATCATCTCTACGATTGGTGACCCTAGCCCCATCGTAGAGTCCCAAGCTCAAATCGTAGAGCCACCCTCTTCAGACACCCAAACAAAATCCCCTACATCAGATATTCCCTCTTCATCCACCAATGAATACTTTAACCTTGATCTTGCCCTCTACTCCTTGCAAGATCAATACAAGAAAACATCCCCTCCTTTAAACAATCCACAACTCAGTGAACTACTTTCAGATCTTCCCACCAAAGATGAGTTGAACGAAGTGTCCAAGAAAGTGATCAAGGACATCGATGATAACCTTGAAGCTCACTCAGAATTCATTTATCTCAGACTGACAAAAATGATCACCGCTGCAAACAATCTCCCTGGCATCGCTGAGCTTACAAAAAAGCTGAGGGAGATCATCAAGGAAATGATTAAAAACATAAAGGATAGGGATGATATTCACTTCCTAGCAGCCAAAAGACACAAAGATGTTGTTCTTGCATTATAGATCACTCAAGAAGCCCAGAATAAGCTTATGCTGGAGAACATCATCAATTTAAAAACGGTCGTCAAAGAATTCCAACAATTCTACGTCAACCAAGGACAGCAGACTGACAATGTTCTAACCGTCCTCTGAAACAGAGAAGCTCAATCTGGCGCCCTGATAAAGGAAAATCGAGAGGACATTCGTGACACCCCCAAATCCCGGTACTTCATTACCTCAAGATTTGGTGTTCACGTAATCAAAATATTCATTTATAACTACCCAATCATAAATAAAATTGAAAAATAAACCTGCCCATACATGGATTTCATAAAATAATATCTCCCAGGTTATCTAACCTTTACAAACAATCATTCATGCGAAAAATTTAAATAAACTTCATTACATTCTTTAAACCAAAGTCTGATAATAAAACTATCAAAACTATTACAAGTCTTCAGTACTTGTTCATCTTTCCCTTTTCTTTACTGGTGCTAGGTACGTCACCCTTTCCATCTTTAGCTGTAAGGATTTTACAGGTAAGAGTGAGCAAATAAGGCTCACTTGAAATATCAATGAATAAAACTTTTACATTCTTTGCCCATTTAGGGGCTCAATAGAACTGAACAATAAGTTCTATTAACTTTTTAAACATTCCTTGCCCATTCAGGGGCTCAATAGAACTAAATAATAAGTCCTATTAACATCTTAACATTCCTTGCCCATTCAGGGGCTCAATAGAACTGAACAATGAGTTCTATTAATATTTTAAACATTCACTGAGGGTCTAATGATCACGAACCTTGTCCACAATTATAAGTAATCTTTCAACTTAAACTTTTATGGTCATATGACCATAATGACTTTAAGGTACTTAGGGGGATCAACCCTTCGTACATGTATTGTATACAAACATTTCAGCGCAAAATACAAAACTAAGCGTAACCCCTATAAATAGGGTTGTTTGGAGTTCAACTGACATCAACTAAGGATTAGTTGAATAAAAGATAAAACACTATGTTATTGAATGATCATACTGAATAAACATTTCGTTCTAAGTTCATGCTTTAGGAATAATCTAATAGCATAACAATTGAATAATCTATCATACCTTTCTTTGAACAACATTAAGCTAAGGTCACAACTTAGAATTTAATATCACGCATGCAGAACAACAATAATTGGAACGATAAACTGAGTCAACAGAATAAAGGTACTTGCATGCTAATATAACAAGTTTAGAGTTAGGAAAAACTTGCATAATCATAATAACTATCTCAACGAAAGTGTGGAAATGGGAAGCTTGTATCATCATGAATAACTGGATACCAATAAATTTCTTAAATGGAAATACTTTACTCAATAAATTATAGCATATGAAATTTGCATAACGAAGCTTTAGGATTAGAAAATTTGCTCAATGTAAAAGATAGGGATTTAGAATCTTGCCTTGTGCGTAGATTAAACCGTTATAATCTAAATCACAATATCCTATATACATGTGTTAACATGACATGATTAGTCATAATCAACGCTACATCACGTGTGGTTTAAATCTCTAACCATATAATCAAATCGCATAATCATCTTCTATCTAATAAAACTAATAACAATAATTGTTAATTAGTAATTCCATGTTCACTCATAGTATTAACATACTATAATACCAAAAATACATACTCAACATTTATCATATATCATTCCTTTAAAAATCAGACTTTTGTGCAAGACAAAAGTCGTTTCTGAACTTTCTGTTAAGTGGCTCCCCGGAGCCATAGTTTGAATCTGTGGGCAGCGCTGCGGCGCCGGTGTGGCGCTTCGGCGCGAGACTTACATAGGGACTCAGCGCTGTGGCGTTAGGTCCGGCGCTGCGGCGCGAAGTCTGGCTGGGGCGCGACTTTTGGCGCTAAGGTGCGAAACTTGACGCTGGAGCGTGAATTTTGACGCTGGGGCGCCGAAACTCACAGAAACAAAATGAAGAACAGAGCTAAAGCTACTGTCTTGATTTCTAACAACAATCAACACCCAATAACCTGTATAACTTCACGAAAATTACACATAAAAGTTATGAAGCATTTGTGTACAAATTTTACACAACTAAACAACAATAGCAGAGAACTAATTCTTTGAAAATACTGTGTTTTAAAAAATACAGACTCCATTGAAGAAATATCTTGACACAGTAAACACGGCCATCTCCATTCGATTCCTTGCTCTGCTTAATTTCTTACCCAATTACACACAAGTCTCAATTAACATAATCACATACTAGTTTTTATTAACTTTCAAAAATCATATTCATGCATATAAGTTTACTGTAAAAATAATTCCTTTCATGTATACGTAATTTATCATACTCTTACCTATACATTATTGAACATACAATCATCAATATATATGTTATCTACTACTAATACACATGATTTCATAATCAAATAGTAAAACATTCGAACTCTAGAAAGTTTATAAAGAACTTCGTCTTACAATCAAATTGAGAACACTGAGACAATATAAACTCACATAAAATATATGGCGTAAAATAGTTATGATTAAGTTATGTACATACCATTTGTTTTAGACAATCTTTGTTAAACACTGATAACTTTCTTTTTCTACTTCTCTCTCTCAAATTCTCTGAAACTTTTCTTATTCTCTGAAAACCTTTTCTTAGACTAAGCAAAACTGGAGCGTAAACACTTAACAAGTATGCGTCAAAATAAAACAAAACTGATATGGCAATAATAAGCCTATTTACTCTTATCAGTTACCAAACATATAACGTATAATCTTATAAATATAAATATATTTTATTTATATATATTTTTTATTCTATTAATAATATAATTTAAAATTAACAAGAATTTCAAAAGCCATAAGGCCTTGTTTGGCAAACCATATATAAAATAAAGGATTAATATACTTACACCTTGTTTGGCAATACTAAATTTAAATTACTTTAATTTATTTTAATAACTCTTTATCACATAGTAATTTGTCGCTTTATTTAATAACAATTTATTAAATAAATCACTTAATAACATAACTCAATCCATATAACACATTAATTATTTAACAATTAAATAATTAACTAAAACATCTCAATCAAATTGAACAATTACTTATTCAATAATAAACACGTCCAATAAATATTTATATAAATCAATAAATATTTATAACTTATATTTAAAAAATCTGGAATGTTACAACATTGGTCAAACTCAAAAGCCAACTCAACGAGCTTGTCCAAGGAGTGACTTGACTATTCGAAGACATTCGAACCCTTGATGTTGACATGAAGGGGGAGAATAAAGGGAAAGGAGGTCAGGGCAGAGGCATAGGAGTTCAAGGAGGCCAGGGCAGAGGCAGAGGCAGAGGACAAACTCAAGCTTCAAGGAGTCCTCCTGCAAGATAGACTCGCCAACAGACTCCACGATCTGGTCATCAGACTCAACGATTTGATTAACAGAAAGTCTTAATGGCTCACCCAATAAGGAGTCTAGGGCCAGCCACCAGCTCACAAAATGTGACCACCACAAGCCTTAGAATGCCAACTGGAGATCCTGCATTCATGAATAGGCATGATCAAAATCCTAGGCTAAGCCCAAGTGAGTTGGAAGATCTAGCTAGGTGGGATGAAGCAAGCAGGAAAAGAAGGGCTGAGGAGTATGCCAATCCTCCACGCAAAAGATCAAAGAAATAGAGTTAAATGAAAGTTTAAATTATTATTGATGTAAAACTAAATTGTAATATTCTACAAACATCAATAAATTCATGCTTATTCTCTAGAAATTTCAGCTGCTCACTGAAATACTAAGTCATGTTTACTTTCCTGCAAATGCATCTAGAAACTAATAATCATGACAACAAATCTCATTGGTTATATCAACATCAAATAGAGGGAGATTGTTGGGAGAGTGAATATTTTGACTTGATGTTTAAAGTAAATACTCATAATTATATGTAAAGTCCTGTGAGAAATATATGTACAAGGACTTAGTGATAGATCAAATTTGTTAGGTTGATCTACATCTTGAAGTGAAATAGAGAGGCTTTGAAGAGATCGTAGTGTATCAACCTGATCAAGATTACAGAAGTCAAGACAGAAACGTAGAACATCAAGGATCGTAGTGTACCTGCTTGAAAGACCTCTTCGAAAATCGTAGCGTTATCCCAACGTTTGCGAGCCAACTCAGAGATCGTAGTGTGCTCTCAGAAACGTAGAGCTTGTAAACACAAGCAAGTGAAGATCGTAGTGTACAAGTCTTTAAGAGAAATCGTAGTGCTCTTGTTCGATAGCATCAGACCAAGCACCATGGTGACAAGACATCATGATCTGGATCGTAGAGTATCATCTGTATTGTGTCAGAAGCATCGAGCCCCACCTTTTATTTGAAGACAAGTTCTAACAAATAAGGAATGGGGTTTAAACGTTGAAGTCCTCACCAGTTCCAATGTCACAAAAAATATCCTTAGTATATAACAAAAGGAACATATTCAAGAAGCTGAGGAAAGGACCATAGGACAGAGGAAAACACCTTTTCAGGTGTTAGGTGAGAAAGTAGTCTGTTGTGTCAGTGCGCTAGAATGCAATTTAGAAGATGTGCAAAAAAGTCTCCATTAAAGTTCAGAAATGTCAAACGCATTAAATGCTTCACCAAAAGGCTTCAACGGATAGATTTCAAGGATCACATATATGCAGAACATATGCGGATGAGAGAAATAAGCAAGCATTGAACAAAATGCACAAGAACTCCCAATGTTCAATTCTACGATCTGAGAAAAAGAAAAAGTTTGTTCAGCTACTCAGTTCTTTTGAACAAGTGCTTAACAGCTGTTAGTTCCCAGAGGGCACAATAGATCTAGAAGGGGGGGTTGATTAGATCCTTTTTCTTTCAAAGACTTTTTGGTTTATATTATTTTGTTCATAATTGACATATGACAAACATAAGAATTTTTTCAAGCACAGCGGAATAAGTAATAGATCCCCTTTATTGATATATCCATAAACATACATACATTGTTCGTAGAGTAGGTTTAGTTGTAAGCAGTTAAAATATACATAGCAGCTATAGCAGTTATATTACATAATGTAAATGACATAATATAAAAGACACAAGGGGTTTTAAGTGGTTCAGAGACTCAAGCTCCTAATCTACTCTTCTGCTTTCAACTAGCAGGATTTCCACTAAGGAAGGGCAGCACCCTGAATCACTAAGATTCCTTCAAGGCCAACAGCCTTGGGACTTCAGTTCACTAAGAACTCTTCAAGGCCAGCAGCCTTGGGACTCGTCTAGTTCCCTAGGAACTCTTTAAGCCCAGCAGGCTTGGAACTTCGTTTAGTCCCTCTAGACAAGGACCCTTTGGCCCTGCTTTGTTTAGTCCCTCTAGGACAAGGACCCTTTGACCCTGTTTTGTTTAGTCCCTCTGGATAAAGACCCCTTAGGCCCTAGCTTTGTTGAGTTGTTTGTTTGTTGTTGTTGGAGTCGGTGCTAAGCTGCTAAGATGTCTTCATGCTCTGAACATCTTCTATACTTAGCAGCTTTGCTTAATCATCCTTGAAGAGCAGTTGAGTGTTGCATGATGCTCAACTTCTTAGGTTGCTCAACTACTCCGGATGACCCCTTGATGAACTGCCTTGAAGATCATTCTCCTAGGTACTTAATGGCTGCACATGAGAGGCTTCTAAGATGACTTTAAGCTCTTTTATTACGTACTTAGAAGCTTTCTCATGCTTGACACCAAGATGGCTTTTGTGATCTCCCTTCTTGTTACTCGATGCCTTCTCATGATGGACTTGCTAAGATGACTGTAGGCTCTTCTCTATTGTACTCAGAGTCTTTCCATGATTAACATCCAGATGGCATGATGCTCTCCTTTCTCTCGGCAGTTCAGAACACTCTTTATGTAGTAGAACTCTCACTTCTACATAGTAGAACTCACACTTCTACTTCTTTCTTGATCTGACTTTTGAGTGTTCTTGGTGGATCGCAAAGTGAGCCTTCGGACTCACTATCACATGGTTTAGATCAGTCCACCTTATCTCCAAACTTGACAACTCCAGCAACTGTAGCATCCTCGAATCCGGGTCCCAAATCACCGCAGATTCGTTATACTATTTCTATAACTAATTGCTGAAGATATAAACATAAATTGTTTATACATTACATTACACACTATTCCCCAAGGTCGAGTAACCTTAACTTAAATACAATTCATAAACTTTCTATCACATAACAATATTTATCAAAATATACTATTACAAACTAGCCGCACATTTTATCCCAAGCTGGACTTGGCATTATCTTTTCCTGTATCCGAACGCATTCGCCTTATCTGCAATATTTTATCATGATATAGCAAGGGTGAACATGAAAGTTGCCCAGCAAGTTTATATACAACAATATAACGATATATTATGATTGAAGAGTATGAATAATGAGCTTGCTATAATTCATCAATATAATTGAGAACTAGCACGAACAAATTTTTGACTGAACAAGTTTTAAACATGAACAAACATTTCTGAACCAACTGGTAATGAAGGTGATCAACCTTTCATACCTGACTTATACATGCAAGATGTACTGAGTAAAATTTTCATGGCAATCAGCAATGATTAACCATAAGCTTGAAGAAACTACTCTTATTAGAGTTAAGTAAAAGAAACTTGCCTGAACCGTTGATTACCGCAACATAATTTAATAACGCTTTACCCCGAAGACCTAATATTAGTAACATAGATCTCCAATAATTAGAATAATATCATCACAGTATAATACTGTTATATTTATATCCACAGAATAACCTAAACACATAACACATAAGCCTATCAGTCTATAACACACATAAGACTAGGTATCAAGTCAAACTATTGCAGTCTGAGTTGAACCCGACACAATTCTAACATCCCGACGGTCTAGTCGGACTTTTATCGAGTTTAAGTTCAATTAAACTCTGTCTAACCACTTAACAATTATCACAGATAATTTCTAATCAGACAAAACATTTTTCCTAGGCTCGTAAATTTTTTGGATAATTATTACCATTTATCAATATTTTTCAATCCTTAAAACCGTATTTAAATGAATTAAATACCACATAATACCTTAATCATTAATATTTATTTAATATAAAATATTAATGAAAATCATTACATAATATTATAATATATCAAAGTATTTTTTAATACCTTAAAATCATTTTTATATGATTTTCCAACAATTAAATCCATTATCCGATAATTGCTATTAATATTAAAATATTAATATTTTCATGCCAAAATATCAAAAGTTATTTTTTTATAACATCAAATATTTTTATAATACTTAAATCATTTTTATATGATTTTTAAATCATTAATACTATTTTTCCATAATTTATTTAATATAATTATTAAATAAACTAATTACCATTAATATTAATATATTAATGAATTTCATCACAAAATATCAAAAGTCATTAAAAATAACTTAAAATATTTTCTAACACCATAATATTACTTTTTCATGATTTTTCATGAATTAAAACCATTTTAAAATAATTTATTTAATATTATAATTAAATAAATTAAATACCATTTATATTCCAAAAATATGAAATATTTATGAAATATACTTAAAATAATTAAAAACTATTTTTTCAGACTTTAAAATAATTTTTCATAATTTATTATGTATTTTTAATAATTAAAAACCATTTATTATTATTTTTAATTACTTTCTGGAATATTCAGAATTTAAAATAAATTAAACCGTCGCTGTAGACCTTTAGCGACACTTGTCTATCGCCTTAGGTGTTCTTGGCTCAAGAACACTGACAATGTCAGTGTTCATGGTGTCATGTTTGACCAGCCTTAATTCTCTGCTCAAATCGTTTCTAGACTTGTTTAAAGTGTGATTGTGTAGTAAAAATAGTAATACTACAACTCACAATCATCATCGTGATCAAACAATAACAACCTTGCAAGATCTAAAGCTTCTAAGAAGCTGTCAGAACCACCTGGGTTTCTTCAGAAACCCAAAACACTGAGCAGCCATTTTCAAGCCAAGATTAATACAGGTTCTAGTCGTTGTTTTGGTGGTTTTTATGGCTCAAATGTGTAGTCACTATGTCAAGGAACAACAAAATAACAAGATCTGGGTCTAACAACATCAAAATCATAACTTATCAAACGTTCAAAGCTGTCAGAAATTTCGTTTGCCCAGATTTCTGGGTTTCTCCCAGATTTTAAAAATCAGATCGGGAGGCCTACTTTGACCACACTTTACGATCAATCTGAAGCCGTTATAAGAGTTCTATTGACCCAGATCGGTATTCCATCCTACAAGCTACAACATTTACCAATTAAAAACATCAAAAACCAAACACACTGACAGATTCGGACCCAACAAAACTTGTCAGACGCTACATTCAATTTCTGGGTTTGCCCAGATTTGACCCGGTCATGACCGGTCAACGGTCTTTGACCGTTAATAACATGAAATCTAGATATTGAAACACTATAAATCCACTTCCAGATCCAAGACTACATGTCAGTCTACCGATCCAAACAATAATATATTACATACTAATTACAGAACAAGATCGGAGCGGCCTCACATTAGGTTGTCAGAGAACAAATCTACTCAAGAACAATTTTTTTGAAAAAAATTATTTTAAGGCACTTTGATGCTATGGATTCATGATAGATCATCATAGATCTTCATATAACATCCAATAGCAATTTTCTAAACACTAAAAACACAAAAATTTCTCAAGCATACAAGATCAAAAATAAAATTTCGGTTATACCTTCAAGCTTTGATTTTTGATCTTAGCTCTCCAAGTTGTTTGTGATTGATCTAGGGATGGTATTAGGGACTGAAATACTTGCAATTTTTCAGAGGTTTAGTGAGAGAGGGAGTTGGTGAGAGCAAGTTGCAAAAATAAGCAAAATCCTAAACTTTCTCTCTCCCAATCTCTTATATAATCACCTAGATTCATGCACTAGCTTGTGGTGCTGTCAAATGGGGCTGATTTGAGGAGATTTTGATGTCACAAAGTCCAAATGGTTAGTAACCTACTAAAGTTATGCCCATTCTTACAAGTTAACTTACTAATTTACACAAAAAGGGCACTCTTGTCATTTCTTTTAATTTCTAGAAATTGCCTTAGAGTTTAGGGTTTAACCATTTAGGGTTTAGATTTTAACCCTTAAATATTTAGCAACTTGGATTTTAAAAATTTTCTAATTAGAATTTAAAAATAGAAAATTTTGATTTCTAAATTATAATTAGGGCTTCCTAATTATATCATAATTTCCTAATCGTAAATCAATCTTACTAATTAAGACTAATTTATCCTAATTAAAATTGCTAATTAAGCACTTAGGGTCAAAATTGTACATTAGGTTTCAAAACCACATTTTAGGGTTTAAAATAATGTTTCAATTTTAGAAATTTAGATTTCCTAATTAGATTAGGGTTTCTAATAACTTGGACAATTAGGATTTATATTTCTTAATTAACATTGCTAATTAAGCAATTAGGGTCAATATCATGGATTAGGGTTTATAACCCAAAAATTAGGGTTTCTAATAGAAAAATTTTGATTTTCTAAATTAGAATTTAGATTTCGTAATTAGATTAGAGTTTTCTAATTACTCATAAATTGAAATAATTAGGATTAGGGTTTCCTAATTAGCATTGATAATTTTAGCAATTAAATCCACAATTGAGCATTAGGGTTTCTGACGGAACAATTTGGGTTCCAAAAATTGGAAATTAGGGTTTTTTAATTAATTAACCTTGTACATACATTGCATTCCCAATCTAGGGTTTTCAATATCCGATTTAGGATTTGGATTTCTCGAAACTGAAACTAGGGTTTCCAGAACTGATTCTTAGGGTTTCGTATTAGACGTTAGGGTTTTCTAACTGAACGTTATCGTTCTTAATATACGATTAGGGTTTGACACATATATAATTTATCTGATCAACCTATGACCCTTAACCATATTCTAAACACATACATAACCATAAACACATAACATAATCACATAAATCCTTAATCTTGAATAATTCACCTATATCCTTCACCGAATTTTGAAATCCTCAAAATTCAATCCCAATAACATTAAACGCATACACTTATTTTCTGTCTAGGTCTATTATTTGACCTTAAATCAATCATTTAAGATTGTTATAAATTGTCTAAATTCTCGGGTTGTCACAGCAACCTTTCATCTTTGAAGCACTTTCTCATTTATACTTCTTCCCAATCCTTATGTTGGAAAGTAACCGTTGAAGGCTATTCAAATATCTTCACAAATCTCAAGTTGCTTGAGGTAGACTGCTTGATGTGACTTATCAAACTTTTTCCGATGCTGCAGTCTACTGTTTCACCTACCTTGTCAGATGTATCACTTTAATGTCTTGGGCAGGTCAAAGACTTTATTACCTCTTTCTGATTCCTCGATCAGAGGTTGTCCTATTATATCAATGCTCTCAAAAGGCAGTTGTTCGAATATTACCCTTCAGATGAACCGTTGCCAATGCTTCAGTCTTCAGGTATTCCAACTCCACGATTCTGATGCATGTCTTCAAGGACCTGATCGTAGTGTCTTGTTGAGTTAACACTACGATCTTGAAGAGTGTTGCTTGGATCTTCACTGAAGAACACCTCTTATTGTATTGTGTAGTGCTTCAATACTTCTGTTTGCTTCGACTGTTCTCAGATACTGATGGCCTAAATCCTTGCTCTGGTCCCCTTCTGAATATCAAGACACTTCAGATATGTGGCGCGTCCAACTTGCTTTCTCCTTATGATCTTCCGCTCACTTATCATCAATGAGCTGACCCTGCACTTAATCACTTTAGCCTTGCTCTTCAGAAGCTGGCCAGTATCTCAGTTCACCTTCCATCAGTTCCTTCTCTGTTTGGCAAACACCACGATTTAGGTTCCTTCTAAGATCGTTGACTTCTGTACACTTGATAGCTACTGCATAAGCTGACTTTCCTTAGTCAGCTTCTGAAGTCTTCTTTGGGTCTCCTTGTGGAAGACTTCATCACGAATGGCCTTACACCTCAATCTTAATGTTGATTGGGTTTGTGCTGAGATCTTCTATTAGCCTGCATGCCATTCGTCGAGTGCTCTCTGGTTTCCTTGGATGTAGCTTGCAACTTGAACCAGAGACTTTGTTACTTTGGATATTCTGGGAGTTATCATTTGTTAAGAACCGTATATGCTCTACGATTCATCCATGGCATTGTGAGCACTTCTTCTTAGATCATAGTTCTGCACTCTACGATTCAGCTTTGGCTTGTGCAGACACTACGATCTTGATATCAGATCTTGACACTATGATTTCTGCCTTGTGCTTATTGTCTTCATCTGATCTTGTTTGACTATGATCTCTGCATGTAATCAATAGACTCTACGAACTCAAAGTGTGATCTGCGATCCTTGACTTGGCTTTGGCATCAGTAGACTCTACGACTCTGAGTGTAGTCTACGTTTCTATCTTGGCTTCGGCAGATAACCGGTCGGCTCGTAGACAGACTGTCTCTACGATTCTTAATATGACTTCCTCAGCACAATACGATCCTAAGGAAGCTCTACTAGATACACTACGATCCTTCTTCGTTTCCCCTGACAGTCTACGAACTCTAAGATCTACTATCTTGCATACTCCTATTCTGCCTCGATAGCTCTCGAGTTAACCTTGACTCACCTGGAAGACTAAGACTTCTGGTGTAGGGCTCGACGATCAGACTAGTCTATCTATTACATCATAAGATTAACCTAACAAGCTTGATCTTTCTATATTTATAGTCCTTATACATCATTTCTTTTTAAGGACTTTACAAAGATGTTTTGCTCATGTAGGATAACCCTAACATATTTGATCAATTCAGTCTAAGTCCTTGTACATATATTTCTATCATCTATCAAAGGACTTTACATCTTTTCTTAATGCAAGCATACATGTATATTGTTCATTCATATATACCATAATCAAATCATATATAAATAGAATTGCATTCACATGCTTATTCCTGACAACAGCAACTGAGTAGCAACAATCAAGAACTCAACAACTACCAGTCAACTGAAGTAAGAGTTCCAAGTCAGAAGGACTTGAATAGTTCTAAGTGAACTATAAAGAGCCAAGTCTGCTGGACTTGAAGAGTTCAAGAGTGAACTATGAAGTTCCTAGACTGCTGGTCTAGAAGGAATCTGTGTGATTCAGAAAGTTTAAAAGACATCCTTAGTGGATTTCCTACTCGAGGAGTAGAAGAGTGGGTTAGGAGCTTTAAGTGCTCTGAACCACTTAAAACGACTGTGTCTATTACATTCTTGCTATAACTGTCCATATCTTCCATAACTGTTATAACTGTCTCACTCTCATTAACTCACTATCTTAAGGGAGATTAAAAAAAATATTAATTCCGTTGTGTTTTAATGATTATCAACTAAAGAGTTAAAACGAAAAGATTTTTAAATATCTATTAAATCCCCCCTTCTAGATAACTATTGTGCCTCCGGGAACTAACATTTTTAAACGACTAACATCATCAGACCACCTTCGATGCTTCATTGGATTTACTTGCCAACGATTGATAATGTCAAGGTTGCTTGACCTTCATTGAAATGTTCTTCAATAGCTAAAATCATCGGACCACCTACGATGCTTCGTTGGATTTACTTGCTAACGAATGATAATGTCAAGGTTGCTTGACCTTTGTTGAAATGTTCTTCAATGGCTAAAATCATTGGACCACCTCTGATGCTTCACTAAAGTTATTGCCAACGGCTGATAATGTCAAGGCTACTTGACTCTCATTGAAATGTTCTTCAACGGCTAAAGATATATGAAATCTCCATTGGGGATAAATTCCTGGAGAGACGTATGGTTTTGATTGTAATTACAACCCTTGTGATGGCATCAGACCTTTGTGAGGTATTTCCAAGGGTAGCTTTCAACAACTTTGATTATCGGCTTTGTAAACCCTGTGTTTGGACGAATACCAATGATTGATATGTAGACCCGCAGTTTTTTCTCTGAAAATCAGGATTTCATGCTTTTCCGCTTAATCGTGTAGCGTCTTTTTTCCCTATTTTACTTTTCAGCTTATAAGAACTCTTTTGCAACTCAAATTTGATCGAGTCGGAGGGGGTGGGGACCACCTAGGGTTGCCGTAGGTGGACCCGCGGCTACCGTAAGTACACCCGCGATTATCCGTGGGTTATATTACAATGGCATTCCCTTTCACAAGTCATTTTCAACTTGAAGCTGCACAGAAAATCCGAGATTTCATCTTCAGATTTACTGAGTTCAGGCTGTTTTCTGCAAAATTCATCACCGTACAGTTGTTCTGCACTATCCTGGTAATGTTTATATCTCTTCGTTTCCAGTTTTGTTCGTTGGAAAGTGAAATATCACATGAAATGCTTCTAAACACATAGTAGTGAATATACATGCTCATATGACTTGATAAAAATTATTCAACATAGTAAATGTTAGTATTTTACCATGCTGAACATATTGATGTGAAAAAAAATAACATTTAAAATAGTCAATTTGACACATTTTCTGCTATTTTTTCATCCTATTTGAGGACAAATGAGCAAAAGTTTTGAGGCAAAGTAATCTTGGTAATTAGGCTAACCTTATGGATTATGACTTTGATATTTTCATGCATATAGGATGTTTATGACTATGAGTTGGTGTGCTATTAAATGGCCACCTAGTCATGCCTACGCGCATGTGGATAGTACTTTTTATAAAGGAGACTCTGGCAAAAAAATTTCACGAGTCTATGCATTTGAATGATCATGCATTTTTAACTCTACTATAGACGTGTGGTAAAGTAATGTATGCATGCATATAACTATAAAATGCATTCAATGAGCTCCAGGTTAGAGTTTATCACACCCTTTCTGAGGTGATTTGGAGACTTTTGTCCAGATATATGGATCCAAACTAGCCGAGTAGCTCCCGTAGAACCTCTACAGGCGTGAGGAGGAGAGATTCTGATGTGCCTCAACCTCATCCAGCCTGACAGCCTCTTCGGTTGACAGAGTCAGTGATTCATCCTATCCCGGTTGAGAGACCAGATATTGAGGACGAGGAGGAGGATGTACCCGTTGCAAATCCCACTCCTTCTATTCCCCGTAGAGAGATTTCAATCATAAATGTGACGAATCTAGAGCTTCTGGATGATTTGAGTCGCCACCCCTCGATTTATCTGTATGCGAACGAGGTAAAAGCTGTACTGTTCTTCCTTTTCCCATTTATGAGGGTCAATGGTTTTTGATGTTGATTTGCATTGTGATGCAGGTTCCCGAATTTACGCAGCCTCGATGAAATTGGTTCAACATACATTCTCTGTACCAAACTCTTCATCTAGAGTACCGAGAGATTGTGCATGCTTAGGGCTTTGAGGCTTTCTTCTCTATCCTCTGTCGTCGTTGTCCCTGGGGTTACCTCAGGGCTTTATCTAAGTGTTGGTTTCACCAGACTCGGTCCCTCTATTTACTGGATTATGAGGTGATGATGACACCGATGGATTGGCGGTTTATCACTAGGATGGAGTTTTTCGGGACGCTAGTGCCTTGTGTGGCTGGCATTTCCCCGACTACCGTCAGATCCTTACTAGGAGTCCCGACTACTATGCTTAAGGGAAAGACAGTCTGTACTGGTCCTTTTGAGTGTAGATGTCGTGAATGGAGCTTTGACTAAGCCATTACCCGATGATCCGAGGGTCAGAGATCGCATCCTTCGACAATTGTTCCTGATCATCCTCAAGGGTTGTTTTCTAGCTGATAACTCTTCCATGGTGTCATTCACTTTAGTCAGCGCCACATGGGATGTGGATCGTATTGGAGAGTTTGATTGGGGTTCCTACACCTTCGCCTACTTCCTCAAGGGAATGCGCCTTCGCTCACAGGGCTTGACAGAGGCTTGGTTAGGGTCCTACCTATTTCTGCTGGTAAGTATTTTCTCTTTTGATTTCCCTTGTTCGGGTTGAGAGTTTGACTGACCACATATATTTTGATCTTGTACTTGCCGTTTTGGGCCTATGAGAGGCTCCCATGTCTTCGTCCCGTTAGCCTGCTAGGTTTAGACACCTATCCACGAGGACAATGATGGCATCACTCCACGTTGGTGGTGGTTCCTTGTATATGACGATTTCACCCATTCTCGCTTACAGTTAGAGATATTAACACCCGATGTCATTATATGGGTTACTTACTCTAAGGACCATTTGATAATTGCCTTTGAGGATGGTTTCCTGACTGGAATCGAGTATATATTGTCCACCTGTCGTGTTACTCTCTTCACAGACGAAGGTTGGGAGCTCTATTTAGGATATCGTGCTACTAGGAGCACTACAGGAGAGATTCACTGTGACAACCCCAAAATAGGTCCATTCCATCCAACCCATTCTGAGTCGTCAAATACATGGTACATAAAACAACTATAACTTTATTACAACAATTGTCGTGCAAAATACAATAACACATATGCTGTGAGTTTGGATACAAATATATACTAACTGTGACAGTCATCCCAACCTTGGATAGCACGTCACAATGACACCTTACATAAAGGTATAGTCAAAAACTGTTTTAGAAATTAGAATCTTTGGAAAGTGCTCAAGGAAACCTTCGTACATGGGAGGCCATGCGTTTAGGTTATGACAGATATCATATGGCCACAGAATTATCCTTGGTTGACCCAATAGACCCCAAAGAAAAATGAGAAGATTACTATCATATTCTTCCCAATGGTGAGTCTTCTCTTGACATATCATTATCTCCACTGTCTCTAAATGAGAATTATACTTTAAACAAACACCAAGATTATATAGGTAGTGCTCGTAAATATACTCAGCAAGTGGATGAGCACAACCCTGTCTTATGATGACATGAGGTTGTATGTCATTAGACATCTTGTATGATAGTGGCAAAACACCCTTCCAACGTTGGGTTCGCCTCACCCTAGTTGATTCACCAAATATAACTACTAAATGATGACCACCGTTCTATTCCCCTGTTACCCCCGCTCGACCCAGCTACACTCTGATTACCTGAAAGGAATTGTGAAACAGAAGGGTGACCACAACTAGCCCAGTAAAGAATATCTATGACTAAAGATAATTAAATTATCAATAGCCTTCATCAATAATAAATCAGAGATTTAGAACATATGGTAGATGATAAAAATTTCAACCATAGTTGCAGCGGAACGAGCAATCCATTAGAAGAGTCAAATAGACCATAAAGTCAACTATCTTATCCACATTAAAAGTCCACCAACAATGTTTTATCCTTATAACATTAATCAACAGTTCATTTCCACAATTATATGAACAACTCATAATCATAATTGTAATTCTAAATTCCTCTTCGCATCCAAGACGAAGATAATTTTCATCACATGTCTTTACCTCAAAGATCATAGTTATACCAAATCACAGTTCATGTTCATAATCATACTAATAAATTCATCTTTACACTACGAGCCAAAGATATTCGTTAACAGTTCATCTTTGCACTACTGGCCTGAAGATATTCAACCACAGATCATCTTTGCACTACAGGCCAAAGATATTCAACAACAGATCATCTTTGCACTACAGGCCAAAGATATTCAACAACATATCATCTTTGCACTACGGGCCAAAGATATTCAACAAAAATTCAAATTTGCACTACAGGCCAAATATATTCATCAATAGTTCATATTTGTACTACAGGCCAAATATATTCATCAACAATTCATATTAGCACTACAGGCCAAATATATTAATATCTCAAAGAAATATATAATCATTTCAGAATTTATATAAATAATAATTATAACCATGTTGATCATTTCACCTTTGCACTTAAGCTAAAGATATTCTATTATAAATTCAATGGTCGTGATCATACCAGTCAACAATTCAACTTTGTACTACTGGCCAAAGAGAACCCATAGTCATGATCATACCAATAATCTACCCATCTTTACACTCAAGTCAAAGAGAAATTAATATCATCATTAGGGTTATAAATGTGACGCCCCCAAAATAGGTCCATTCCATCCAACCCATTCTGAGTCTCCAAATACATGGTACAGAAACAACTACAACTTCATTAATACAATTGTCATGCAAAATACGACAACACATAAACTGTGAGTTTAAATACAAATATTGTCTTCTAGAAAATATCCACACTCAAATAAGTCCTCATTACAATTATTGATACACTATTTTACAAAATAGTGAGGACAACTAAAACAACTGTCTTGAACCATTACTCCACACCCTGACTAGTTCCCGCTATATTCTCGTCTCCTAAGAAGAAAAATGGAACAAAAAGGAAAAGGGTGAGCTCAACTATCCCAGTAAAGAATATTATGACTAAGATAATGTACAACAAATTATCCTTAGTCTTCAACAGGGAAAATTCTAATAGAATACAACAGACAACAAGTTTTAGATCAACAACTGCAGCGGAAACAACAATTCATTAGAAGAGTTAAGTAGAGAATGAAATCTACTATCATCTATGAATTTAAAAGTCCATCATCGATATTTTATCCCTGTAACATCAATCAATATACATCTTGAATCAAATAGTCATCTTTGCACTACAGGCCAAAGATATTCATCAGTTGGTCATGTTATCTCAACACCTGTTCATCTTTGCACTACGGGCCAAAGATATTCATCAGTTGGTCATGTTCATCTAAACACCTGTTTATCTTTGCACTACGGGCCAAAGATATTCATCAGAAAATCATTCATCTTTGCACTACAGGCCAAAGATATTCAGTAATATCATCATTTAGGACTGAGGATGATGAAATTTTTTTAAAGAAAACGAATCCAGTGAAACAAAAGAATAAATATTAAAGATTCGTACTTTAAACAATCCAAGTTAAAAAATACTTCATAAATAACCAGAGTGGAGTAAAATTCAAGAATGAAGACCAAAACATAGATCCAATCAAATATAGAAACTATAACAGACAATCTTGGACATAGAAAAAAAAATTTAATTTTTCTGTATAGTGTCGTATTCGTGAATAGTGTCGTATACGTGAATAGTAACTCCGACACTAAAAGATAGAAATTTCACAAAAAAAATTATCATCCTTCATGAATAGTACTCGTGAACAGTACTCGTGAATAGTAACTCGTGAATTGTAACCCATGAATAGTAACCCCGACATAAAAAAGTTTTAAATTTGATAAAAACTTCCAACCAATATTTCGGCATAATAATATTGAAGAAACAATATTATTTTAGAATAAAATAACATCCCTTACCTCAGAAAGAATAGTACTTCTAATTGGAATACTGGATATAGTGCTGAAAGAACTTGCACAGTATAGCAATACTCAAAGTACTAAAATACTCACAAAATACGCTCGATATTATAGAGAGAGAAATCTTTAGTTTTTGGTATGATTTTCAATTCTAAGCTAAGCACCCTATTTATAGGAAATTGCTTAGAACACCAAAGCAGAAACTTGAATATAATAATATTATATATAAACAAAATTCATACGCCCGCATCTTGAATCTGAATTCAGCCACCATGCACATGTTAAAGATGCCCACAAAATATAAAAAACGTTTTTATTAATAAAAATAAATAAAACTTCCAAAAATCAATTATTTCGGAACTTCAGAACTTCAATAATTTATAATAAATAGCTCTTTTATCAGAAAATTTGAATCTCGCGTGTTTTATAGGAAATTCAATTCTCTACAACTTTATAGGAAAGTTTTTAAAAATTGTCACATTAAAAATTTTCTCTATCTATATCCACATAAAATCAATATTTTTCTCATCATATAAATCAATAATTAATTATTCACAAATAATATTACAGAATCACAGTACTGGCAACCAGGCCGTTCCCAAGAAAGAGGGGGCTTTCCAATAAGAATTTCTCCTTACTGGCGCGCAATTAGGTGACCAAACCTATCCTTAGACATAACTTTCTATACATTGCCAATAATGTTATCTAATAATATTATTCAGATAATATGAATTATTTCTTCGATAATGGAAAATACTGTGTAGTGACAATTATTGAAACAACAGTAATATAAAAAAATCAACGTAGCAATTATTGAATTAATAAAATAAAATACTGAATAGTAATTACTGTAACAATTATTGAGTAGTGTCTTCTTACGTAAGAATCAATAATTGGTGCAATATCGTGTGCTACTGTGCAACAACGTGTATTATTGTGTTTTAACCACCGGGTATTCCAACAGTATTAACGGTAACAACTGCGTTATTATTTATAAACAACTTATACTTGTCGTTTTCTTCATCCAATCTCTTTCCGTTATGGGGCCCACAAAAGACTGCGCCGTCGTACGAATATTCCCTGACAGCAAGAATATTCCACGACCAAACGAATATTCTCCGACAACAATGAGTATTTTATAACCACTTGCTTATTTAAAAATATTTGCGCATTTTACCCATAACTAACCACCTTAATCAATTCAACCCTTACTATTTCAAAATAATAAATAGAGGAAATTAAATCTTCATTTATAAAAAGTTGGGGCCTTACAACCTCCCCTCCTTATGAAATTTCATTCTCGAAATTTACGTACGTACCTGGTGTTTCGAAAAGATGAGGATACCTCGCTTTCATTTTCGTTTCCAACTCCCAGGTCATTTTCTCAATAGCATGGTTTCTCCACAATACTTTAACTTGTGGTATGACCTTTACGAGTAGGACATACTCCTTCATATCCAAGATCTTGACAGGTACCTCCTCGTACGTTAAGTCTTCAGCTATCTCGTCTGGTTCTAACTCAATAACGTGGTTCGGGTCATCCACATATTTACGTAACATCGATACGCGAAAAACGTTATAAACACGCGTCATACTTGGCTGTAAAGCGAGTCTATAGGCCATAGTTCCTATTCAATCGAGGATTTTAAATGGACTAATAAATCAAAAGTTTAATCTTTCCTCACATCGCCGATTCTCGCTTTTGGAATTACAACTTCTTGCACCTCCTTCTTCATATTCATTAGCTCCGGTGTGTAGCTTGAGCGATTTTAACTTTATCGATTAAAGTCAATTCTAATCGTATATTCGTTATCTTCACGCAGATTCTTGGAATCTTTACCTGTATCTCCATCTTCTGTAAGTCGTACGAAATGGGTCTTTGTGTTAACAATATCGCACTCGTAAACGCATACGATCTTTTACTCAAAGCGTCAGCTACCATGTTTGTTTTTTTTTCAAGATGGTATTGAATGGTATGGCCGTAATCTTTCAACAGCTTGAGCCAACGTCGTTGCCGCATGTTGAGTTCTACATTCCTCGCTCCATACGAATTTTGTATCTTTTCGAGTCAGCTGAGTTAATCGAGTAGAGATTTGAAAAAATCTTTCCACAAAATCTTCGATAATAACCAAATAAGCATAGAAAGCTACGTATTTCGATTACCGACTTAGGTTGTTCTCAACTGTGACTCATATCCCAACCTTGGATAGCACGTCACAATGACACCTATCAGTTTACTATCGCACGAATATGGTGTCCCCTACAGAGAGTCTGGCTTCGGTGCATTCCACAAAGGAAGTCACCAGATAAAGGCTCGGGTACAAACTTCTACAGTTGAATTTTTAACTCCTGAAGTTCAATAGGAGCCATGAGATTTTAGAAATGGGTTTTGTACCGGGTTCAAAGTCGATACAAAATTCAATATCACATTTTGGGAGTAAGTCAAAAAATTCTTCAGGAAATACGTCAGGAAATTTACTAACAACAGAAATATCATTCAAATCTGACGTATTTTTGTTCAAGTCCATAACATGGGCTAAGAAAGCTTGACATCCGTTTTTCAATAAACGAATAGCTTTATGACTTGATATGAAAGTGTTTGACTTCAATGGTTTGGTTGCTTGAATTAAATAACAGGTTGCTTAGGAATATGAAAACTAACAACCTTACGAAAGTAATCAATTTTGGCATGATGAGTAGTTAATCAATCAATCCCAAAAATCACATCAAAAGTAAGTATCTTTAAAGAAATAAGGTCAACGGGTAATGTGATTGTGCCAACTTGAATCAAGCAAGATTTATAAATAGTGGATGTAACGAAAGTTTCTCATAACGGAGTTTCAACAGATAAGTCAAAGTCTAATTTCTCCGAAGTCAAGTTTAAACGTTGAGCACAAGCAATAGAGATAAATGAATGGGTAGAACCGGTATCTAATAAGGTATAACCTTCGTAAGAGTTTATAATTAACTAACCCGTGCTAACTTCGTTCGGGTTCCTCATATTCTGACCAGTCACGAAAAATGCTCTTCCAGGAACCGTTGACTTTGACTTGTCCGGGACAGCCTTTGGAGTCACCATCCCCGCTGGACTGGGTTTCGCTACCATACAATCTCGAGTGATATGACCTTCTTTTCCACAATTATAACATACCTTGGAAGGTTGTGAACAATTTGGACTTATATGTCCCTCCTCTCCGCATTTGTAGCATATAACTGGCGGTCGTTCTTTTCCCCTAGAATTTGTTGATGGTGCTGATGCTGCTGTCGATGTCTTCTCGTCATCGTTAAATCTTCTCTTCTTAGATCGGACATCTTTTTCCACAATATCAACGCGTTGTGCGGCTTTAACCCATGCATCACTCATTCTCACTCAGTTCAGTTATTTCTTCTTTCAACACAGATTCCAGCTTTATCATCTTATACTCTGCCAAAGAGTGCTTCTGTTCAAGCAACACATATCGGGTAACACAAGCTTGAATCGTTGCATCCTTTTGCTCCACGACCGCCTGCCGTTCTTCAGCCTGCTCTTCTAACTCATGAATACAATTTTACAATTCTATATTTTGATCATAAAATACCTCTAATAAATTCTCCTCAGGTACCTATTCTTCCTCTTCTTCCTCACTCTCAGCTGTTACCTCTGCGACTATCTCGGGTGCAACTATCAATTCTTCACTCACCACATAGATATCCCTAATTCCTTCTTCGCCTGACATCACATTAGCCTGGTTGGTGACTAAAGGTGTCTCCACATTCTCATTCACTCTATTGTTAACATTCTCAACCGACATTCTTAAGTACTTCCATAAAACAAGGATTAATTAAACAAATTAACAAATCACATAATACCCCTATATTATAACCGACCAACAAATAAGCTTAGAAGGACACACTTAGCGAAGGATTTACTTGTCTCTCCCCTACTAGTTCTATTCCCCGATCTTCACCAGATATCATATCCCTAAGCTCTAATACCAACTGTGACGCCCCCAAAATACGTCCATTCCATCCAACCCATTCTAAGTCTCCAAATACATGGTACAGAAACAACCTACAACTTCATTAATACAATTGTCGTGCAAAATGCGACAACACATAAACTGTGAGTTTAAATACAAATATTATCTTATAGACAATATCCACACTCAAATAAGTCCTCATTACAATTATTGATACACTATTTTACAAAATAGTGAGGACTACTAAAACAACTGTCTTGAACCATTACTCCACACCCCGACTAGTTCCCGCTATATTATCGTCTCTTGAGAAGAAAAATGGAACAAAAAGGAAAAGGGTGAGCTCAACTGGCCTAGTAAGGAATATTATGACTAAGATAATGTACAACAAATTATCCTTAGTCTTCAACAGGGAAAAATCTAATAGAATACAATAGACAACAAGTTTTAGATCAACAACTGCAGCGGAAACAACAATTCATTAGAAGAGTTAAGTAGAGAATGAAATCTACTATCATCTATGAATTTAAAAGTTCATCATCGATATTTTATCCCTGTAACATCAATCAATATACATCTTGAATCAAATAGTCATCTTTGCACTACAGGCCAAAGATATTCATCAGTTGGTCATATTCATCTCAACACCTGTTCATCTTTGCACTACGGGCCAAAGATATTCATCAGTTGGTCATGTTCATCTAAACACCTATTTATCTTTGCACTACGGGCCAAAGATATTCATCAGAAAATCATTCATCTTTGCACTACAGGCCAAAGATATTCAGTAATATCATCATTTAGGACTGAGGATGATGAAAAATATTTTAAAGAAAACGAATCCAGTGAAACAAAAGAACAAATATTAAGAATTCGTACTTTAAACAATCCAAGTTCAAAAATACTTCATAAATAATCAGAGTGGAGTAAAATTCAAGAATAAAGACCAAAACATAGATCCAATCAAATGTAGGAACTATAACAGACAATCTTGGACATAGAAAAGAAAATTTAATTTTTCTGTGAATAGTGCCGTATTCGTGAATAGTGTCGTATATGTGAATAGTGTCGTATACGTGAATAGTAACTCCGACACTAAAAGATAGAAATTTCATAAACAAATTTATCATGCTTCATGAATAGTACTCGTGAATAGTAACTCGTGAATAGTAACCCCGACATAAAAAAGTTCTAAATTTGATAAAAAGTTCCGACCAATATTTCGGTATAATAATATTGAAGAAACAATATTATTTTAGAATAAAATAACATCCCTTACCTCAGAAAGAATAGTACTTCTGACTGGAATACTGGATATAGTGCTGAAAGAACTTGCACCGTATAGCAATACTCAAAGTACTAAAATACTCACAAAATACGCTCGATATTATAGAGAGAGAAAGAGAGAGAAATCTTTAGTTTTTGGTGTGATTTTCAATTCTAACCTAAGCACCATATTTATAGGAAATTGCTTAGAACACCAAAGCAGAAAATTGAATATAATAATATTATATATAAACAAAATTCATATGCCCACATCTTGAATCTGAATTCAGCCACCATGCACATGTTAAAGATGCCCACAACATATAAAAACATTTTTATTAATAAAAATAAATAAAACATCCAAAGATCAATTATTTCGGAACTTCAGAACTTCAATAATTCATAATAAATAGCCCTTTTATCAGAAAATTCAAATCTTGCGAGTTTTTATAGGAAATTCAATTCTCTACAACTTTACAGAAGAAAGGTTTTCCAAATTCCAAATATAAATTGACCGAAATCCACATACGAACGATTTTACAAGCTATAATCAAATTCAGTCAAGAAATGGGGTCCACCGACACACAAAACATGTGTTAATCATTCAATGCAACAAAAATACTCTTCCTCCTCATATACTCATATATCCCACGTTCATTGTAAAAATATCATCATTAATATATTATTAAAATAATATATTTAAATGAATTATTTTATCAGAAAAAGATAAAATATTAATTTTTAAAAATTGTCACATTAAAAATTTTCTCTATCTATATCCACATAAAATCAATATTTTTCTCATCATATAAATTAATAATTAATTATTCACAAATAATATTACAGAATCACAGTACTGGCAACCAGGCCGTTCCAAGGAAAGAGGGGGCTTACCAATAAGAATTTCTCCTTACTGGCGTGCAATTAGGTGACCAAACCTCTCCTTAGACAGAACTTTCTAGACATTGCCAATAATTTTTTCTATTAATATTATTCAGATAATATGAATTATTGCTTCGATAATGGAAAATACTGTGTAGTGACAATTATTGAAACAACAGTAATATAAAATATCAACGCAGCAATTATTGAATCAATAAAATAAAATACTAAACAGTAACTACTATAACAATTATTGAGTAGTGCCTTCTTACGTAAGAATCAATAATTGGTGCAATACCGTGTGCTACTATACAACAACACGTATTACTGTGTTTTAACCACCGGGTATTCCAACAGTATTAACGGTAACAACTGCGTTGTTATTTATAAATAACTTATACTTGTCATTTTTTCATCCAATCACTTTCCGTTATGGGGCCCACAAAAGACTGCACCGTTGTACGAATATTCCCCGACAGCAAGAATATTCCACGACCAAACGAATATTCTCCGACAACAATGAGTATTTTATAACCACTTGCTTATTTAAAAATAGTTGGGCATTTTACCCATAACTAACCAGCTTAATCAATTCAATCCTTACTATTTCAAAATAACAAATAGAGGAAATTAAATCTTCATTTATAAAAAGTTGGTGCCTTACAACCTCCCCTCCTTATGAAATTTCATCCTCGAAATTGACGTACGTACCTGGTGTTTTGAAAAGATGAGGATACCTCACTTTCATTTTCGTTTCCAACTCCCAGGTCATTTTCTCAATAGCATGGTTTCTCCACATAACTTTAACTTGTGGATGACCTTTACGACGTAGGACATACTCCTTCATATCCAAGATCTTGACAGGTACCTCCTCGTACGTTAAGTCTTCAGCTATCTCGTCTGGTTCTAACTCAATAACGTGGTTCGGGTCATCCACATATTTACGTAACATCGATACGCGAAAAACATTATAAACATGCGTCATACTTGGCTGTAAAGCGAGTCTATAGGCCATAGTTCCTATTCAATCGAGGATTTTAAATGGACTTATAAATCAAAGGTTTAATCTTTCCTCACATCACCGATTCTCGCTTTTGGAATTACAACTTCTTGCACCTCCTTCTTCATATTCATTAGCTCCGGTGTGTAGCTTGAGCGGTTTTAACTTTATCGATTAAAGTCGATTCTAATCGTATATTCGTTATCTTCACACAGATTCTTCGAATCTTTAACTCTATCTCCATCTTCTGTAAGTCATACGAAATGGGTCTTTGTGTTAACAATATCGCACTCGTAAACGCATACGATCTTTTACTCAACGCGTCAACTACCATGTTTATTTTTTCCAGGATGGTATTGAATGGTATGGCCATAATCTTTCAACAGCTTGAGCCAACATCGTTGCCGCATGTTGAGTTCTACATTCCTCGCTCCATTCGAATTTTGTATCTTTTCGAGTCAGCTGAGTTAATAGAGTAGCGATTCGAGAAAATATTTCTACAAAATCTTCGATAATAACCAAATAAGCATAGAAAGCTACGTATTTCGATTACCGACTTAGGTTGTTCTCAACTGTGACTCATATCCCAACCTTGGATAGCACGTCACAATGACACCTATCAGTTTACTATCGCACGAATATGGTGTCCCCTACAGAGAGTCTGGCTTCGGTGCATTCCACAAAGGAAGTCACCAGATAAAGGCTCGGGTACAAACTTCTACAGTTGAATTTTTAACTCCTGAAGTTCAATAGGAGCCATGAGATTTTAGAAATGGGTTTTGTACCGGGTTCAAAGTCGATACAAAATTCAATATCACACTTTGGGAGTAAGTCAAGAAATTCTTCAGGAAATACATCAGGAAATTTACTAACAACAGAAATATCATTCAAATCTGACGTATTTTTGTTCAAGTCCATAACATAGGGCTAAGAAAGCTTGACATCCGTTTTTCAATAAACGAATAGCTTTATGACTTGATATGAAAGTGTTTGACTTCAATGGTTTGGTTGCTTGAATTCGAATAACAGGTTGCTTAGGAATATGAAAACTAACAACCTTACGAAAGTAATCAATTTTGGCATGATGAGTAGTTAATCAATCAATCCCAAAAATCACATCAAAAACAAGTATCTTTAAAGAAATAAGGTCAACGGGTAATGTGATAGTGCCAACTTAAATCATGCAAGATTTATAAATAGTGGATGTAACGAAAGTTTCTCATAACGGAGTTTCAACAGATAAGTCAAAGTCTAATTTCTCTGAAGTCAAGTTTAAACGTTGAGCACAAGCAGGAGAGATAAATGAATGGGTAGAATCGGTATCTAATAAGGTATAAACTTCGTAAGAGTTTATAATTAACTAACCCATGCTAACTTCGTTCGGGTTCCTCGCATTCTGACCAGTAACGAAAAATGCTCTTCCAGGAACCATTGACTTTGACTTGTCCGGGACATCCTTTGGAGTCACCATCCCCGCTGGACTGGGTTTCGCTACCATACAATCTCTAGTGATATGACCTTCTTTTCCACAATTATAACATACCTTGGAAGGTTGTGAACAATTTGGACTTATATGTCCCTCCTCTCCGCATTTGTAGCATATAACTGGCGGTCGTTCTTTTCCCCTAGAATTTGTTGATGGCACTGGTGCTGCTGCCGACGTCTTCTCGTCATCGTTAAATCTTCTCTTCTTAGATCGGACATCTCTTTCCACAATATCAACGCGTCGTGCGGCTTTAACCCATGCATCACTCATTCTCACTCGTTCAGTTATTTCTTTTTTCAGCTCAGATTCCAGCTTTATCATCTTATACTCTGCCAAAGAGTGCTTCTGTTCAAGCAACACATATCGGGTAACACAAGCTTGAATTGTTGCATCCTTTTGCTCCACGACCGCCTGCCGTTCTTCAACCTGCTCTTCTAACTCATGAATACAATTTTACAATTCTATATTTTGATCATAAAATACCTCTAATAAATTCTCCTCAGGTACCTCTTCTTCCTCTTCTTCCTCTTCTTCCTCACTCTCAGCTGTTACCTCTGCGACTATCTCGGGTGCAACTATCAATTCTTCACTCACCACATAGATATCTCTAATTCCTTCTTCGCCTGACATCACATTAGCCTTGTTGGTGACTAAAGGTGTCTCCACATTCTCATTCACTCTATTGATAACATTCTCAGCCGACATTCTTAAGTACTGCCATAAAACAAGGGTTAATTAGACAAATTAACAAATCACATAATACCCTTATATTATAACCGACCAACAAATAAGCTTAGGTAGGACACATTAGTGAAGGATTTACTCGTCTCTCCCCTCCTAGTTTTATTCCCCCGATCTCCGCCAGAGATCATATCCCTAAGCTCTGATACCAACTGTGACATCCCCAAAATACGTCCAATCCATCCAATCCATTGTGAGTCGCCAAATACATGGTACAGAAACAACTACAACTTCATTAATACAATTGTCGTGCAAAATGCGACAACACATAAACTGTGAGTTTAAATACAAATATTGCCTTCTAGACAATATCCACACTCAAATAAGTTCTCATTACAATTATTGATACACTATTTTACAAAATAGTGAGGACTACTAAAACAACTTTCTTGAATCATTACTCCACACCCCGACTAGTTCCCGCTATATTCTCGTCTCCTGAGAAGAAAAATGGAACAAAAAGGAAAAGGGTTAGCTCAACTAGCCCAGTAAAGAATATTATGACTAAGATAATGTACAACAAATTATCCTTAGTCTTCAACAAGGAAAAATCTAATAGAATACAATAGACAACAAGTTTTAGATCAACAACTGCAGCGGAAACAACAATTCATTAGAAGAGTTAAGTAGAGAATGAAATCTACTATCATCTATAAATTTAAAAGTCCATCATCGATATTTTATCCCTGTAACATCAATCAATATACATCTTGAATCAAATAGTCATCTTTGCACTACAGGCCAAAGATATTCATCAGTTGGTCATGTTCATCTCAACACCTGTTCATCTTTGCACTACAGGCCAAAGATATTCATCAGTTGGTCATGTTCATCTCAACACCTGTTCATCTTTGCACTACGGGCCAAAGATATTCATCAGTTGGTCATGTTCATCTAAACACCTATTTATCTTTGCACTACGGGCCAAAGATATTCATCAGAAAATCATTCATCTTTGCACTACAGGCCAAAGATATTCAGTAATATCATCATTTAGGACTGAGGATGATGAAAAATATTTTAAAGAAAACGAATCCAGTGAAACAAAAGAACAAATATTAAGGATTCGTACTTTAAACAATCCAAGTTCAAAAATACTTCATAAATAACTAGAGTGGAGTAAAATTCAAGAATGAAGACCAAAACATAGATCCAATCAAATATAGGAACTATAACAGACAATCTTGGACATAAAAAAGAAAATTTAATTTTTCTGTGAATAGTGTCGTATTTGTGAATAGTGTCGTATACGTGAATAGTGACGTATACGTGAATAGTAACTCTGACACTAAAAGATAGAAATTTCATAAAAAAAATCATCAGGCTTCGTGAATAGTACTCGTGAATAGTAACTAATTAATAGTAACTCGTGAATAGTAACCCGTGAATAGTAACCCCAACATGAAAAAGTTCCAAATTTGATAAAAAGTTCCAACCAATATTTCGGCATAATGATATTGAATAAATAATATCATTTTAGAATAAAATAACATCCCTTAACTCAGAAAGAATAGTACTTCTTACTGGAATACTGGATATAGTACTGAAAGAACTTGCACCGTATAGCCATACTCAAAGTACTAAAATACTCACAAAATACACTCGATATTATAGAGAGAGAAAGAGAAAGAAATCTTTAGTTTCTGGTGTGATTTTCAATTCTAACCTAAGCACCCTATTTATAGGAAATTGCTTAGAACACCAAAGCAGAAAATTAAATATAATAATATTATATATAAACAAAATTCATACGCCCACATCTTGAATCTGAATTCAGCCACCATGCACATGTTAAAGATGCCCACAACATATAAAAAACGTTTTTATTAATAAAAATAAATAAAACTTCTAAAAATTAATTATTTCGGAACTTCAGAACTTCAATAATTCATAATAAATAGCCATTTTATCAGATAATTCGAATCTCGCAATTTTTTATAGGAAATTCAATTCTCTACAACTTTACAGAAGAAAGTTTTTTTTAAATTCCAAACAAAAATTGACCGAAATCTACATACAGACGATTTTACAAGCTACAATCAAATTTCAGTTAAGAAATGGGGTCCACCGACACACAAAACATGTGTAAATCATTTAATGCAACAAAAATGTTCTTCCTCCTCATATACTCATATATCCCACATTCATTGTAAAAATATCATCATTAATATATTATTAAAATAATATATTTAAATGAATTATTTTATCAGAAAAAGATAAAAAAATTAATTTTTAACAATTGTCACATTAAAAATTTTCTCCATCTATATCCACATAAAATCAATATTTTCCTCATTATATAAATCAATAATTAATTATTCACAAATAATATTACAGAATCACAGTACTGGCAACCAGGCCGTTCCCAGGAAAGATGGGGCTTTCCAATAAGAATTTCTCCTTATTGGCGCGTAATTAGGTGACCAAACCTCTCCTTAGACAGAACTTTCTAGACATTGCCAATAATGTTATCTAATAATATTATTCAGATAATATGAATTATTGCTTTGATAATGGAAAATATTGTGTAGTGACAATTATTGAAACAACAGTAATATAAAAAAATCAATGTAGCAATTATTGAATCAATAAAATAAAATACTGAACAGTAATTACTGTAACAATTATTGAGTAGTGCCTTCTTACGTAAGAATCAATAATTGGTGCAATACCATGTGCTACTGTGCAACAACGCATATTACTGTGTTTTAACCACCGGGTATTCCAACAGTATTAACGGTAACAACTGTACTGTTATTTATAAATAATTTATACTTGTCAGTTTTCTTCATCCAATCGCTTTCCGTTATGGGGCCCACAAAAGGCTGCGTTGTCGTACGAATATTCCCCGACAGCAAGAATATTTCATGACCAAACGAATATTCTCCGACAACAATGAGTATTTTATATCCACTTGCTTATTTAAAAATATTTGCGCATTTTACCCATAACTAACCACATTAATCAATTCAACCCTTACTATTTCAAAATAATAAATAGAGGAAATTAAATCTTCATTTATAAAAAGGTGAGGCCTTACAATAAAAATATTATATACAATAGTAAAATCAATATAATCAAAACATCCAGATTTAATCTCAATAGTAATATTCATAAATCAACTATAATTTGGATAGAAAAAGAAACCAATTTTGTCATGAATAGTAACTCGTGAATAATAACCCATGAATAGTAAATCCGACACAAAAAGGTAAAAATTTCACAATAAAATCCATATCAATATTTCGGTATAATGATATTGAAATAACATTTCTTAAACTTATAAACAATTTATTTTAATTATTTACACTTTACTAAATAATGCATTTAATCATCCTAAAATTCTAAACTCATAAGATTTCATCACCAATAACCAAAACCATCATAAAAAATCTGCATATACCTCATATAGGATTCTCAAGCCATAAAATCCTATTTTCCAATTTTCTTACTTCACATAACATATTTAATTCATTTACTCATAACTAGTACATTTTCATGAAAAATACCAAATCAGTTCCAAAAATATTTCTTTTCTGGGATTTAGCAGAATATAGTCCCATATTGAACATATATTTTTCTCAGAATTTTTAAAGTTTATTTACTATTTTTCATATGGCCAAAACCGCCAGAATATTTAGACATTTATCACAAATTGTAGTTTTCTCCAAAAATTCCGAAATTTACAGAGTACACTGATATTATATAGATGTACTCCAAATAATAATTTCATCAATTTTGGAGTTAACCACAAGGAGTTATAAGCGGTTACTTTTTAAATAGTCTTTTCTCATAAAATTCACAACTCTTAATCTATACATCCAAAAATCGTCATTTTTGGACACAATCTAGAAAACTTATCAAATTATCATTTCAAATTTTTCCAGAATTTTCTGAAGGACGTAAGAAGTACGAACCTGAAAAACATAATAACCCTTAAAATTCCTTACCTCAAAAGAGCAGTATTTCTGACTTGAATATCGGATATAACGTTGAACGAACTTGCGTCATATAACAACACTCAAGATATCTAAATACTAACAAAAATATGCTTGATAATATAGAGAGAGAGAAAACTTATGTTTCTAGTGTGATTTTCAATTCTAACTTAGCCCTCTATTTATAGAAAATGTTAGAACGCCGAAGCAGACTTGACCTGCTACCTGATGGTTTTACCTGCTACTATTCCACCCACCAAAAATCAGCCATCTTCCCCAACAACTAAAAGTGGGGCCCACCCATTTCTAGAATTTTCCACCAAAATCATTTATAAACCTAATTTCTGAATTAGTCACCTCTTAAAATTCATAACAAATCATTCGTTCATTTTTAACGGTTCAAAATTTGTGAACATATACTCAACTTATATATGTATAACATATCCAAAAATCACAACAATCTAACGGTCAGATTAAAAATTATAACTCACACAATAAAGCTGTAAGAACACTAATTTGATCTTTTAATACCTCAAATCTGACAAAATACTGATAAAATACCTCAACATTAATTCCTTCATTTATAACCATATAAATAAATCCATCATTTATATCCACATCAAATAAATATTTCCTTATCATATAAATCAATAATTAATTATTTACAAATAATATTACAGAATCACAATAATGACAACCAGACAGTTCCCAGGAAAGATGGGGCTTTCCGATAAGGATTTTACCTTACTAGGCGCGCAATTAGGTGACCAAACCTCTCCTTGATAGAACTTTCTAGACATTGCCAATAATGCTATCTAATAATATTATTCAAATAATATGAATTATTGATCTGATAATGGAGATACTGTGCAGTGACAATTATTGAAACAATAATAATATAAAATATCAACACAAGCAATTATTGATTCAATAAAATAAAATATTGAACAGTTTTTACTGTAACAATTATTGAGTAGTGCCTTCTTACGTAAGAATCAATAATTGAAAAAATACTGTGCAATACTGTGTGCTACTGTGTAACTACGCGTATTACTATATTTTAACCACCATGTATTCCAACAGTGTTAACGGTAATAACTACGCCATTATTTATAAAAATTCAAATTTGTCATTTTCTTCATCCGATAATTATTTTATTATGGGCCCCACAAATGGCTGCGCCGTCGTACGAATATTTCCCGACAGAAAGAATATTCCACGACCAAACGAATATTCCCCGACAATAATAAGTATTTTATAGCCACTTGCTTATTTTGAAAATTTTATATATATCACCCTTAACTTTAAACTTTTATCAATTTAACCATTTACTAAATAGAAAAATTGAATACTTTTATTTCATAAAATTCGGGGTCTTACATTCACATTCTGATCTGTCCTCCTACCAGGCGCTATTGGACTGTATCGCAGCCGCCAATCATTGATATCCCAATACTGGGAGTTGATGGCTTTACTTTGTCAGACAGACTGTTCACTCAGGAGGCAATTTACCGCTGGTAGTTCCCTCGCACCATTGGAGCCCAGACCCGCGCCACACAGTTTATGGGGGATATGGTTCCTGGATCCGTCATGATGATAGATTGGATTGTCTGCGTCCAAGAGCCTACTCATCTGGCACAGATTGATAGTTTGGCCCAGCTGTTGGACCGGGCACATTTCTTTATCCAGCATTTGGGCAGAGATCCTTTTGAGGCGGATACTTTTGATCCTTTCAGCTCTGGGGCTGGCCATTCAGGTGGCCCATATTCAGATGGTTTTGCCGGTGCAGATCCTCTATTGTATCAGCCTTGATATCCCTATTGGCAGAGATTCAATGACTTAAGAGGAGTTGCATCAAGTGGATAGGTTTGATGATGTAGACATCAACACTATCGACTTCTTCTAATGTATTTCTCGCTATATCTTTTGATAGGCCTCTGTTAGATATTGGGCGGTTGTGCCCCATTCTCGTTATATCTTATGATAGGCCTCTATTAGTTGTTGGGCAGCTGTGCCCCATTTTCTGATATTTTCTAGTTGTACATAGAGATGATGTATTTAGATGATGATGTACTTAGGAATGTATGTATACTATTTTCCATTCCCTACATCATATTGTCATCTATTGTTTATCATGCATTCATTTCCAAATATGAGTTTAGCAGTGACCGTTGGATGGTCTTATGACACGACCCTATAGATGTCTTCATCGACAATTAGTCGGATTGATCATACCTCACCAGTATTAGTGGAATCTTCTCTGAGATTGTGGTCTGACAGTTTGTCCTCCCTGGATTGGGTGATAGTTGATCAGCTATTGAATCACTTTATGACCCTCCTGATGTTTTAGGTTCCATCGAGCTTTGTAGAGGGCATGCTGGAGCATTGGGTACCGAATAGGCAGGTGTTCTGGTTTGAGACCCAGGAGTTGACTCCTACTTTGGAGGAGTACGAGCATCTTACAGACTTGCTATTGGATAGGCCTTGTGCTCGGATGGCTGTCGAAGATATGAGCCGATAGTTTATGACCCTTACAGGCTTGAGATGTAGAGTTGCGTTAGATGAGATCTCCTCGGGGCATGTAGTGTCCATGAGTTTTCTGATTGACAAATTTAGGTCATTGGACAATTATCTGCGGCTACTCCGGGGATTTCACCACTTCGGAGGATAATGGGCGTGTTGCCCGAGTAGACATACTCTTAATGTGTATAGTGGATTATCTGTACATGCCATTGTATATGGACCACTTAGATATCAGTGTGATCATGGTACTCGGAGCTCTCCGGGAGGGACATACCATCTTACCGACGATTCTGGCAGAGACCTTGAGGTCGGCCACACCCATTCTATGGGGGTGTTTACAGGCAGTTCGGTCTTGTTGTACGTATGGTTTATGATATATTTACGACTTATTGACACTTTTCGATGCCATGGGTATTGTTTTTCCCATGAGATAACCATGTCATACTCCTTCCATTCGATAGAGTATACAGACGCAACTTCTTGGTCGGCTTTCTTGTCAAGGATTGAGGATCCATTTGATATATTACCGTGTTCAGGGCTCAGCTCTCCCTACAACTTTATCACTCATGCAGCTGGCATGGATTATCTTCCCTTGGCTGGTTGGAGGGGTATGACCACATATCATCCACCGGTTGTGATGGCACAGTTTGACCAGTTTCATGATGTTCATCCTTTCGATAGGGCATTGGGTTAGTGATTGTCATCTCGGCTTCTGTCAGCAGAGGATTTGTCCAAGATTTATGCCTGTTGGACCCAGTGTGAGAGGGCTGACTTTTCTACTAGCCATCCAGGTCGTTCTACAGAGTATTCTACATGGTTGGAGGTAGAGATTGCATCGGCTAGGGTTGTATCCTCAGAGCCGAGTGCTGATTCTGATAGTGGGGAGCCTATGGAGTACCCTAATTCTCCCACTGAGGATGAACTATTTGCTAAGTTGTTAATATCTCTTGTTTATTCCCCCATTATTCCTTCTACGTATTGTGACTCCACATTCGACATAGTATTTAGAGCAGAGTTTACATCTGATGATGTTTGAGAGGGACCAGGCTAGGGCCTTGATGTTGATAGCTCTTTCTAGTAGAGATGTCGCTCTGGTTGAGAGAGGTGGTGATTTTGTTCATAGGGATACCACTATTGCTGAGCGGGATGAGGCTCGATCATCTAGGAATGCAACTGTCATTGAGATGGATGATGCTCTAGCTACCCGAGATGCTTCCATTACAGATAATACTACATTGAGATCTCATAGTGCCGACATCATTACATAGATGAGTACAGTCATTGATGAGCATAGTATCACCATGCAGATGGCAATATTTCTCTTGGCTCGTGTGGATACCCTAGGGCAGAAGCTCACAGAGTTACCTCAATCTTCTCAGAGGGATGCCATGTTAGACTAGATGGCTCGCTTATCAACTGGTTTTTAGATTAGCTTTGTTTTTCTTGCATAGACTAGGTTAGCCATTTTTTCGTGTAAAGGACACATTGTTTATATCAAACAGAATTATATGGTAAGAAAATATGTTTTGATTCACTTCCCTTTTAGTTATGCCTTGTTATTCTAAACTCCTCCTTGATAGGATGGGCATTAAGATGTCTCAGGATCTTTCAGAATAGATCATTGATCTTTATATTCCCCTACCCTTTGGTGTATTGGGACTAGTTTCTGAATATGGTCATGGAGAGGATTTTGGCTTTCCTCTCTGAGGTTGACCGCACCACAGATGGTCGCCAGTACTCCTTTGTATTGAGGAGACTAGGTAGTTCCATCCTTTATGGATTGGTGTTTCTAAGGAATCAACCGCAGCTTAGATGGTCGCCGGTTTTTCTTCCATTTATGTGGGGAGACCAAACAGTTCCATCACTTTGGTCTAAGCCGATGAGGTATGGTTTAACCGCCCCAAAGATGGTCACCGATGTATTCCCGTGTATTGGGGAGATCAGGTAGTTCCATCTCTTATGGTTTGGTTTGAAAGTTGAAGGATGATCCAAGTACTTTTGATATGGTTTTGTGTTTTTGGTAGGAGTGAGACCGCACCGTGAATGGTTGCCTATGTACTCTCATTGAGAAAATGAGAGATCAGGTCTGTGTAGTTCCAACCTAGCGTTAAAAGGTTGAAAGTTATATGTTGAAGGGTGAAAAGTGTGGAGAGATTTTGTTTTTATTTTTTTTTGTAGTTAGACCGGACCATAAGAATGGCTACCTATGTACTCCCATGTATTGGGGAGATCAGGTCTGTGTAATTTGTCCCTGATGGGACAAACTGATGTTGTGAAAGGTGTATGTTTTTCCAACCTAGCGTGAAAAGGTTGAAAGATGTATGTAGTGAGAAAGGTTTCAAAAACCTGAATTGACTGATGGATCTAATGATCCAAAACCAGGATGCTGGTTTGTAGGTAACTTCAGACATAGTACCTGATGAGTGGGTTTTATACCTACGAATCAACCTCTAATTCGAGCTTAAACTGTGTTAACTCGTTATAATTATGTTAATTTTTACGTGTTTAGTGTTGTTTTATGTTTAGGTGTGGTGGCTTAACATCTAGACTTAAAAGGTTGTTTTGTGGCTAAAATGGGCAAGATAATAAGCAACAACATGACTGCAGCAGATTGACCCCTGTTGGGGCAGACATCATAAAGCTAAAAACCCCCGTCGGGGCGGGGGTACTTGATCGAAAGCCAGAAGCACTGCCCGTCGGGGTGGGCCATTAGTGAATGAAAACGCCCGCCGAAGCGGGGGTACGGGAAAAGTCAAAGGTCTGTTCCAATTGTAATACTGCAGAGGCGTGGAGAATAGATGTTGGCATGGTGTGGAATTCCATTAGGCGTGGAATTATAGTCAGAATACGTGTCCTAGGATGATAATTAACAAGATACAACAAATGAGATAGGATCAAACAATCAATTAACGAATTCTAAGCCGAAAATTGAGCGAGAGCATTGGACGGAGATTTGAAGGTTTACGTCACGAGAATTACGAGATTGGAGCTAAGAAGAAGGGTGGTTCTGGATTCATTCTTTTTCCTTAATTCATTACTTATAATTGGGATGATGAATTCTTTGATAATTTCAGTTTTTAATTCATTTGTGATGAACTAAATTCTTTATTAGGCTTATGACGGATCTTATGGTTGAATGATGATTATATAGCTTTGAATTTCAGTTTAATAATCTATCTTTTAGTTTATCTATAGTGATTTGTGCTTGAATTTATGAATTGCTTGATCACCAATTTTGTGTGGAATTGTATGGACTCGAGAGAGGAAATATGAATCTAGACTTAGTCATTATAGTATGTGTTCTTGAATTCTGTGGATGAGTGGAATCTTGATGTATGTTAGGGTAGAGATATGCTTAACATCGCATGTAATCGGATAGAGAACTTGAACTTAAACCTTCTTTGATTGTAATTCACATAGAGGTATAGTGAATTAGTTGATTAAGGTGTTTAGCTTAATTCTATCTAATTTGTGGATTTACGTTAATATGATATTAGTGCATCGAGAGGTGGCTAGTTCTACTTGAGTGTTCTTGATTAATAAATTGGGATAATGAATTGAATTGGAATAGGGTGTAATAATCAGAGTGATACTTAAAGTGAAGTCGTAAGTCTAATTCCCCATCATTTTCTTGAAATTACAGCTTTTGAGTTGTTAATTGCTTAGTATTTTTATGTTTTTAGTTTTTAATAGTTATAATCATTGAATTGGATAGTTTAATAAAATTTGGATTAATATAAAGCTGGTAATTGTTAGGATTAATTTCTTATTAAGTCTCTATGGGAACGATACTTGACTTATCATTATATTACTTGTTGACCACGTACACTTGTGTGTGAGCGTATATAGATTTAACCCAACAAGTTTTTGGCGCCATTGCCGGGGACTTAGTATAGATTTTAATATTTTGTAATATCAGTTTAATTAGTTCATTTTTACTTAAACATTTATTCTTTTGTTTTGTCCTTTCTATTTCAGGTTCTTGAAGTTGGTTTATGCAAACTCAGTCCAAAACCCCATACTTACTTCCTTTTGAGGACGATATCGAGAAAAGGTTTCAAAGGCTAAGTAAGCTTTTTGGAGATATGTGACACCTTCAGATACAATGGGGTGTCGGATGAAGCAGTCAGACTTCGCTTGTTCCCATTCACTTTATGGGACAAGGCGAAGAGTTGGTTACATTTGCTACCATCGGGATCAATAACTACTTGGGAAGACCTTGCTCAGAAGTTCCTGGCTAAATTCTTTCCACCAGCTAAAACTGCAAAGATGAGAAACGAGATCACCATGTTTGAGCAGCAGCATGGGGAGTCTTTATATGAGGCATGGGAATGGTACAAGGAATTACTCAGAAAATACCCTCATCATGGACTACCCAAATGGCTGCAGATGAATACGTTCTACAACGGGTTGAATGGGAATCTCAGGATTAGTATAGATGCAGCTTCGGGTGGAGCGTTTATGGCCAAGAGCTACAAGGGGGCATATGAGTTAGTTGAAACTATGGCAGCTAATAACTACCAGTGGCCTACATTGAGGATGACACAACCTAAGGTGGCTGGGGTATTAGAGGTAGACGGGGTAACAGTATTGGCAGCACAGATTGCTGCTTTATCAAAGAAAATGGATACTCTGATGGGTGCGCAACCAAAGCAGGTGGCATATGTTTGCGAGTTATGTGCCGGAGAACATCCTACGGAGCAGTGTGCCATCAACCCAACATCGATTCAGTTTGTGGGTAGCTACAATAGAATTCTGCAAAATTCGTATCAAAATGCCTACAACCCGGGGAATAGGAACCATCCTAATTTTTCATGGAGCAATAATCAAAATTAGCAAACTCCACGACCTTCTTATCCCCCGGGGTTTCAGAATCAGCATCAACAAACAGCTCAGCATCAAGATTGAAAAACAGATTTAGAAGAGTTGTTGTCGAAATATATAACGAGCAACGAGGCGGTTATGAAATCACAAGCAGTAGCCATCAAGAACTTAGAGAATCAGATGGGACAGCTGGCTTTTGCATTGAATAATAGGTCGTTAGGGACTCTACCAAGTGACACAGAAAAGAATTCGAATGGAAATCATGAGCAGTGTCAGGCAATCACTTTGAGAAGAGAAAAATAGCTAGATGGGAAAATTGTAGAAAATTCGGTTAAAAAGGATGACAAAGTTGATGAAAACAAAGTGGTTGAAGAGAAACAGGGTGAGGAAAAGCAAGTTGAATAGACAAAGTCAGATGACATACCAGTTGTGTACCCTCCACCGTCGTTACAGCAGAGAGTCCACAAATAGAAATTAGATAAGCAAGTCGCCAAATTTTTTGAAGTTTTCAAGAAACTTCAAATAAATATTCCTTTCGCAAAAGCTTTAGAACAAATGCCAAGTTATGCTAAATTCATGAAGGGAATTTTGTCAAGGAAAAAAAAGTTGGAGGATTTTGAAACTGTGACATTAACAGAGGAGTGCAGTGTAGTTCTACAAAGAAGGTTACCGCCAAAGTTGAAAGATCCAGGGAGTTTCACCATTCCGTGCACAATTGGGAACATGGTGTTCAAAAAGTGTTTATGTGACTTGGGGGCAAGTGTGAACCTCATGCCGTTATCAGTATACACCGAATTAGGTTTACCAGCTTCGAAACCAACCAATATATCTCTACAATTGGCGGATAGGTCAGTCACGTACCCAAGAGGCATTATGGAGGATATTTTGGTCAAGGTGAATAAATTCATATTTCTAGTAGACTTCATAATTCTGGATTTTGAGTAAGATAAAAATATCCCAATCATCCTAGGGAGACCATTTTTGGCTACGGGTAGGACTCATCGATGTGCAAAAAGGAGAATTAACCATGAGGGTCCAAGATCAAGAAGTAAAGTTCAACGTGTTCAAAGCTATGAAGTTCCCTATGGATGAAGAATAGTGTTTTTGGGTGGATGTCATTGATCAGATAGTTAATAAAGACATGGTTAAGATCTTGGTGAATGATCCATTAGAAACTACACTATTGGGAGATGAAGATTCAGGTGATCCATAATTTATAGATTATTTGCATATGCTTGATTCTTTGCCACGAGTTAGTAGATTCAAGACACCATTTGAGCCATTACACACAGAAGAGAAAGCCACTGCAAGGATGAAACCTTCATTGGAGGAGCCACCTACACTTGAGCTTAAGCCACTTCCTAAACACCTCAGGTATGCATATTTAGGCAATTCAAATACTTTATATGTTATTATTGCTTCTTCGTTTAATGAATTGCAGGAAAGTAAGTTGCTGAGAGTGCTTAGAGAATACAAATCGGTTATAGGATGGATAATTGCATATATCAAGGGAATAAGTCCATCCTTCTGCATGCACAAAATTCTTATGGAAGAGGATGAAAAGCCAACAGTGGAACAACAGAGACGGACTAAACCCGATCATGAAAGAAGTGGTGAAGAAAGAGATTCTGAAGTGGTTGGATGTGGAATCATCTACCCAATTTCAGACAGTGCTTGGGTCAGTCTCGTTCAATGTGTGCCGAAAAAGGGAGGAATGATCGTAGTAAAGAATGATGATAATGAACTAATTTCGACAAGGACAGTGACCGGTTGGAGGGTTTACATGGACTACAGGAAGATGAATAAGGCAACCCGCAAAGACCACTTTCCTCTGCTTTTTATTGATCAGATGTTAGATAGGTTGGCGGGGCACAAATTTTACTGCTTATTGGATGGTTATTCGGGGTATAATCAAATAGTCATTGCTCTTGAAGATCAAGAGAAGACCACTTTCACGTGCCCATACGACACCTTTGCATTCAGGAGAATGTCTTTTGGCTTGTGTAATGCACCCACAACTTTCTAAAGATGCATGATGGCCATTTTCTCGGACATGGTGTAAAAAGAGGTAGAAGTTTTTATGGATGACTTTTCAATCTATGGAAACACTTTTGATAAGTGTCTGGAAAATTTGGTCATGGTGTTAAAGCGGTGTGTGGAAACTAATTCGATACTCAACTGGGAGAAGTGACACTTTATAGTCGAAGAAGGAATAATCTTGGGGCACAATGTCTCTGCAAAGGGATTAAAGTTGATAGAGTAAAGTTGGAAACAATTAAAAATCTACCACCACCAACTACAGTCAAGGGAATCCGCAGTTTTCTGGGACATACGGGATTCTACCGAAGATTCATTAAAGATTTCTCTAAGATTGCAAAACCATTATGCAGTCTCTTAGAGAAAGATTCAGTTTTCAAGTTTAATAAAGATTATAAGTCAGCTTTTGAGCAGTTGAAGAAAAAGTTGACTACAACTCCAGTGATCGTTGCACCGGATTGGACTATACCCTTTGAATTAATATGCGATGTGAGCGACTATGCAGTAGGGGCTGTTTTGGGTCAAGGCCGAGAGAAGATATTCCACGCCATATACTATGCAAGTAAAACTCTTACGGATGTATAATTGAACTATACAACTACAGACAAAGAGTTACTTACAGTGGTATATGCCTTTGACAAATTCAGGGCATATTTGATTGGGACAAAGGTGGTGGTTTACACGGATCACTCGGCAATTCGCTACTTGATTTCGAAGAAGAATGCTAAGCATAGACTTATCAGATGGATCCTTCTCCTTCAAGAATTTGACTTAGAAATAAAGGATATGAAGAGTACAGAAAATCAAGTAGCAGACCATCTATTAAGGCTAGAAAATCTGGATAAAGATGCAGCGGATAAGTGTGTGATCAATGAATCGTTATCAGATAAACAGCTATTTGGAGTTAATTAGGAATTTCCGTGGTATACAGATTTTGCTAACTATTTGGTGAGCAACATCTTTCCCCCTAATTTGACGCACCAACAGAAAAAGAAATTCTTGCATGACGTCAAGTGGTACATGTGGGATGAGCCATATTTATTCAAATAGTGCGCCGACAAGATGATTCTAAGGTGTGTGCCATACAGTGAAGTGAAGAATATCATACACGAGTGTCATGCATCTGCATATGGGGGACATTATGGTAGTGAGCGAACAACAGCCAAGGTTCTTCAGTCAGGATTCTACTGGCCTACGATGTTTAAGAATGCCCACCTAATTTGTGAAGACTTGTGATAGATGCCAAATAGTGGATAACATATCAAAGCGAAATGAGATGCCACTACAGACTATCATGGAAGTGTAAATTTTTGATATATAGGGAATAGATTTTAGAGACCGTTTCTGTCATCTTTCAACAACTTATACATCTTGCTAGCAGTTGATTATATGTCAAAATGGGTGGAAGATGTAGCACTCCCCACTAACAATGCCAAAGTTGTTCTCAAATTTCTACAAAAGAATATATTCAGACGGTTTGGCACACCAAGGGCAATCATAAGTGATGAGGGAAGTCATTTCTGCAATAAAGCCTTTACAGCGCTCTTGGCAAAATATGGGGTCAATCATAGAGTGGAAACATCATATCACCCCCAGACAAGTGGGCAACCTGAGGTCTCCAATAGGGAGGTAAAGAAAATCTTAGAGAAGGTAGTCAACCCAAACAGAAAAGACTGGTCTCTAAAATTAGACGACGCACTATGGGCATACAGGACATCATACAAGACTCCAATTGGGTTGTCTTCGTATCAGTTGGTCTATGGAAAAGTGTGTCACCTACCTGTGGAGCTATTACATAAAGCCTACTGGACAATTCAAAAACTCAACTTCGATCAAACAGTGGCAGGAGAAAAGAGTCTACTTCAATTGAATGAACTTGATGAATTCCGACTACAAGCATATGAGAACTCGAATTTGTATAAAGAAAAGGTCAAGAAATGGCACGACCAGAAAATATTATAGAAAAATTTTGAACCAGAACTAAGCAGTATTACTGTTAAATTCACGCCTACGATTGTTCCAAGGAAAGCTCAAATCTAGATGGTCGAGGCCATTCACAATCAAGAGAGTTTTCCCACATAGCGCCATTGAGTTATACAGTAGGAATCCATTGGAGACGTTTAAAGTCAACGGTCATCGATTGAACCACTATTGGGGTGGCGACATTGACAATGATGTCATCGTAATCACACTTTCTGACGCACCATGAACATGAAGTAGTCAGACTGGAAGACTTAAAAACAAGCGCTACTTGGGAGGCAACCCTAATGTTACTATTATTTTTATATTTTTAAGCATGCTAAGTTATTCGTAGTTTAAAGTATAATTTTAGCAATTTATTAGGTAGTTAGTCGAGTCATATTCTCTGGTAACTTCACCCTTCAACATTCAATGTTCATGTTATTATCTTAAATCTATCAATGTTTTGTGTTTCAAGTACTTAAAAAGCTTATGGATAAGTGTTGCAGGCAAAGAATTGAAAAACTCAAGTGCAACTATAGTGTACCCCCCCTCCCACCCCCCCCCCCAACCCCCCACCGAGGCGGACATTACATGAAGGAAACACCCGCCAGGGTGGGGGTCTTAACCCAGAAATAGTTTCCCCCCCCCCCTCGCTGGGGCGGATATTTAACAAAGGACACCCCCGCCGGGGCATGGGCAGGGGTCTTGAAGCAAAAACAGTGTACCCCCCCCCCCCCCCCGCTGGGGCGGGCTTCTATAGCACATTACCCCCTGCCGGGGCGGGGGTACGAGAACATGAAAACATCAATTCGGTAGTTACACACCATTTCACCCATCTTCCCCATTACTTCTCTCATAACCGGCGCCTATACTCCCTTAACCTACAAACTACCCACTTCTCCACTTCATATACCCACTAAACACTTATGCTACTTCCTCTCTATAAATCAAAGCCCTAGCTACAACAATTTTGTCATATTCCATACAATTTCACCAAAAACAGAGCTTGGATTCCACTATTTCGGGTTTCAACAAGGAGGAGTGTACTTCAATTGGCCTCAACCATTACATCAATTTCACCATTGAAGGAGAAATCACTAACACCAACGAGGGTAAATTTCTGTGTTACTCATTATTCTAAGTTTTTCAACATAGTTGGGTTATAGTGTTCACATTTGGGAGAATTGTGAGTTGTGCACACCAAGTGTTCGACAAATTTTTTAAGAGTAGTTTAGGGGTATTTGGCTAGAAATTCATCCATTCTAGTACCATGGCACCAAAACCAGCAGCGAAGCGACAACGAGGCGAGAGCTCCGGGTCTACACCACCGGCTAGAGCCTTTGACAGACGAAAGTTCGCTAATGCCAACGCCTCCGACCGCTATGACTATTTAGTGACCAAGGCCCTAACTCTAGAGCGTGGCTTGGCACCCGACAACGTCGATGGCGAAATGAAATGGCAAATTTATGAAAAAGGATGGGATAGGTTCACTGACGAGCCGGAACCAATTGTTAATGTGGTAAAGGAATTTTATGCCAACGCGGAGGATAAGGCCCCATTTATAGCATTTGTGAGGGGAAATCAGGTTCCTTTTAGTGCTGACGCTATTAACGAGTACTATCAATTGCGAGTTCCTAGAGAGTGTCAGTATACCTATTTGCGTGGCCACGAACCCGACTATGAGGCCATCTTGACTGAAATAACAAAGCCGGGTACCATATGGGTCAAGGGCCGAAAAGGGGGCACTATCTTCTACAGTAAGGATTTTAGCTGGTATGGTAAAATATGGTACGCGTTCATGTGCGCCAAGCTATTCCCATCCACACATATGACAGAGGTGACCAAGGAGAAGATATTCCTCTTATACGCAATCGTGCAAGACTTTCTCATCGACGTGGGTGGCATCATAAGTTTCTCTATCTGAAGATGCCTACGAGGGCCATTTTCCGGCGGCTTGCCACACCCATCCCTTATATGTGGGTTGTGCAGGCAGGCTGGAGTTTGATGGTCCGATAATGAGACTACCCAGATTCCACTCCAGACTTTGGACACCAGGATGATCGCAAGGTATTCAGTGTGGCCCGGGGGCGAGTCGCATCCATGAGGGGTCAAATTCATATTTTCATCAGCTTCTGAGGAGGAGGCTGACGCTGAGGACACCTCCGATGATGGCTAGTTCCAGGTGGATGAGACTACGGGAGAGCACGCGACTGAAGAGATGTCGGCAGTTCGGCAGAGATACGTTTAGCCCTCAATTTCAGAGCATACGGAGACAAGTGGATGGGTACAACAAGGACGCCACCAAACAGATGAGGAGACTCGCGGTTAGGCATGACCATATGTTCGAAGCTATGAATAGATCCTTCGCCTCCTTGAACGTGACCCTCCAAAGTTTCAATCCTACTGCCCTGTTTCCTTACCAGCAGCCTGCCCCAATGTCAAGGTTTCCACCGTCTGATTCTGATAGTGAAGAAAAACAACCACCACCTCCAGCTTAAACGATTACATGGACGTCCTCTTACACTTATTGCTTTATTTCTATAATGAGGACATTGTAATTGTTTAGTTTGGGGGAGTTAGTTTATTTTTTATGTTTCCATGTTTAATTGAGTAGTTAGTTTTGCATATGTTAGTATCATATTTAGTTTAGGTTTATTTTATGTTTGCATTCATGTAGGATAATAGTTGTATAATAGAGTAGTATTGTAAATAGTTTTTATTTAGTTTGTACTCCTGTTATGTTTATTCCATATATATATTAAAAAATTAGTTAAGTATTTTGTTATCTTGCATGAGTCCAGCTGTTTGATATAGTTCTGTTTATTTTGGCTAATGATGAGAATGGGATTAAGTACCAGAGCTAAAGAACAATTTACTAAGTATTGGGCAATTGCAAGAAAAGGGGTTTATCATTCTGTTTCAAGGTAAAAAGTGTAAAAATTTTCATCCGGAGAAAGGCTTAATACTGAAGATGAAGATGGCTTCGAATTGAATGTTCATACTGGATGTTATATCTCAGCCTATAGCATCTACTTGTTTCAACACAATCACGGAAGATATGGTGCAACTTTGGCATTGTAGATATGGACACTTGGGCTTTAAGGGCTTAAAAACTCTTCAGCAAAACAAGATGGTGAATGGTTTACCACAGTTTAAGTCTCCCTCAAGGATATGTAAGGCTTGTTTGGTAGGGAAACAATAAAGATTCTTATTTCCAAGGAAAAGCACCTGGAGAGCTTCAAAAATTCTGCAATTAGTGCATGCAAATATTTGTGGACAAATCAAGCCCATCTCAAATGGCAAGAAGAGGTATTTGATTACTTTCATTGATGATTTTAGTAGAAAGACGTGGGTTTACTTTTTGATGGAGAAATCAGAAGCTTTAGCTATTTTTAAGAGTTTTAAGATACATGTTAAGAAGGAGACAAAATCGTTCATTAGAGTGTTACGTACTGATCGAGGAGGGGAGTTTACATCACAAGAGTTCATCAATTTTTGTGATGTAAATGGCATACGAACACAATTGACAGCTACCTACACACCGCAACAAAATGGTATTGCAGAACGGAAGAATAGAACTATTATTAATATGGTTCATAGTATGATTTTCGAAAAGTAACTTCCAAAATCTTTCTGGCCTGAAGTAGTCAATTGGATAGTGCATGTCTTGAATCGAAGTCCAACAGTGGCAGTGAAAAATAAGACTCCAGAAGAAGCTTGGATCGGAGTTAAGCCTTTAGTGGAGCATTTTAGAGTTTTTGCATGTATCTCCCATGTTCATGTGCTTGACAGTAAAAGAACTAAACTGGATTATAAGAGCTTGATTTGTGTTCTGTTGGGAGTTAGTGAGGAGTCCAAGGCTTACAAGCTCTATGATCCAGTGTCACAAAGAATCATAATAAGTAGGGATGTTGTATTCAAAGAAGACAAGAATTGGGATTCGGATAAGAAATATAAAGAATCCATTGTGTGTGACTTAGAATGGGGTGATCTTGAGGAGGAAGAAACTATGTTTGATGACAATGAAGAGGGAAATGAAGTTGATCCTAATGAAGAGGAATCTGAATCTGATCTTGAACCTCATGTAGATGCAGTCAAAGAGAATTTTTCTTCAGATTCCTTGGCCGAAGAAAGTTCTCCTAGCTCGAATGAAGGGAGGAATAGGAGACCACCAATATGGATGAAAGACTATGAAATAGGAGAAGGCATTTCTAAAGAAGATAATGAAACTCATTTGACCATGTTTGCAACTACTGATCCCACTCACTTTAAAGATGCTGTAAAGAGTGAGAAATGGAGGAGAGCCATGAATTTAGTAATGGAAGCAATAAAAACAATGGTACATGGGAATTGACAGAGTTACCTAAGGGAGCAAAGAAGGTTGGAGTGAAATGGATTTATAAGATCAAGTTTAATGAAAATGGAGAAGTGGACAAATACAAGGCTAGGCTTGTAGTGAAGGGGTATACTCAGTAACATGGTGTAGATTATACTGAAGTACTTGCACCTGTGGCACATATGGAGACAATTCGATTGGTGGTAGCACTTGCAGCTCAAAGAGGATGGACTATCTACCAATTAGACTCAAAGTTTGCATTTTTACATGGTGAGTTGAATGAAGTGGTTTTTGTGGAGCAGCAATGTGGTTATTTGCAAAAGGGAAATGAACAGAAGGTGGTCAAGTTAAAAAAGGCACTTTATGGGCTTAAGCAAGCACCACGTGCTTGGTACAGCCGTATAGAGGCCTATTTCATGAAAGAAGGCTTTGAGAAGTGTGACTACGAGCATGCTTTATTCATCAAGACAAGAAAAGAAGGCAAAGTATTAATTGTAAGTCTCTACATTGATGATCTCATTTTTATTTGTAATGATGAATTGATGTTTACAGAGTTTAAAGATTCCATGAAACATGAGTTTAACATGATAGATCTTCGTAAGATGAGGTATTTTCTTGGTCTTGAAGTCTTGCAAAGATTTGATAGTATTTTTATTAGTAAAAAGAAGTATGTTTTGGAGGTGCTGCAACGGTTTGGAATGGACAAAAGTAATTTTGTTCATAATCCTATTGTTCTAGGCTTTAAGCTCGTAAAGGATGAAGGTGGAGTTAAGGTGGACAAGACTTACTATAAACAGATCGTGGGTAGTGTAAGACCCCAACTTTTATGAATAAAGATTTAATTTTCTCTAAATATCATTTTGAATAATAAGGTGTGGATTTGATATAATGTTATATTTGTGGGTAAATTTATAAATTTTGCAAAGTAAGCAAGTTGTCATAAAATATTCGTTTGGTCGGGGAATATTCGTTTTATCAGGGAATATTCGTACGACGTCACAATCATTGGTGGACCCCATAACGGAATTACTGTCGGATATAGAAAGCGACAGAAATAACCTTTTTATAAAATAACGGCAAGGCTTTTACCGTTAACTGTTGAAATACCCGGTGATAAAAGTAAAATAATACGCGTGGTTGCACAGTAGCACACGATATTTTTCGTAAAGGATGAAGGTGAAGTTAAGGTGGACAAGACTTACTATAAACAGATCGTGGGTAGTGTAAGACCCCAACTTTTATGAATAAAGATTTAATTTTCTTTAAATATCATTTTGAATAATAAGGTGTGAATTTGATATAATTTATATTTGTGGGTAATATTTATAAATTTTGCAAAGTAAGCAAGTTGTCATAAAATATTCGTTTAGTCGGGGAATATTCGTTTTATCAGGGAATATTCGTACGACGTCACAATCATTGGTGGACCCCACAACAGAATTACTGTCGGATATAGAAAGCGACAAAAATAACCTTTTTATAAAATAACGGTAAGACTTTTACCGTTAACTGTAGAAATACCCGGTGATAAAAGTAAAATAATACGCGTGGTTGCATAGTAGCACACGGTATATTTCGTAAAGGATGAAGGTGGAGTTAAGGTGGACAAGACTTACTATAAACAGATCGTGGGTAGTGTAAGACCCCAACTTTTATGAATAAAGATTTAATTTTCTTTAAATATCATTTTGAATAATAAGGTGTGGATTTGATATAATATTATATTTGTGGGTAATATTTATAAATTTTGCAAAGTAAGCAAGTTGTCATAAAATATTCGTTTAGTCGGGGAATATTCTTTTTATCAAGGAATATTCGTACGACGTCACAATCATTGGTGGACCCCACAACAGAATTACTGTCTGATATAGAAAGCGACAAAAATAACCTTTTTATAAAATAATGGCAAGGCTTTTACCGTTAACTGTAGAAATACCTGGTGATAAAATTACAATAATACGCGTGGTTGCATAGTAGCACACGATATTTTACAGTATCTTTGATTATTCATGCTTACGTGAGAAGTCACTCAGTTTTGTTCAATTATTACCACAGTAATGGTTGCATAATATCTTATATTATTGATTCAATTATTGTCACAATATCATCTGCATAATATTTTATATTATTAAATCAATAATTGAGACGAGACAATTATTCATATTATTATTTGCATTATTGACAATGTCTAGAAAGTTCTGTCGAGGAAAGGGATTTGGTCCTCTAATTGCGCAACAATAAGGAGAAGTCCTTATCGAAAAGCCTCATCTTCCCTATGAATGATCTAGTGGTTAATATTGTGAGTTATAATATTACTGATGAATAAATATTATTAAAAATGTGTTTAGTGAAGCCAAGTGAATTGATATAAAGAGATAAAGTATTATATATATATATATATATATATATATATATTATTATAAGTTTTATTTTTATTATTATTATAATAGTAATAAAATAGAAAACTTTTTATATAAAACAGAATACTTTTTATAAAGTTATTCATTTTATTAGATTATAATTAGAATATATTATATTTTATTTAAAGTTTTCGTTTTATTAGAATATTTTATTGCATAGTGCTACATAGTAAAATCAAATTTTCAAAAGTTTCAGCCGATTCAAGTCGTCCGTAATTTCTCTTACTGTGCAGTCCGTGACTTTTTCTAAATAGTATCCTGTCATTCTCCTATAAATAGGATGCTTAGTTTAGAATTAAAAATTACACCAGAATCAGAGAATTATTCTTCTATAATATTGAGCGTATCTCTTTTGAAGTTTAAGGAAACTTTGAGTGTAAAAAATAGTGCAAATTTTCTTCAAAAAAATCTCCGCTATATACCTGTTGGAATTACTTTCCTTTTAAGGTAAGGGGTATTATTTATTTAATATTCGTTTACGATATTATTTTTCGTATTCGTAAGGAATTTTATTTTCGTTCAATATTCGTAAGGAATATTATTTTCATTCAATATTCGTAAGGAATATTATCTTCGTTCAATATTCGTAGGAATATTATTTTCGTTCAACAGTTGTAAGGAATATTATTTTTGTTCAATATTCATAAGAAATAATATTTTCTTCCATACTCTGTAGTATGTAAGTAATATTATTTCGTTTCATATTCATAACTCTACACTTATTTTGATAAGTATTGCTTCTATACTCCTTGAAATTAGTAGAATATCCTTGAAATTTGCGTTTCATCTAGTATTTTTTCACAGAAATGTTTTTTTGAATATTCTTGTTAAATTTTAATCTTTTCATGCCGGAGTACTATTCATACATATAGTACTATTCATACGGCACTGTTCATACATACGGTACTATTCACAGAGTACTATTCATAAGGTACAATTCACAAATTACTATTCACCCGGGGTACTATTCTGTAATACCCAGGAAAAAAAAGGATAAAAAAAATTGTTTCATTTATATCTTTAGTAGTAATATATTTTTGGTGTAATATTATTTGAGAACTAATTTGATTTGAGGTTATTATATTTTGAAACTCTTGAGGGACTTAGTGAGATGTGATATAATTTAAGTTGTTTCATTTATCTAATGCCCTTAGAGTTTTGCATAAATTTATGTAAAATTTAATAAAAATAATTTGTTAAATCTTTGTCATGTGTGAAACATAAACATTTTACGAGTTAAAAATAATTTTAAATATTTTGAGTATTCGAATCGTATTTAGATGAAAAGAAATTTTTGTGTGATTTCGAATTATGTTCTGAAGAGTACGTATGTTGCAAGAATGAAACTCAAAGATATTAACGGGGGGCCCGCACCAACAGTGGATCATGTGATTTAACGTGAAGAACCTTACCAAAGCTTAACACGGTAGGTGACAAATCTTTTACAAGTACATTGATAATTATGTGGACCGATGACTTATCCGCGTTGATCGTTACAAATGGTGGCACTACGTCTTAACTAAAGTTTATGAATAATTATGCAATTTAAATAAAAATAATCATTGGCCTGCAGTGCATGTATAGTGCATGAATAATTCGTGGATGTGATAATAACGAATATCTTTGTCCCGTAGTGCATGGATAATTCGGTGATGCGAATTATTTATTGAGATGTGTTATAAAGATAAAATATTGACGATGAACTTTTAAATCATAAAAGATAGTAGACATCATGCTCTACTTGACTCTTCTAATGGTATAGGCGGATCTACCTTAGGGTAGTGGGGTCAATTGACCCCACTGAATTTTTGGGAGTTAATTTTTAATTTGATTTTGATATTATAAAGTGTTTAGTGAAAATAAAAAATTCAAATGAAAAGACTATTAAATATCTCAAATTTCTACTAACACAAACCCTCCACTCTTTTATATTGTTTAGTAATTTACATTGAACATGATATTTTTGTAGCTATTGAAATGAGATTATCATTACGATAATTTCAAACAATGAAATCTCAAAAAATGTTAGTATAAATAATATTTTAACAATATTATTTAGTTTTGTAATTTATTTTAGAGGACACAAGAAGTGTCTCTTATAATAACAGTGTTTTAAAAAAATTATAAAATATCATTTTATATATAACAAAAGATCGAGGATTCGAAGTGTATTCAATCACATAAAATAATATCAATTTTATATGATAGCTCACACAATTATTTATAATATCCCTCGCATTCTGGCGTTTATATTTTATTGTATTTAACTTTTTTTAATAAATTTTTATTTTAAAAAAATTGAACCCACTGAATTAATGGGCTGGATTTGCCCTCGTCTAATGGATTGTTTGTTCTGCTGCAGTTAAACTTGTTGTTTATTGTATTCTACCAGTTTTTATACTGTTGAAGGCTAAGGATAATTTATTTTACATTATCTTAGTCATAATATTTTTTACTGGGCTAGTTGAACTCACCCTTTTCTTTCATTGTTCTCTTCAGGAGTTGAGAATATAGCTGGAACTAGTCGGAGAATGGAGTGATGGTCCAAGATGGTGGCTATAGTAGTCCTCACTATTCTATGAAATAGTGTGATAATAAATGTAATGAAGACTTCATTTGAGTTTGGATATTGTCTACGAGACAATATTCGTGTTTAAACTCTCAGCTTACGTTTATCGTATTGTATAAATTAAGTTTATATTTGAATTATGTACCATATATTTGACGACTCAAAATGGGTAGTATAGACCTATTTTGGGGGCGTCACAGATAGTCTCATGTATCTAACAGCTGCTCAACCTGACATGATGTTTGTGGTAAGTCTTATTAGTAGATATATGGAGAATCCTACCGAGCTTCATTTACAGGTTGCAAAAAGGGTCTTGAGATATTTGAAAGGAACAATTGGGTTTGAAATTTTTTATAAGAAGGGAGGAGATGATGGAATTTTCTTTGAGAAGGGAGGAGGAGATGATGAACTTGTTGCGTACACTGATAATGATTATGCAAAGTAGTATGGTTGAAAAGTGTGTTGGGAAAATTGGGTCTAAATCAAGGCAAGACAATTATTCGCTGTGATAGTAGTTCTGCAATCAAACTTTCAAAGAACCCAGTAATGCATGGTCGTAGTAAGCACATAGATGTACATTTTCATTTCCTTCGAGAGCTCACAAAAGCTGGTACAGTGGAACTGGTGTATTGCAAGACACAAGAACAGTTGGCTGATGTGATGACTAAACCACTCAAGCTGGATAGTTTCTTGAAGTTGTGAAATCTATTGGGAGTTTGTTCTGAGATGGATATAAACTGAGTGCTTTTAAGGGAGGAATTGTTAAGTTTGAATTGTTAAGTTTTGTTGCTTTAGTGGGTTGTTACCACTCTGTCAATAATTCCCTATTGTTAAGGGTTAGTTATTTATTTGAATTAGTCTTACCACGTCTTTTAGGAACTGAGCGTGGGTTGTTATTTTCTTGTTTTTCAAGTGTTGCTACGTAAGGCTATAAGATAGCTAAGTTTGCTCTTCAATAATAACAGAGATTTCTCCCACATTTCTTTATCTTTTCATGAATTCTCTTAATGTTTTAGGATTTAAGGAGTTAAAAAAAAGGGCCCGGTCTCCCTAGACAAGCTCTAAACAAATTTTTAAGTATATACAATTTTTAAGTGACCTAAATACCTCTAAATGTTCAAATTTAACTTAAATTCAATTTATATTAAAAAATTAACACATATTTCTCTAGATTTTTTTTATAATTATATTCTTCTTCTTTTTTACTATACTTTTTCATATAATTTTATATATATATATATATATATATATATATATATATAAAATGTTTATATATATAAAATATATATATAAGGTGTATACATAATCACATAATATTATTTTTTTGGAGTAGAGTGGGGTGGGGTGGGTGGGTGGGTGGTAAGAGGTGTATACATAATCACATAATATTATTTTTTTGGGGGGGGTGGAGGTGGGGTGGGGTGGGGGTGGGGGGGTGGGGTGGATGATGGTAAGGGTGTATACATAATCACATAATATTATTTTTTTTTGCAGATCGATAAATTGATTGAATGAAAGAACATGGAACCCTATTTTATTTTTAAGGGGCATATTTGTCAATTACTTAAAAATAATAGATGGAATAAGTTATTCCAGACCCCCTTCCAGGAATAAAAATTATAATTTTAAGTTAACACATATTCCACTATGAATATATTATTCCGTTGGAATAAACAAACCAAACAACATTTTTATCATTCCAATGAAATGATTCATTACATTCTCCATCCTATTCCATCACTCCAAACTTAGCATAAGATTGTTGATCTGCATATCACCCGAAAAGAAATATTGATTATTCTTTTGCTAAATTTGACTTGACAAACTATGAACCCATTTTCATTCCTATAACAGAAGGCACAAATTTTATTACAAATCATTATGCAAATTGGTCCTGCTGACAGTTAAGGTTTTTTAACTGCAACCATATTCGTAATATTGTTTTGGTCCTATGATAAACATAGAGAGTCCTTCTACGCAGACAGGCGTAGAGGACCGGAAAATTGGACCGGTCAAATATTTTTTTTTAATGTGACTCTCAAAAAATGTATAGTATTTATTCCAACAGGAATTTTTACAAAATATGGTGTTTTAGGTGTAATTTGGATACATATACAAATACATGATTATACAGACTGTATAACCCTGTATTTGTATATGTATCCAAATTACACCTAAAACACCATATTTTGTAAAAATTCCTGTTGGAATAAATACTATACATTTTTTGAGAGTCACATTAAAAAAAAAATTGGACCGGTCCAATTTTCCGATCCATTTTCCCTGTCCGCGTAGACTTATTCATACATACAATATTGAAATGTGGTAAAACTTGGCCAACGGCCAATTGCAACTCAGTCCACTTGCAACACCCAAGATAAGTTATTAAGTTAATTCTTTTAAAAAGCTCATCCTAGCTAGGGATGCACCTGGCCTCAGAGGCGGAACTAGGCGAAGGCGAAGGCGAAGGCGGGGGCGGGGGCGGGGGCGGGGGCGGGGGGGGGCGGGGGGCAGCTGACCCTGGTAAGGTGGCGGTCCAGGCGGAGCTAGGGGGGCCGGGGGCCGGGGGCAGGGGGCAGCCGACAGCCACTGAGCCAAAACCAACACATATCTGGTTCTTCACTTCTTCTTCTTCTTCTCCCACTGCAACAAACACAGATCTGTTTTAATTTTTTTTTTAAATAACATGAAACGACGTCGTTTCATTAAAAAATAATTACAAAAAAATAAAAAATTATTATGTCTTCACTCCCTCAGTTGCTCTCCACCTCTCCCTCTTTTCAATTGCTCTCCGCCTCTCCCTCCTGTGCTCTTGCCGCCTTGATGGTTGTCTCTGCCGTCACTACTCCGCCCGCCGCCGTCGTCTGCTCCACGCCTCCACTACTTTGGACTTTCCCCCCCCCCTTTTAAAATATGTTCTGGTTCTGCCACTGCCTGGCCTGCCCAAGGGGGTTGGGCATGTTTCTACCAGACTACCAGTAGTTTTTACGGGTAAAATAGGAAAAAATAGGGGACAAAAAAAAAGGGGGACAAAGAAAGAATTAAAACTAGTATGACAGGCCAGGCCGGTTGAGTCTGGTTCCATGACAAGGAGACCAGACCAATCTGATTAAGTTAATAGTATCGTGACCCAGCCCTACCCAGTACATAAAGGGCAGGGCCAGTCCGGGTCTAAAGCGTGTTGTGCCATAATTTGCAACCCTATAGTTCAAAATTTCATAGTATCACGATCCAGTCCTACCCTACAACATAAAGGAGTAGAGCCAAGCCGTGTCAAAAGCGTGCTGTGCCAGTTTGGGCGAAATTTGCAACCCTATAGAGAATCTGTCAACAAGTCATGAGCTCATTTATTGCTAACAGATAAAATATATTTCTGTAATACTCTGAAAAAATTATTTCTGTGAATGCAGCTAGAAGGCAAAACCATTACTTAAATACTGCCATTTTGGTACCTACCTCCCAAAATAAAGTTTTTTGAATTTCAATGACCACCAATATAAAAATTTATTGCTCCATTTTTATTTTAAAGATGGAGCAAGTGTAAATGTTTAATTTAGTCATTAGTGTGTAAAACTATCGGTATGAGGTTAAAGAAAATCTTCAGGCATATTTTAGCAAAAAATAAAATAAAAAATCTTCAGGCATAAACTAAATAGGATTTCTCATTGGTTACAATTAACAACATTGTTTAAACAATTCCAATTTCAACACAAGCAGAGTTTATTTATGATCAAAGGGAGTACATTTTCATATTAACTCAAAGATTTATACATGGCTCAAAACCAAATTTCTATAGATAAAACTGCTCAACGCCATATCCAATTACCAAAAACACAACAATCACTTGCACCATATCCAATTAACAAACTTACAAAAGTCCAAAAGCACAACAATCACTAGATAACAACACAGACCAACTATATTTTAAGACTCGTACAGATTTATTAGACACATATCTATAGATTCCACATATGATCCACCCAGCAATTTAATTAAATATCCTTTTCTATTGCAGCAACGGCAGTAGCAAGATCTTCATCCAGGAAAATATCCCACTGCCCATCCCACTTAATAAAAAATTCTGTATCCTCAAAATACTTCACTCTATGCACATCCCCAGCGGGAGTAAATAAATAATCCCCAACACCCAAATCATACTTTTCCTCTTTACTCAAATTCCAGACCTTTTTGCTCCCCTTTAACACTACTAAATCATGCCCAAAAGTATGGTGATGTGCCGGCTCAATGCTCCCAGACTTAAACCTCACAAGTGCCGAGGTGGGAGTCTGCCTTAATATCTTCATAGACCCACCGGGCATTATATCTATCGGAGTGAATTCGACTGACTTGCCTAAAGCACAAATGGCACAAGTATCAGTCAAATTTTCAGAATCGGAGCTGATCTGTACCATTTCAGGGATCGAGTTGTCGAGAAAAGATTCAATTTCCGGGGGCCAGGGTTTGGAATCGGAGGCAGGGCAGGGGGATTTGAAGGGGGTATTGAGCCAGGTTGTGAGAATTTCGATGGCGGACTCTGTGGAAGTGGACATGCCGGACAGAGAGAGGACGTTGGAGTTGTTGATGGATCGGGCGTTCAGGGCGTCGGAGGGGGAGGTGCAGGTGGCCGCGTAGACGCCGGGGAATTTGTTGGCGAAGATTGAGACGCCAACGCCGGTGCCGCAAGCGAGGAGACCGCGGGTTTCAGCTGAGGAAGTACTGTTGGCGGCGGACGTGGAGCTGATGCGGCGGCCGATTTCGGAGGCGATCGAGTAGTATTTGTCGGTGCCGAGGTCTTCGACTTCGATGTTGAGGTAGCGGAGGTGGGCGACGAGGGTGTCTTTGAGAGTACACCCGAATGAATCAGCTCCGGCTATGATTTTCAGCCGGCCGTGGCTGTTTTTTGAGTCTTCTTGCGCCATTATAGGCGGCGCGATGGCGATGATACTTGTATTTGAGCGAGAGATGACACTGAGATTTAAGTTTAGTGTAAAAACGCGTGAACCTAGCCAAGATGCTGGTCAGATTAATCAGACTAAGGGGCTGTTTGTTTAGAGCTGAATGAGTCTGAATGGCTGAATCGGTAAGTGGCTGAATCATTAAGTGCGTTTGTTTTGAAAAAAAATCGTCTGAATGGCTGAATCGGTCAAATGCGTTGGCTGAATGGTTAAGGCCAAATTTTTGGTCTGAATGGCTGAATGGTTGGCTGAATGAAGTAAAAAAAATTAAAAATAATACTAAAAATAATAAAAAAAAATATTAACTATTATATTATGTAATATTAAATAAATTTACAACAACTTTGAATTTTTTCAGAGGGGTAAAATATTAAAAATATGTCATTCAGATCTTTAAGATATGTCAGTTATCAAACAGTTTTTTTCATTCAGATTCAGCTCATTCAGATTCAGCTCATTCAGATTCAGATTCAGATTCATTCAATTTTTATCAAACACCCCCTAAGGGGGTTTAATAAAAATTGTCTGAATCTGAATCTGAATCTGAATCTGAATCTGAATGAGTTGAATCTGAATCTGAATGAAAAAAGTTTTGATAATTTACATGTCTGAAACATCTGAATGACAAAACTTTATTATTTTACCATTCTGAAAAAATTCAAAATTGTTGTAAATTTATTTAATATTACTTAATATAATAGTTAATATTTTTTTAATTTTTTAATTTTTTTTACTCCATTCAACTAAAAAAATTTGACTTAGTCATTCAGCTCATCCATCTCTTCATCTTTTTATTTTTCTTGGTTGAATTAGTTGTTGGTAGTTGATTAATTGAAGGTCATGAAGGACCTTAAAGTTATAAGGTGGATATCAAAGAGAGTCCTTTTGTTAAAACACCTTAATGATGTATCTTAAGTAAACCAATGAATTAAAATTGTATGCCTAAGCATAAGGATGGAAAAAAAGTAATACTGGAGTATAAAAGTACTTTAATACATATTTGTTTGTGTTGTGGTATGATTTTGTATGATAGGAATCATAGTGATGTATGTTGTGGAAGTGTTCCAAGTGGAGTGGAGGAAAAATACGCTATAGAAGACTACTTTTGACGGAGTCATAACGTTTACACATTTTTTTTGGCAATTAATTATCACTCTATAATTGAATAGTCAATCTATTCCCAATATAACATCAAACTCTCCAAGTTTAATCAGGAGTAAATCTACTATCATGACATTCCCCTTAATATTCACCCTACAATTGTGACAGCCCCAAATTCGGGTCCTCTGACCCCGGTTCAATCATCACGATAGAATACAAATGTGACGCCCCCAAATCCGGGTATCTTCCGACCCGAAAGATGGTGCTACACTGATACTCATAATTGTACATTCATTCTACTGAAACGACACCAAAATGTGTGTATCAATTTCATTCTTATTACATTAATAATGTTACATCCCGTTCCCAGGTTCTGAAACCGCTACATTCTTTGTTTACCATAATATGATACATACACTTACTAGTCTATTACAAGATAAACTAGTCACACATCTTCACTTTGCCTTTATCTCTACTGGAACCTTTGGTTCACTTGACTTTAGCTGCAATCATATGTTCAAGCAAGGGTGAGCATAACTAGCTCAGCAAGTCTAACAATGTATAATATAAATACCACTTTAAGAAGCATATGATTATTCCTTCATAACTGAACAATAGTTATGAAGTACTATAAAACGCTGACTAGGACTTTTTAATTCATAACAACAATTCCAAAGTATATATATAATAGCTTAGGAATTCTGAACCGGCCAAAAGGACCAAGAAAATACTCTTTCCGTTTTCATACTTGAAAAGGACTTCCGGCACTAAGGCCATCCAACCGTCTTTACTTATGAGTACGTCTAGGTGATCAGCCTATAGTACCTTATGTTGATCAACACTCTTCCATTAAAGGTATTTACGTTTAAGTTTTGGCAACCTCGCGTGCCCATCGAATAATCGATGAAAATACTTTTTTTTGTTCATAGACAAACTTATCTTTACATCTGTACCAAATACTTGGCATATGATAACGCTAACAGTTCCATATTGAAAGACTTGTAAATAAATCAATCAATCTTTCAAAATTCTAGCCGAGTTAAAACTGGCATCAACCCTTTCTTTAAATCATTCATGCATTTCATAACATGAATCACAGAAAACTTGACTAACACGGAGGTTAGACAAGCGATACGAAAGACTTGCCTTTAAGCGTCTAGTACAGTATAATTACCTCCCCTTTGAGTCTTTACAGTCTCTACAACATATAACCACATAACATAACACATTAGGTCATGAACGAACATACATGATTCCTAATTAATCTTATCCTTCTTCTCAATCTAATCATTTATTAGATTGTTTACTATTGGTTTGCGGCTTGCCGTTTACAACTTACTTACCAACTTCTTTATCTTCTATGTTGTAAGTGGATTTACTTCATTAATACCACTCGTTTCGAATTAATCATCCTTCCTCACAACTTACTAACATTCTTACGTTATTAATCGAAATTTGATCGTCATTGGTTAAGTATACTTATTGCATACCGTTCACGTTCACGTAATATTCAACAACTTTTAGTTATAACTCTCAACGTTATTGTCATCATCGAAGATGCTACTTTAAGTTAATTAATTCATCATCAATTAACTATCTTTCATCTTGTATACTTAATCATACTTATTTCATTAATAAAGTAAAATCGACTTTCTATGCTTCGTTACAGCTCATTAACGGTCTTACGTTATTAACCAACCCTCGATCATCATTGGTGAAGTACCAAAGGTGAACATCATACACGGTTTACTTATTACCCTCTTGCGTTCTTCGTTTAATTATTGTTAAACCATACTTAATCTTCTAATGTTATCACCTTATAAGTGATTTAAAGTCAATCTTATTATGTATAATAAGTACCTTCATTGTCTTACTTTTGGTCTATATTCAAAAGGAATGAAAACCTAACTTGGTCAACATTTTTACATTGTCGGCGCTGCGGTGTGGCATCCCTAGTGTAAACTCGGAGCTGTGATGCCAGTTAACAGGGGACTCAGCCGGATCTGGCGCTGCGGCGCGGATCATTTGTGCTAGGTTGGCGTTGTGGCGCCACTCCTGTGCACCAGTTGGCCAAAACAGTTTGTTTTCTTAACGAAACTCCCGGCTTCCTAATTTGTTCGTTTTACATCCGAATTGACTCATTCGAAAGCCTACAACTCACAAATTACATCCTTTACGTGTTCGTATAAGAATTTTATACTTTTGAATCTGTTAACTCGGAATTCACCTTTGAGTTCATTTTTGAGCGTTCGTTTAACGTTTTCGACCGTTCAATACTCGCTTTCTTCGTTATATGTCGGAATTCGACGATTCTTGTGCCAACGACTCTTAATTACCTTATCTCACGTGTTGACATTGGAACCAACATTTTCAAGTCACACTGACAACTTTTGACCTTTAATCCGAGATTTTTACGTTTTCGACGTTTAACGTCTATTTTCGCAAAATTCGCCATAACTTCGTTATTCGTGTTCTATAAGCCAAATTAAATGAAACACTTCATTGATTCATTATCTACATCCTAACCAATCATGATGCACATACCTTATCTATGATGGTTTTCAATTTGTCCATCAACAACCATATTAACACTCAACGATTTCTACGGTTTTGAACTTACGCAAACATTTACGATTTCCATTCAATCATGACTTATCAATGTTTTCATTATTAATAGTCATCCTTATTCCTGTAACAACCCCAAAATTCATACAATTTAATTCTCGACTTCGGTCGTTAATAATACGTCTAATTTCTGATTTTACACCATTATTCAATGTTAAACTTAATAAAATGCAAAATAATTAAAACTTTTCTATCATCTTACTTTAATTTCATGAATCAAAACCTTTATCATCTATATGTCTTTGAATCAATCTTATCTTATGATTCGCTTTATCACTATTATTATATAAAATTTTACATTTTAGACCACATGATCTCAATTTGGACAGTTACATAGAGTTGTATGGATTAAGGAAATGGCTCCTAATCCAAATTTGGAGTATATTTCTTACTATAAGGTTTACCACCTCGCTTTCGCTTTCATACTTAAAAAGGTTTGGATACAAGAGAGTTAGATGAGCACTAAAAGTCTTTTTTCTACCAGCATGGCAGGAGATCAACAATAAATCATTCAAAGCACATAAATTCCCATGAAAATGAAGGATAAGCTTCTCGACCATTTTTTTTAACTTTCATCTGCAAGGAGTTTAAAATATTTACCATATCATTGGTCCACAATAACTATTGAAGACCAAACAATATCGGAAGATGGTTTCAGTCCACCTCCCCTACAAGGTGACTGCAAGCTCATTCTCTTGGTTATTAAACTGGCCTCAAATTGGCTAATTCTTGTGTTGCTCCCAAATATTTTTGGTCTCGCCATCAATAACTCAAATATTGGCCCCCTTTTGGAGGCAACTAGAAGATGAAGGAAAACTTTAAAGGCCATAATTAGATATTAAATTTACGAGGATTTGAGAATTAAATGGGTTTCTGCATATTTAATCAAGAAGTTACTAAGATTCTACATGTTTTCTTGCGATAGTAAAAAAAAGGAGAGACTTCGTGTAGATTATGTAGGAGCAGGAGATAGCTTAAGCTTCCCCACCATGGTTCTTTTTTTCTTCTTTTTTATTTCTTTTTTGGTTACCCATTTTTATATGTTTTGTTTTTCACATTAATGTTTCTGATCAATTCGGAAAAAGGAAAACATCACTTGTGCACTAGGTGAGAACAATTGCATAACCAAGGCATATTCAAATGTGAACTAGAGTACTTCTGCTTGTTGTGGTCGTCTTCGTTGTAGTCACATGAGATTGAAGGTCAGCATCATTTATTTGCATTGTACTGAATACTTGTGACTACCCGAGAAATCGGATAGCCTTATAATAGGTTTTCAATGTAAATATCTAATAAAATGAAATTTTATAGATATTATTTTTTGTTATGTGTTTACAGGTCGTATTACGACCAAGATTGTGTTTATGTGTTAGAATACACGAATTATGGTTTCATATAAGAAATTAAAAAAAATTCGAGAAAAGACGTAAAAATACTATTCACGCTAAAACCGCTTTTACGCTTTTTCGAAATTTCAAATCATGTCATAACGTTTATTCGGTGATTAGAGATGTAATCTCTAATAAAATTTACGAAAGGGCATGTTAAAAGATATAATAGAGATTGTTATAAGATATGACAGATATATACCATAATTGTAGTTTCCATAATCAATGTGTACACATTAATGTAATTTAGGAATTATCATAACTGTATTTAGGATACGTGTGTATATATATCAATCTATGTAATAGAATGGAATAACTTGAATGAAATAAACAGTTCTCAGTTTCAACATGGTATCAAAGCCTTGATCGTTACCATCAGTTACGCTCGTATCCTTGCTTCTTCTTAGAAAACTAGTCGAATCAGTCTATATGGAGAAACTGAGAACTTAATTAGTTTACCCAGTATCAGTCGATCATCACAGAGGTGTCAGATTCTCCACCCACCGTCGCACGCGCCTCCTCACGCGTGCAGCGCTGACGGCACAGCGCCACCTTTGGTCGGCGCGTGAGGCTTTTCCAGCGAATCTTTGTCAGCATAATTTCTTTATGGTGGTCGATTTTCTCTCCCCTTGCCATCTATAGTGATCTTGTAGTGATTAATCCAGGTTTATTAAGTTTTTCTTTGACAGTAGCATCCGTGGCTACTGTACTTCTTCTTCTTTGTTTATCCTTTGTTGCTAAGGTTCTGTATTACCTTGTTGCTGCTTTGTTTTTGGTTTTAGTGACACTGACTGCTTCGCTTTATGATTCAGTAGCTTCAATTTTAATACTGCTCTGTTTGTGATTGCTTGGGTTTTTGAGGCTTTAAACCATCCTTGTTGATATTTCCTTGGATACATTTGTTGCTCCTACCACATTATCATGTCAGAGTCTAGTTCCATTAATAGTGGTGGTTCTACTGAGATAAATAAAGGGCAGTTGATTTGGAATCATCATCTTAGCTATGCTTTGTTTCTCAGCCCATTTTAGTTGGATGGAAATAATTATCTAACTTGATCTCAAGCATGTCGTATGTCAATTGAAGATAATCGTATGCTTTTCATCAATGGTGCAACAACCATGCCTACACAAGCAGGTGTAGCCCAAGAAGAATGGAAATTTGATAACTCCATGGTAAAAACATATATTTTTAACTCAATGGAACCGAGTATGCGGAGTAGTTACATGTTCTTAGACGTGATAATACACTTTTTTGGTCACTGTACTAGGGTCCGATTTTCATTATAGTTACCGAAACTTTTTTTGTTACAATCGAATAACTGTACTCTCAAAAATTACAAAATGGCCATTATTTTTAATTTCCGTCCGAAAAAACGGACGGAATGGTGATTGTCCATAAAGAAAATGTTGCTCACAAGTGTCGAACTCCAGACCTCTCCAAACTAAAAACCTTGTATTCCAATAAAAGCCACTGAACTAACTACCTATCATGCTAGAATTTATGTAATACTAATATTTAAACCACCTAGCATCGTTTCTATGCATGTGAAGATGAGATAATACACTTTCACTGTACTAGGAATTGTAATAATAATAATAATAATTGTAATAATTATTATTGTAATAATAATAATAAATTTTAAATAATTAAAATAATAATAATAATAACTAAAATAATAATAATAATTAAAATTTTAAATAATAATTATTATTATTATTGTAATAATACAGTGACCAAAAAGGGGATAATACACTGTATTATTACATTAATAATAATAATAATAATAATAATAATAATAATAATAATTAAAAGATGGGAAATCACTATAAAGATAGTGGACTCTCAAGAACAACATTACATATCCATTAACTAAAGCTTATCCAACAGTAGGATAATCATCACTTAGAGAATAAGGGTATGAGATACCAGGGCGATTGACTTTAATGCAAGTGAGAGATTGAAAGTAGTATGCACACAAGACAATCATGTTTGATGATAAAGCATATACTTTGTAATAATCTTATTCATTTATTAATAAAAAGTATTAATTTATTAAAGGCTTTTAATTATCTACATGATGTTGTTTTATAATATGTGATAAACCCATAGTTTTAAGCAATGCTTTTAGAATAATGATGATGATCATTCTAATGAGATCTAAATTCTTAGAAAGCTTAAAACTAAAATAGTTCACAATCATTGGATTACTAAATTGGGGATTAATGAATTCTGATAGATTGGTACATACGTTACTTTCTCATTAGATGAGGATGATTGATCTCATGATCATTTATGTGGAGACACTAAAACAAGTATATAGGTGCTTATTAGAGAATAAATTCACTGAACGTGGCTCGCTAAGAAATACCTAATGGAGTTTAACTTGCCTGTCAATAGGAATTCCTGTAGTGATAGTAGTACAAGTGATCCTTGGACTTGAGATCATCATAGTATCTTGTGTATGATTAGTTATACTTTGACTTATTCCTTAAGACCCTTAGGGTATATCAAAGGGTATGCTTGTGTATAATAAGTTGTTCATAGAGATAATGTATGATCAATAAAGAATCTACAGATTCTAGTAAAAGAAGAGAAATGTCTTATGTGATTCGATAAATGACAACCCAGTAGTCCTTGGCCAAGGCAGAATGAAATTAGAAAGGAGTTTCTAATTTACATTATTTGGAGTTGTGCATTTAAGAGTCGAAATACATATCTATCTAATAAAATACAAATGATTTTGAATTTCCCGCTCACTCAATAAATCATCTGGGCCATCCAAAGTTTGAGATAAATCCCACCGTCCATACATCTATCTAATAAAATACAAATGATTTTGAATTTCCCGCTCACTCAATAAATCATCTGGGCCATCCAAAGTTTGAGATAAATCCCACCGTCCATACATCTATCTAATAAAATACATCTATTTATCTAATCTATCTAATAATGATTTTGAATTTTTCGCTCACTTAATAAATCATCTGGGCCGTTCTAAGTTTAAGATAAATTTCACTGCTCATACAGTGCCGGAGGCACGGGACCCAGCTAGTAATTAAATAAAATGAGACTTGACAGTAATTTCATGTCATATATTTAATTCGGACATTGTATAGTGGAAGGATTGAATTGTACGGTAAATATTTACTCAAAGGTTCTTTTATGATTAATATTGAAATCTATATTATCTGGAGGGTCATTGATCGCTAGGGAGGCTTATCCCTATTGTAGAATAAATATTATTTATTTAAATAAATTATTAGTTTAATTTATTTATTTAAATAAGATTAGAATTGTTCTAATTGATTTATTCACAACCGGTTTAATATGGAGAACCTAAAGGGTCACACCATAAAAGGAAGAATAATTATTTAAGAAGTTAATGGCATAATCATAATAATAAGTTAAGTATATTTAATTTAATCTACGGTGATAGAATAAATTAAATAGCTTAATATTTATTATTTAATATTTTAGAAATATTAAATATAAATTAATAAGAGAAGTCTTATTATTATTATTACTATTATTATTTAATTCCTAAAGGAGTTTGTGAATTAATTAATAAAAGTACTCTCATATATTCCTAATAAGATTAGGAGGTAAATTAATTAAAAGATTTTAATTAATTATTCCTAATAAGATTGGGATCCTAATTAATTAAAGGAATTTAATTAATTAAAATAAATCCCAATTCCTTAATTGTTAAGGAGGGTTTCCTACATCTATAAATAAAAGAGTCTTATTATGGGTGAAGGGGTTAGAGTTATTGTTGACTTTTTGACAACATACGTAATTTCAATAGTTGGGAGAGTACGCTCCTTTTCTATGAGAGATAGAAAATTAGGGTTTTGCCAAATACTCATCTTCTTGAATCTTTATTCTTTCTTGGTGGATCACCTCTAGAGGCCAAACACTTGGGTGGCTAACGTTGATCATAGGAAGGAACCAAACCCGGTGGATTCAAATTGAACGCGAAAAGGATTTAGAGGTGAACTTGTACCTGAGGAAGCTCAGATCTTCAAGGGTATGATTCTTGTCCTTCATATTTTCGTTTAATTAATAATTATGCATAAAGGGTGATCCGGGTATATGGTTTGTAAAATTTTAAATTCTGATTTTTCACGTTTCCGCTTATTTTATGCAATTTTATTGCGTTCATGAATATTACAAACCTAACAGAAATACGAATCAAGACTTAATTAATATAGCATGTGTTCTTGACTTTTGTGAATGAACAAAATCTTGATAAATGTTGGGGTAGAGATATGCTTGTCATCGCATGCAATCATATAAAAAGCTTGAAATTAAACCTTCTTTAAATGTAATTCACATAGAGATATAGTGAGTTAGTTGATTAAGGTGTTTAACTTGATTCTATCTAAATTGTGGATTTAAGTTAATACGATATTAGTACATCGAGAGGTGGCTAGTGCTACATACGTGTTCTTGATTAATAAATTTGGATAGTGAATTAAACTGGAATAAGGTGTAATAATCAGAGTGATGTTTAGAGTGAAGTTGTAAGCTTAATTCTCCAATATTTGTTTAAAAAATCAGTTTTTAGGGTTTGTTGGTTTTTCTTTAATTTTAATATTTTTAATACTTTTAGTTATAAACTTGAAATTGGTTAGTTTAATAAAATTTGGATTAATAAGAAATTGGTAATTGTGATAATTAGTGTCTTGATAGTCTCTGTGGGAACGATACTCTACTTAATGTATATTACTTGTTGATCACGTATACTTGCGTGTTGTGCGTAACTAGATTTTACCCAACAAGTTTTTGGCTTCGTTGCCGGGGACTTTAGTTTAGATTTAAATATTCTACAATATCAGTTTAATTAGTCCAGTCTTACTTAAACATTTTTATTTTTGTTTTGTTCGTCTTATTTCAGGTTTTTGAAGTTCGTTTATGCAAACTCGATCTAAAAATTCAGACTTGCTTCCTTTTGAGGATGACATTGAGAGAAGTTTTCAAAGGTTAAGTAAGTGGATCAAGGAGACAAGGGAAAACTTCAAAAATTCTGAAAAAGAAGAAGCAATGGATGCCGAAGACCAGAAAGCGTTGAGGGACTTTGCTACACCCAAGGTGACTGAGCTGCAGTCGAGTATCACCATGCCTGCTATAGCTGCGAACACATTCGAGATTATGCCTAGGACTATTCAGATGATCCAAAACTCGATTCATTTTGGGGGACTTGCAAATAATGATCCAAATGAACATTTGATCAGCTTTTTGGAAATATACGACACTTTCAAATACAATGGGGTGTCGGATGAAGCAGTAAGACTTCGCTTGTTCCCATTCACTCTATGGGACAAGGCGAAGAGTTAGTTACACTCTCTACCATTGGGTTCAATAACGACATGGGATGACCTGGTTCAGAAGTTTCTAGCTAAATATTTCCCACCAGCGAAAACTGCAAAGATTACAACGATGAGAAATGAGATTACTATGTTTGATCAGCAACATGGGGAGTCGTAGTACAAGGCATGGGAGAGATACAAAGAATTGTTTAGAAAATGCCCACATCACGGATTGCCTAAGTGGTTGCAGATGAACACATTTTACAACGGACAACATGGGAATCTCAGGACTAGTATTGATGCAGCGTCGGGGGGTGCTTTTATGGCAAAATATTATGAGGAGGCATATCAATTGATAGAGACAATGGCAGCTAACAATTATCAGTGGCCCGCGGTGAGAATGACGCAACCTACGGTAGCTGGAGTGTTAGAGTTAGATGGAGTGACGGCAATAACAGCGCAGATTTCAGCACTCGTTAAGAAGTTCGATGCTTGGTCAGGGGTACAGACACAACAAGTTGCAGTTATTTATGAATTATGCGCGGGTGAACATCTTACAGATCAATGTGCAATCAACCCAGCATCAGTACAATTTATGGGTGACTACAATAGAATTCCACAGAATACGTACCAAAATACATATAATCCGGGGAATAGGAATCATCCTAAGTTTTCGTGGAGTAATAATCAGCATCAGCAAGCTCCACGCCCATCTTATCCCCTAGGATTTCATAATCAACAACAACAACCAGCTCAACATCAAGAGAGGAAATCAGATTTAGAGGAGTTGTTGTCCAAGTACATAACAAGCAACGAAGCAGCGATGAAAAATCAAGCAATGGCAATGAAATCGCAAGTAATAGCCATCAAGAATTTAGAAAATCATATGGGACATATAGCTTTCGCATTGAATAACAGACCTCAAGGAGCATTACCAAGTGATACAGAGAAAAATCTGAAAGGTAATCATGAGCAATATCAGGCAATTATGTTGAGAAGTGGAAAACAGCTTGAGGGTCAGAAAACAAAAAATTCGGTTGCAAAAGAAGATGATAAATAAAGTGAAAATAAAGTGATTGAGGACAAACAAGGGGAAGAAAAGTAATTGGAAAAGAGGAAAATAGTTAACGAACTGATTGTTTATCCTCCCCCACCTTTTCAATAAAGGGTTCAAAAACATAAATTAGATAAGCAATTCGCTAAATTTTTAGAAGTTTTTAAGAAACTTCATATTAATATTCCGTTTCCTAAAGCCCTAGAGCAGATGACAAGTTATGCGAAGTCCATAAAAGGAATTTTGTCTAGGAAAAAGAAGTTGGAAGATTTCGAAAGAGTGGCATTAACAGAGAAGTGTAGTGCAATTTTACAGCGAAAGTTGCCACCAAAGTTGAAAGATTAAGAGGAGTTTCACAATTCCGTGCACGATTGGGAACATGGCATCAACAAATGTCTATGTGATTTGGGGGCGAGTGTGAACCTTATGACGTTATCAGTATATACAGAATTGGGTTTTCCAGCTCCAAAGCCTACGAACATATCATTGCAGTTGGCGGATAAGTCAGTTACGTACCCGAGAGGCATTGTGGATGACATATTGGTAAAGGTTGACAAGTTTATATTCCCCGTGGATTTCATAATTCTAGATTATGAGGAAGATAAGAACATCCCAATTATCCTAGGGAGACCGTTCTTGACTATGGGTAAGACGTTCATTGACGTACAAAAAGGAAAACTAACGATGAGGGTCCAAGATCAAGAACTAAAGTTTAATGTTTTCCAGGCCATGAAATTCCCTATAGATGAAGAAGAGTGTTTCATGATGGATATCATTGATCAGATAATCAACAAAGACATGGGAAAGAGTTTGGTTAACGATCCATTGGAAACAACATTATTGGGAGATAAAGAATCAGATGATCCAAAATTTGTGGATTACTTGTAGATGCTAGACTCCCTGCCACGAGTTAGCAGATTTAAAGCACCCTTTGAACCATTGCACACGGCGTAAAAAGCCACAACAAAGATGAAACCGTCATTGGAGGAGCCACTGACTCTTGAACTTAAACCACTCCCTAAATACCTCAGGTATGCATATTTAGGCAATTTTAATTCTTTACCTGTTATTATTTCTATTACACTTAACGAATTGTAGGAAGAAAAGTTGTTGAGAGTGCTTAGAAACCACAAATCGGCCATAGGATGGACAATTGTGGATATCAAGGGAATTATCCCATCCGTTTGCATGCAAAAAATTTTGATGGAAGAAAATGCAAAGCCGACAGTGGAGCAACAAAGACGGCTCAACCCAATCATGAAAGAAGTAGTGAAGAAAAAAATCTTAAAATGGTTGGACGCTGGTATCATCTACCCAATTTTAGACAGTAAGTGGGTTAGTCCGGCTCAATGTGTGCCAAAAAAATGAGGAATGATTGATGAGTAGGTTGTATACCTATGAATCTGATATTATTAAACTTAATTTTTGTTATCTTTAATTGTTTTTAGTATTTTTTATGTGTTTTGTGTTTATTTGTTGTAGGTTATAGCTGGAGGGACAAATTGGTCATTTCGGAAAAGAAAAAGGTCAAAAATCATGAAAATTAGAGTTGAGTGGCATTTTTGTAATTACGTGGTCCTGGTCAAGCGCCTAGGCTCTTGGAAATGGCTTGTGTTGAGCGCCTAGGCGCTCATGTTCGGCAAAACGGAGTATTTTCTACTGCCAAGGGTGTTTTTGAAGCCAAATAGGAGTCTGAATGAGGGCTGAGACCAATACAAATAGGAGAAGACTTTAGAAAAGACGTATCACTTAATTTTTGAAGATTTTTGCAGAGAGACCAACGAAGAAAAATACGAAGGAGAATTGCAAAGGCTGAAGATCTAAGAGAGAGTATCGGAGCAAATTCAGAGTTTCTTATTCTCTTCTCTAGTTTTATTTTTTTGTAATTATCTGGGATGTTTGGATTATTATTTTGGATGATGTTTTTCTTTATTATTATTATGAACTAAATTTTCATTAAGATTGCAACAGAATTTGGTATGTAGTTTAAATTGCAAGCTTCCCATTGAATGAAAGTTGGTTTTTATTTAATTGTTTATTATATCTTATGTTTATTGATTAATTGTTTGGCCAACAATTACTGTGATAATCTATATGAAATTGGAAGATGGAGTATAGATTGAGATCTGGATATGATAACATCTGTTCATATAATCTGAATAGAGTTAATATGATTAGCATGTAGGATAGGAATATACTTATGTGTCTTTTGTATCCATTGAAAGAATTTGTGCGTAAAACCCTGATTAACTTGATTCACATAGGAATATAGTGAGTTGATTAATTGGGGTGTTCCTTGTAATTCCGGATCTTAAAGATTGGATTTAGGAGGGTTTGTTTACATCTTTGGAAGAAGTGCGTGAATATTCATAAAGTATTCTTGGATAACGATTCATATTAATTGATTTATTTTAAATGGGAAGTAAGTTAGTTTAAATGAAATACCAAGGGAACTTGTAATCTTAACCTATTAAATCTGCAATTATTCTTGTGAAATTCTGATTTTAATTATTAGTTTGTTAAGTTTAATTTTCAAATCACAAACAAAATTTTCGTAGTTTAAAATAGGATTAATTGCAGTAGATTTAGTAATTGATAAATATTAGTCTGTTTCCTCGTGGGAACGATATCCTTGCTTGCTGAATATTACAATTGAACGCGTATACTTGCGTGGTAAAGTGCTATTAAAAATTAGGCAACAAGTTTTTGGCGCCGTTGCTGGGGAAATTAGTTTAATATTTTGTCATTATTGATTTTTATAGCGTTAATCTTAATTTAAACTTTTTCTTTTCTGTTCTATTCAGATGTTCTTTACTAGTGTATGCAAACGCGATCGAAGAAGCCAGATTTATTGCCTCACGAGGACGATATCGAGAAAAAATTTCAGCGGTTGCGTAAGTGGGTTAAAGAAACCAAAGATGCACTTGATAAGAAAGATACTATGGCTGAAGAAGAGCAAAAAGCACTGGGGGATTATGCTATCTCGCGAGTTACTAAAATTAGTCGAGTATTACGAGGCCTGCCATTACTGCTACAAGTTTTGAGATAAAACCGAGAATAATACAGATGATTCAAAATTCATGTCAGTTTGGAGGGTTACAAATGATGATCCGAACGACCACATAGTCAGCTTTATAGAAATCTGCGATACTTTCGAGTACAATAATGTGTCAGAGGATGCAATAAGGCTAAGGCTGTTTCTATTTACTCTTAGAGATAAGGCTAAGAGTTGGCTCCATTCACTACCACCAGGCTCGATTACTACATGGAACGACCTAGCCCAGAAATTTCTGGCAAAGTTTTTCCCGCCTGCAAAAACAACAAAGTTGCGGAACGATATCTTCTCTTTCGTTCAGCACGATTCAGAATCACTATATGAAGCATGTGAGAGATTTAAAGACTCATTGCGAAAATGTCCACACCATGGGATTCCTAAATGGCTTCAAGTGCATACTTTTTAAAACGGTTTATTCAGCACAGTGAGATCGAGTATAGATGCTGCAGCGGGAGGAGCTATTATGGCCAAGAATTGTGATGAGGGATATCAGTCGGGGTGTATGAAGTGGATGCGATGACAGCATTGTCAGCTCAAGTGACAGCTCAGATTTCTGCTCTTACAAAGAAGATAGATGCACTTGGGGTACAACCAGTTCAGAAAATGGAAACGATCTGTGAAATATGTGCGGGTAGCCACTCAAGTGATAAATGTGCAATAAATCTTGAGTCAGTCCAGTTTGTTTCCAATTATAACAGGCAGCAGGGCAGTTATCCAAACAGTTACAATCCAGGAGTGAGAAACAACTCAAATTTTCCTTGGAGTAATAATCAGTCACATGCTCAAGCCCAAGCTCCAAGGCAATCATATCCACCTGGATTTCACCCACATCAACAATCTCAACAACACCCACAACCTCATCAACCTGATAAGCTATCACAAATGGAAGAATTGTTGGCAAGATTGGCAACTCAGTTTGAAGCCACAACGAAAAACCAATCAGCTGCAATAAAGAATCTTGAGAACCAAATTGGGCAGATAGCTAGTGCTTTGAAAACTAGAACTCCAGGTTCTTTACCTAGTGATACGGAGAAAAATCCAAGGAATGATGGAAATGAACATTGTAAGGCAGTTACACTCAGAAGTGGAAAGGAGTTGACTACTGATTTAGACGAACAAAAGAAAATAATTTCTGTCGAGGATGGTGAAAAAGAGAGTAGAAATTCAGAAAGTAAATATGGGGAAAATGTTGTGAAAAAACAACAAGAAGACAAGCAAATAACAGTCGTACTACCTGTGCCGTTTCCTCAAAGATTTCAAAAGCAGAAATTAGATAGACAATTTTCAAAAATTTAGAAGTGTTCAAAAAGCTGCAAATCAACATTCCATTCGCAGATGCTTTAGAACAAATGCCTAGCTATGTAAAATTCATGAAAGATATTTTAGCAAGAAAGAGGAAGCTAGGGGAGTTCGAAACTGTAGCGTTGACAGAAGAATATAGCGCAATTCTGCAAAGAAAGGTACCACCAAAGTTGAAGGATCCGGGTAGCTTCACCATACCGTGCACGATTGGGCCCCAGTTCTTTAACAGATGTTTGTGTGATTTGGGTGCGAGTATTAACTTGATGCTGCTTTTCGATCTACACTCAGTTGGGATTACCAGCACCAAAGCCAACAAATATCTCTTTACAGCTCGCAGATAGATCAATGACATACCCTAGGGGCATTGTGGAAGACATATTAGTGAAGGTGGATAAATTCATATTTCCATCCGACTTCATTGTATTGGATTACGAAGAGGATAAAGACATATCCATTATCCTTGGAAGACCATTTTTATCCACTGGAAGGACATTAATTGATGTACAAAAGGGAGAGTTAACGATGAGAGTCCAAGATGAAGAAGTAACTTTTAATGTTTTCAAGGCTATGAAATTCCCGAAGGGAGATGAAGAGTGCTTTAGAGTTGATCTGATTGAAAAAGCAACTAGAGAGGTATTTAGTGAATTTGTGAATGAAGACCCTCTTGAAACTGCATTGGTTAGTGAAAATTTATTTGATGATTCAACTGTGCTAGAATGGGTTCAAATGTTAGATTCAGCACCGAAGTTCACACGATGTTTGCAAAAATTTGAAACTCTGGATTTTTGGGGATTCATTTGATTAATTTTTGGAAAATCTCACTATCGCGCTCAAACGGTGTATGGAAACGAATTTGGTTTTAAACTGGGAGAAATGTCATTTTATGGTGCAAGAGGGAATAATCTTGGGTCATCGAGTGTCATCAAAAGGAATTGAAGTTGATAGAGCTAAGATCGAAACCATTGAGAGCCTGCCACCACCTATTTCAGTAAAGGGTATTCGAAGTTTTTTGGGACACGCTGGTTTCTATAGACGATTTATAAAAGACTTCTCCAAAATCACGAAACCACTTTGCAATCTTTTGGAGAAGGATGTCCCATTCAACTTTGATCAAGCATGCCTGGAAGCTTTTGATGTGTTGAAGAAGAAACTTGTTACTGCACCTGTAATCATAGCGCCAGATTGGAGTATCCCGTTCGAATTAAAGTGTGATGCTAGCGACTTTGCGATTGGCGCAGTTCTTGGCCAACGAAAGGATAAAATTTTTCATGCTATATACTATGGTAGTAAGACATTAACGGATGCCCAACTGAATTATACCACTACCGAGAAGGAGCTATTAGCAGTTGTTTATGCATTTGATAAATTTTGATCATATTTGATTGGGACAAAAGTGACCTTGTTTACAGATCATTCGGCAATTAAGTACTTAATAGCAAAGAAGGATGCGAAGCCGAGATTAATTAGATGGGTATTATTGCTACAAGAGTTTCACTTGGAGATCCGGGACCGAAAAGGAACAGACAATCAGGTTGCTGATCATTTATCACGATTAGAGAATGTAGAACTAAAAGAAGATGACACAACAGTGATCAATGAATTTTTCCTGGATGAACAACTGTTTGCGGTAAGGATGGATACACCATGGTATGTAGATTATGTAAATTTCATCAGTGAGTAATGTGTTTCCGCCAGATTTGACAAGTCAGTAGAAGAAGAAATTTCTCCATGATGTGAAACAGTATTTATGGGATGAGCCATTTTTATTTAAACAATGTGGCGATCAAGTAATAAGAAGGTGCGTCCCAGAAGATGAAATGGAGAATATTCTATACCAATGTCATGCATCTGACTATGGTGGACATTTTGGGGGAGAAAGAACGGCAGCCAAGGTGCTTCATTGTGGATTCTTCTGGCCAACACTCTTTAAAGATGCCCGTGTGTTTTCATTGAAATGTGACAGATGCCAAAGAGTTGGTAATATATCAAAGCGACACGAGATGCCACTTAATATGATACTAGAAGTCAAATTGTTTGATGTTTGGGGCATTAACTTCATGGGACCATTTCCATCATCTTTCTATAACTCCTATATACTTCTAGCGGTGGACTACGTTTCGAAGTGGGTAGAAGCTATAGCATCGCCCACCAATGATGCTAAGGTTGTGGTTAATTTCATTCGGAAGAACATTTTCTCTAGATTCGGCACTCCTCGCGCAATTATTAGTGATGAAGGCATGCACTTCTGTAATAAGTAGTTCTCAGCTATTCTCGCTAAGTACGGAGTCACTCATAAGATAGCTACTGCTTATCATCCACAAACAAGTGATCAAGCCGAGGTCTCTAACCGAGAAGTGAAACGAATCCTCGAGAATATAGTAGTCAGAAAGATTGGGCTAGTAAGTTGGATGATGCTTTATGGGCATATCGTACAGCTTACAAAACTCTGATAGGGATATCTCCATATAGGTTAGTATATGGAAAGGCATGCCATCTTCCAGTTGAACTAGAACACAGTGCTTATTGGGCAATTCAGAAGTTAAACTTTGATATGTCTGCTGCGGGAGAGAAGCGCCTCTTACAATTGAACCAAATGGATGAATTCAGACTCCAATCGTACGAGAACGCGAAGTTATATAAAGAAAAGATTAAGAGGTGGCATGATGAGAAAATTCTGGAAAAAAAGTTTGAAGCAGGGCAAACAGTGTTATTATAAAATTTGAGGCTTAAACTGTTTCCAGGAAAGTTGAAATCTCGTTGGTCAGGGACATTTATTATTACTAAAGTTAATCCCCACGGAGCAGTGGAGGTGGAAGACCCGGATGTTAAACGTAATTTCAAAGTCAACGGTCAGAGATTAAAGCACTACTATGGGGGTTGTGTTGATCGTGAAAAGACATCGGTCAACCTTGATGATTAGAACAGAGGAGAAAGTCAGGCTAAAGACTATAAACCAAGCGCTAACTGGGAGGCAACCCAGGAATTTTTATTGTTATTTTCTAGTTTTACTTTTATTTTGTTTAATTTGCTTTATTATTAGTTTCTTTAGTGGTTAAACTTGTATAGTTTAGGATTTGTTACACCCCTGATGTTCTCTAACACGGTATTTAATTGATTTCAGGATAGGAAACAAGATTTCTTATTTGGCAGGTTTGACTAATGGCCACTACCACTACCTAGTCGGGGGTCTCGCTCCCCGGTGAGCGAGCGGCTGCCCAGCTCGCCAATGAGCTGGCGGGGGTTGCAAGGGGACAACGCCCCTGGAAGCCAAGAACTTATGAGCTCAATAAAAGAATATCCTTTTGTCAAATTCTCATATTTCTAATCATTTCCCTCATTTTTAGTGTTATTGAATTGCTAAGTGGTGTAGGGTATTTATTTAATTATTTATTTTTTTTAGGCGAATCTTTAATGTTGGTTAGTTTTCTTTTATTTTAGAATGTAGTTTATCTTAGTTATGGTTTTAGAATAAGTCTTAATTTAAGTTGTGGTATGCAGGTTGGGAGCACAAAAAAGCAAATAGTAAACCAAGAGGCCCAAGACATGCCCAAGCGCCTAGGCGCCCAAGCCAGGCACAAGCCAAGCGCCTAGGCGCCCACCTGCAGTAGCCCAGACGAGCACCAAGCACCTATGCGCCCATACCTAGACCAAATCAAGCGCCTAGGCGCTCTACATTCCCAACAGATTCTGCAGCCAACCGCCTAGGCGGTCAAACCTATGCAATGTCAAGCTCCTAGGCACTAATGTTATAACTTTAAAAAAAATATAAGCCCTAATCGGGCAATACTCCTACAAACCCAAATCAAAGACATTCTTGCTCTCCTACTCCAACTCAAACTCACTTAACTTCGCATCCCTCCTCTAATCTAGCCACAATAATCATCTTTTTCTTGTAAAAGCCTAATCAAATACTAAATCTCCTACCCAAACTAAGGCACTTAAGCTCCATCTTGTCGTCCTTCTTCACCAAATCGGGCACCAACTTACATTCAAGCCATATCTATCTGAAGTAAGGGTTCAAAGCTCAAATTTCTCATGCAACTTTGATTGAAACATCATATTTAGCTATAACCAAGTAAGTGCACAAGATTTTATTGTAAATTATTTGGATTCACTTGGATAATAACTATGTTAGTACTTTGAAGCCAGTTTCTGTCATTGTGTTGGCTCAAGTGGGTGTGGGTACTCTCAATTGTTGCTTGTATTGCCTTGGAAGTATAGTGTGCTTAGTAATTGACAAATTTGGTGAAAATTAAGTTTGGGGGAGTGCCTACCAATAGTGTTCAAAATCTGTGCACACCAAGTGTTCGATAAATTGTCACAAAGAGGATTTAGCCAACCTAAGCCACTGAATATCATTTGGTTTAGCAAAAACATATCACACAAGACTCATGGCTACTAAGAGGCATAGAGGAGAAACTTCGGGCACTTCGACTAAGTATGACAAAAAGAGATTTATAAGTGCTAGTGCGTCCGAAAGATATTACAATGTGATTTCTAGTAAAACGCTAATTCCTGTGCATGGATTATTGCCAGAGGCAGAAGATGGGGAGTTACTACAAATGATCAGAAGTAGAAGATGGGGGAACTTTACATCCCAACCGGATTCCTCGGTCATTAAAATTGTTAAGGAATTCTATGCCAATGAAAGAGATGTTGTTGGTAACATAATTTGGGTTCGCGAAAAATCTGTGGAGGTCAGTTTTAGGACAATAAATGCCTACTACGGCTTGAACATAATACCCAATACTGGCTATATGCAATATTTAGAGCACGAGCTAGACTACAGTGAAATCATTCAAGCTTTGTGTGTACCTGGAACAACATGGAAATTAACAGATCAACAAGAAGCTGTTTTATTCCCTGCATACGCACTAAGCAGTTACGGGAAAGCATGGCATGCCTTTATTTGTGCCAAGTTGATGTCGTGTAGGCATATGAGTGATGTTATAAATCAACGGGCAACGTTGCTTTTCTGCATTGCACAAGGAAAAACTATAGATGTGGGTCATGTTATACATGATTCAATTGACAAAGCAATTCGAGGAGGGACCTCAGGTGGATTACCTCACCCATCTTTGATCACTGGACTATGTCAACAAGTTGGAGTCAAATGGGATGCCGAAGAAGCTAGACAACCTCCCTTAGCTGCGATTGACCACTCGCTTATAAAGAAGTACAAGGTATGGGGTGGGGGTACACCACACCCGAGAGGGTTAGGGTTCATTATTGTGCCTCCCGAGCCTGCAGACAAGTCCAATCAATAGTCACATGATAATCCTCCTGCAGCTGGAAGTTCTGGGCCACCAAATTTTTTTTTTTGAAGATATTCGTCGAGATTTAAGCAATCAAACTAGAAGGATTGACATGGTGGCTACTCGAGTTCAGCAGGGTTTTGACCGAATGGAAAGAAATCAGGATAGCCTAGCTCAGCGACAAATGGAGGTGTATCAGAATTTTAGTGCAGCATTCCTAGAGATGTTTGCCCGCATGAATCCAGCTACCGCTCTCTACCAATTTCCACCATTGTCTGCATACCCCCTGGCTGATGAAGAATAATCAGAAGAAGAGGATACTGATGAGGAATAAAGCTTCTATCTTTCAGGGAAGTCCTCAGTGCTTAATTTCTTAAATTTTGTTTGTTATATACAATGAGGACATTGCATAGGTTAAGTTTGGGGTGCAATCTTCCAGCTCCAGTTCATTCATGTAGTATTCATCTAGTTGCTTTCATATAGTATTCAGTTAATAGTTTTTCATGTAGTTTGGATTCATGTAGTTTTCATTTTAATTTTTAAAAAAAAGTATTTGCATGTTTCCAGCTATTAGATAGTTTAAGTCTGTTTTGGCCAGTGATGAGATTGGAATTGAGTAGACAAGTATAGTATTGACTGTTAAGACTATGATGTGATTTCTTGTCATAATTTGAATCTTTACCTGTTTGAATCTGATATAATAAGGATAGCACAGTAAAAATAACTATGTTGACTGATTGAGTTTAAATTGACACATAATGGACTTCTAGAGGATAATGCTAGTTTGAATGAATGAAAACATGAATAGGCGAAGATGACTGAATTTAGACAAAAACTTAAGTTTGGGGGAAAATTTGGGATATATAAGCATGAAAAAAAATTGAAAAAAAAATATCGCGGCTAGTTTTGTTTCGGGGCCTTTGTTACTTGAGCAAGTACGCCCGAAGGGGTATCTTAAAACCTAGCGCCCTAAGGTCTTATATGGTCTGGGAGTCGTTGGTCGAAAGCTCGCTAAGGGGTAGCACTGTTAGCCTAATGGAATGAGACATTGCACAGTCATGGTTAAAAAAAAATTATGAAAAAAAAAACAATAAAACGGGAAAAGAGCAAAAAGCCCCCGTAAAGCATAGTAAAGCATAAGTATCCCGGATTGGACTCTTAAATTTGGTGGATGTTTGTCTTTAGTTAGATCTAGCTTGTTCGTGAATTTTGTGAGTTTACACTGTATGATTCCTTTAAAGAGATCTATTATGTGTTGTATTTAGAATTATATCAGTTAGCATGGAAGTTGAGCACACACACTATATCAATAATAATAGGATAAGATTTGACGATTGACAAGGAAATTATTAATCTGTCTTGATATGATGTACTAGCATGTTTATTGTGATTTTTCTGAGGCTTGATGAATAGATTTTGTTCTGTTTGACTGCTGGAATTTAGGCATTTAGATAGCTGCATTTGCATTGCATATTTAGTTATTGCATTCTGTTGTGTTGCTTGGGGACAAGCAATTGGTTAAGTTTGGGGGTATTTGATGAGTAGGTTGTATACCTATGAATCCGATATTATTAAACTTAATTATTGTTATCTTTAATTATTTTTTAGTATTTTTTATGTGTTTTGTGTTTATTTGTTGTAGGTTAGAGCTGGAGGGACAAATTGGTCATTTCGGAGAAGAAAAAGGTCAAAGATCATGAAAATTAGAACTGAGTGACATTTTTATAATTACGTGGTCCTGGTCAAGCGCCTAGGCGCTTGGAAATGGCTTTTGTTGAGCGCCTAGGCGCTCATGTTCGGTAAAAAGGAGTATTTTCTACTGCCAAGGGTGTTTTTGAAGCCAAATAGGAGTCTGAATGATGGCTGAGACCAATACAAATAGGAGAAGACTTTAGAAAAGACGTATCACTTAATTTTTGAAGATTTTTGAAGAGAGACCAATGAAGAAAAACACGAAGGAGAATTGCAAAGGCTGAAGATCTAAGAGAGAGTATTGGAGCAAATTCAGAGTTTCTTCTTCTCTTCTCTAGTTTTAATTTTTTGTAATTATCTGGGATGTTTGGATTATTATTTTGGATGATGTTTTTCTTTATTATTATTATGAACTAAATTTTCATTAAGATTGCAACAGAACTTGGTATGTAGTTTAAATTGCAAGCTTCCCATTGAATGAAAGTTGGTTTTTAATGAATTATTTATTATATCTTATGTTTATTGATTAATTGTTTGGCCAACAATTACTGTGATAATCTATATGAAATTGGAAGATGTAGTATAGATTGAGATCTAAATATGATAACATCTGTTCATATAATCTGAATAGGGTTAATATGATTAGCATGTAGGATAGGAATATACCTATGTGTCTTTTGTATCCATTGAAAGAATTTGTGCGTAAAACCCTGATTAACTTGATTCACATAGGAATATAGTGAGTTGATTAATTGGGGTGTTCCTTGTAATTCCGCATCTTAAAGATTGGATTTAGGAGGATTTGTTCACGTCTTTGGAAGAAGTGCGTGAATATTCATAAAGTATTCTTGGATAACGATTCATATTAATTAATTTATTTTAAATGGGAAGTAAGTTAGTTTAAATGAAATACCAAGGGAAGTTGTAATCTTAACCTATTAAATCTGCAATTATTCTTGTGAAATTCTGATTTTAATTATTAGTTTGTTAAGTTTAATTTTTAAATCACAAACAAAATTTTCGTAGTTTAAAATAGGATTAATTGCAGTAGATTTAGTAATTGATAAATATTAGTCTGTTTCCTCGTGGGAACGATATCCTTGCTTGCTGAATATTACACTTGAACGCGTATACTTGCGTGGTAAAGTGCTATTAAAAATTAGGCAACAATGATCGTGGTACAAAATGATGACAATGAGCTAATTCTGTCAAGGACAGTGACTGGTTGGAGGGTTTGCATGGACTACAGGAAGTTGAATAAGGCAACCCGCAAAGATCACTTTCCATTGCCTTTTATCGATCAGATGTTGGACAGATTAGCGGGACACGAGTACTACTGCTTCTTGGATGGGTATTCAGGATATAATCAGATAGTCATTGCTCCGGAGGATCAAGAGAAGAATACTTTCACGTGCCCATACGACACATTCTCTTTCAAGAGAACGTCATTCGGCTTGTGTAATGCACCCGCTACCTTCCAAAGGTGTATGATGGCCATATTCTCGGACATGGTGGAGAAAAATTTAGAAGTCTTCATGGATGACTTTTCTATCTATGGGGATGATTTTGATGCTTGTCTAGAGAATTTGGTGATGGTTTTACAGAGATGCACAAACACAAATTTGGTACTTAACTGGGAAAAGTGTCATTTCATGGTTGAAGAAGGAATAATTTTGGGGCATAAGGTTTCGGCTAAAGGATTAGAGGTTGATAAAGCAAAGCTGGAAACGATTGAAAAGCTTCCTCCACCAAGTTTATTTAAGGGAATTCGAAGCTTTTTGGGACATGTTGGGTTCTACAGAAGATTTATAAAAGACTTCCCAAAAATTGCAAAACCATTGTGCAGTCTTTTAGAGAAGGAATCAGTTTTTAAGTTTGATAAGAATTTTAAGTGGGCATTCGAGGTATTGAAGAAGAAATTGACTACAACTCCAATTAGCGTTGCACCAGATTGGAATTTACCTTTCGAGTTAATGTGTGATGCGAGCGATTATGCGGTTGGGAATGTCTTGGGTCAACGCCGAAAGAAGGTATTCCATGCCATATACTACGCAAGTAAGACACTTACGAAGACCCAAATGAATTACACAACTACGGAAAAGGAATTACTGGCAGTAGTATATGCATTCGATAAATTCTGGGCATACTTGATCGGGACAAAGGTAATAGTTTATACAGACTACTCAGCCATTCGATACCTAATTTTGAAGAAAGATGCTAAGCCACGCCTTATCAGATGGATTCTCCTTCTCCAAGAATTTGATTTGGAAATAAAAGATAGAAAGGGGACGGAGAATCAAGTTGCAGACCATTTATCTAGGTTGGAAAATCAGGGTAAAAAGGAAGAGGATAAATGTGTAATTAATGAATCATTTTTGGAAGAGCAACTGTTTGGGATCAATACGAAATTTCCTTAGTACGCAGACTTCACTAATTATTTAGTGAGCAACATCATTCCACCAGATCTTACACGCCAACAGAAAAAGAAATTCCTACATGACGTCAAGTGGTACATGTGGGATGAGCCATACATATTCAAACAATGCACCAATAAGATGATTAGAAGGTGTGTGCCCTACAGTGAGGTAAACAGTATATTGCATGAATGTCATTCATCTGCGTATGGGGGACATTATGGTAGTGAGAGAACAACGGCAAAAGTGCTTCAAGCCGGGTTTTATTGACCTACTTTGTTTAAGGACACCCACCAGTTTGTTAAAATTTGTGATAGATGTCAACAGGTGGGAAACATATCAAAAAGGAATGAGATGCCTCTATAAATAATTCTAGAAGTTGAAATTTTTGATGTTTGGGGCATTGATTTTATGGGTCCATTCCCACCATCATTCAGTAATCAGTATATCTTGCTTGCGGTTGACTATGTATCAAAATGGGTTGAAGTTGTGGCACTCCCCACTAACGATGCCAAAGTGGTTCTTAGGTTCTTGCAAAAGAATATTTTTACAAGATTTGGCATGCCTAGAGCTATAATAAGTGATGAGGGAAGTCACTTCTTCAATAAATCGTTCACAACTCTCTTGGCAAAATATGGGGTCAACCATAAGATAGCTACAACATATCATCCCCAAACAAGTGGGCAAGTTGAGGTTTCGAATAGGGAGGTAAAGAAAATTTTAGAGAAGGTAGTGAATCCGAATCGAAAGGATTGGTCTCTTAGGTTGGACGATGCATTATGGGCATACCGGACTGCGTACAAAACACCAATTGGTATGTCACTATATCAATTGGTCTATGGGAAAGCATGTCACTTGCATGTGGAGTTACAACATAAAACCTATTGGGCTATTTAGAAAATTAACTTCGATCAAGTAGCTGTGGGTGAAAAGAGATTACTTCAGTTAAACGAGCTCGACGAATTCCGACTGCAGGCTTACGAGAACTTGAAGTAATATAAAGAAAAAGTCGAGAAATGGCACGACAAGAAAATAATACAAAGAACATTCGAGCTGGGGCAATCAGTTCTATTGTTCAACTCACGGTTGAGATTGTTCCCAGGAAAACTAAAATCAAGATGGTCGAGTCCATTCACCATCAAAACAGTTTTCTCAAATGGCGCCGTTGAACTCTATAGTAGAAATCCATTGGAGGCTTTCAAGGTTAATGGTCAACGGTTAAAGCATTACTGGGGTGGTGATTCAAATTGGGATGTCATCGCCATTACACTTGCTGATGCCCAGTGACACAAGAGGCACCATCGGGCTTATGATGTTAAAACTAGCACTACTTGGGAGGCAACCAAAGCTCTAAACATTTTCTTCCTTATTTATTCTTTTTATTTTAGTTTATAGTCTACCTTAAATATCTAGTTTTCAAAGAATAATGACTCCATAATGGTATGCTCGCAGGTAAGTCAAGATAAAGAGACCCACCAAGCTACTAGTCCCATAGCGCGGGCGGCGCTACCTAATGCACAGACACGACGCGGGGCACGCGAGCACCTCAGCGCGGGGTGCGCCATATCAAGCATATAACTGGAGCGGGGTGCGCTACTACTCCAAAACCTACTGACCCCCTAGCGTATGGCGCGCCATCTCAGGCATACACACGGCGCGGGTCACGCCGCTCGGAAATCCCAGGCGTTAAAATTGTTTTAATTGCTTTGTATTCGGCCATAACCACCTAAACTCTCCTCCTTACACTCAAATTCCCCACTTCTCCTACAACTCAAACTTTTCCACTATTCCATAACTCCTATAACTCCCACTACACCAACTCTCCTTCTCCTTTTCAACTTCCCCTCCCATTAAACCCATAAACTCTACAACTCCCAACACACGTCGCTTTTTCATCCCTATATAAACTCCAACCATACAAGTAGCCAAATTCATAGCAGATATAAACAATACACTCCAATCCTAAATCTAATTCCTCCCCTACACAAATTCATTCAAATTGGGACATCTTTACAAAGGGGGAAACACAAAAGTCATTGAAGGTAAGCACAAACTTACTTCATTCTCACTCTTCTTCTCTTTTATTGATACCAATTGGTTGGAAAACCTTAGGAATTAGGTGCCCAAGGAGTGTGTTGTTTTATTTCTCACTTTGGCTAGAGAGATAATACCAAGCAACCAAATTTGGGGGAATTAACCATTCTGCTCACCAACTGTTTGATAAAAGTCCTGAACCAAAAGTTGAGCCTAAACTTCACCAGAAACACCATGTCTTCACACAAAAGACAACGCCCATCCACCTCCACTACTCGGCCTCGGTATGATCACAGCGAAATTTGTTAGTGAGAGGGTCACGAAAAGATTCAAGTCATCCATAGACAAGAAGAATTTGGTGCTAGAACGTTGATTGAAGCCGGATGCTAACTTGGATGGTGATATGGCCTTGCAGATTGTGGAACGTAATTAGTTTTAGTTAGTAGAACAACCACTTCCAGCGGTGCTCAATATAGTGAAAGAGTTTTATACCAACGCAATGGAGCATATCAATCACATAGTCATGGTTCGGTGTAAACCGGTGGCGTTTCATGCCGATGCCATCAACAAGTATTTTGGGTTGGAGGCACCACATGTTGACCGATATGAAGATGGTTTGCCCGATCTAGACGAGTTGATTATAAGATTATGCAAATCGGGATCTCAATGGGTAACTCGAGCCGGAACGGATGAAAAGATAAGTTTTCCCCACTCCGCACTTAGCCGGTATGGCAAAGCATGGTATGTATTCCTTTGTGCCCGTTTAATGCCCACACGCCACCAAAATGATGTAACTAAGGAAAGGGCTCGGCTATTATATGGGATTTTTCACCACCATTATCGTGTGAATAAGTCCATTGCATTCTTCAATATAGATGTGGGTGAGTGTATTTAGGAGTATATTGATCGGTTGATACGAGGGAGTACTACGGGGGGTCTGCTACATGGTTTCTTAATCACTGATTTATGCCGTAAAGCTGGGGTACAGTGGCATCCTTTTTAGCCTGTCCAACAACCGATGGCTATAATCGATCATGCTACAATTGAGAGGTACAAGGCATGAAAAGGGGCGAGATCACATCCACATGGAGAAGGCTATATTATAATTCGCCAACCCTCACCCCTTGTTGGAGTGGAACCAATGCAAGAGCAACCACCTCAGGGCTCAAGGACTCAATTTTTGTGGTTGACCCAACTCCAAGACTTAATGCATCAGTACAATGCAAATGCATTCAACACGCTTGCTGATGCGTTTTCTCATTGTAATCCTAATGCACATCTGGTGGTCATGCATGTTCCTCCTATCCTTCCAATATATCCTCCTTTGGACAACGACGAGCAGTAACTCATTTTAGGGAAGTCCTCATACTTTCATTTGATTTATTTTGTCGTAATGAGCACATTACTTACTTTATGTTTGGGGGACTATGTTTTCTGCCTGGTTAATTTATGAAAATTTTAATAATCATGTTAGTTAGTTTGTTTAGTTTTTATAATTATTCGTGTTCATGGCATTTAGTTTAATATATTTATATATAAAAAAATTACATGTAGTTTAAAGTGCATAAATCCAGTTATTAGATAGTAACAGTTTATTCTTAGCCAATGATGAGGTTGGAATTGTGTAGACAATGACAGTGCTGCATATTAGAACTTTGATGTAATTTTTGTTATGAATTGAATCTTATGCTTGTTTGAAATTATTATAATAAGGTAAGCACGTTAATAACACTTATGCGGACTAGTTGGTTCAAATTGATTCATAAGGAATATCTAAAGGATAATGTTAGTTTAAATGAAAGAATGGAAAGGATAGGCAGTGAAGACGAAGAATTAGGTAAGAACCTAAGTTTGGGGGGAAATTTGGGGTATAAAAGCTTCAGTAAATTAAGTCATGTGGTGGGTTAAGAAGAAAAGTGAATCACACTCCCCATAAACACAGGCGTGAGATAGAGCGTAAAACGCACTAACATGAAAAAAAATAAAAAAAAATAAAATGGAAAATAAGAGAAAACAGCCCCGTAATCGAAAAAGAAAGCATAAGTACCCCAGTTGGACCCTCAATATTAGTGATTGCTTGATTTTAGTTGGATTTAGTATGTTCTTGAGAATTTTGAGTTTACACTATATGATGCCTTCTAAGAAACTTCTTAGGTATTAAATTTGTATTCACATCAGTTATCATGAATGTTGAGCACACACACACTATACTAGTAATAACGGTTAAAGATTTAAGTATTGATAAGGAATTATTGATTGGTTTTGATGTGGAGTGTTGTTGAGTTTGCTTGATTTCTCTAAGGACTAAATGAGTAAATAGATAATGTCTTACTACTGGATTCGTAGTTTAGCTTAGTTCATGCATTGCATATAGTGTTGCTTGAGGACAAGCAATGTTTTAAGTTTGGGGGAATTTGATGAGCAGGTTTTTAACCTATGATTTATATTCATTTAGCTTGTTATATTGTTAGTTGTTTGATTACTTCATGTTACTTTTGATGGGTTTTGTGCTTGTTGTAGGATATTCAATGAGCTTATCAAGATGCTAGCATTGGAAGGAAATTTAAGCAATTTTAGACATTCTGCATGACTGGTAGAGGGCACGCCATGACGAAGAGCAAATCGGCGCTAGGGGGCACTGCAGCATAAACAGTTACTAGAAGCCTAGTGCAGGTCGCGCTGTCCTAGTACAAAACCCGACACGGGGCGCGCTGGTCGGTCGGAGCTACAGCTATTTTCTTGATAAATGCTAGAATTTGAGTTTTGATGGAAGAGTTAACTTTCTTATGTAATATGTTTATAATAGGAGTTGACAAGGAGGTTATTTCATGCATTTGGGAGTCTTTGACTAAAGACTTGTTTGGTTTGATTAGGAGTTGGATTTCCATTAGAATTCCTATGTGATGAGTTGGAGATGGATTAGAATTGATGGTGTGAAGCTAAAGTGAGGCAATGTGACAACCCGAAAATTTAGACAATTTATGAGAATCTTAAATGATTGATTTAAGGTTAAATAATAGACCTAGACAGAAAATAAGTGTATGCGTTTGATTTTATTGGGATTAAATTTTGAGAATTTCAAAATTCGGTGAAGGATATAGGTGAATTATTCAGGATTAAGGATTTATGTGACTATGTGCTGTGAATATGGTTAATGATGTATTCAGAATTTGGTTAAGGGTCATGGGTTGATCAGATAAATTATATCTGTGACAAACCTAAGTTTATATTAAGAACTTTAACGTTCAGTTAGAAAACCCTAACGTCTAATAAGAAACCCTAGAAATCGGTTTTGGAATCCCTAGTTTCAGTTCGGGAAATCCAAAACCCTAAATCGAATATTGAAAATCCTAGATTGGGAATGCAATGTATATACAAGGTTAAACGTCATTAATATTAAATTAATTAGGGAAAACCCTAATGAATTATCTAAAATCTTAATTGATTATTTGAAAACCCTAATACCAGATCTGAAAACCCTAATTTCAGATTCTGATAAAATGAAAGCCAAATCTGGGAATATAACGGAGAATTTTAATGCTTTAGTGCTATTAATTAAGTACTAATTAGGGTAAAGGTTAATTAATTAGCAAACCCTAATTTCAAATTATCGAACCTTAAATTGTTCCGTCAGAAACCCTAATATACAGTTGTGGATTTAATTGCTAAAATTAGCAATGCTAATTAAGAAACCCTAATCCTAATTATTTCAATTTATGAGTAATTAGAAAACTCTAATCTAATTACGAATAATTAATTTCTACTTTAGAAAATTATTTTCTATTGTAAATCCTAATTTATGGATTGAAAACCCCTAATGACCATTTTGAACCCTAATTGTGCAGTGATGGATTTAATTGCTATATTAGCAATGTTAATTAGGAAATATATATCCTAATTGTCAAGTTATTAGAAACCCTAATCCAATTAGGAAATCTAATTTCTAAAATTGAACTATTAATTTTTCTATTTAAAACCCTAAAATAAGGTTTTGAAACCTAATGTACAATTGTGGCCCTAAGTACTAAATTAGCAAATTTAATTAGGATAAATTAGTCCTAATTAGCAAGATTGATATATGATTAGGAAATTGTAATGTAATTAGAGAATTCTAATTACGATTTTAAAATTGTTAATTTTCTATATCGAAAACCTTAATCTGAAAATCTTAGAAGTTAAAGTTGCTAATTTTTTTTAAAGGTTAAAACCTAAAACCTAAATGGTTAAACCCTAATCTTAATGTCCAAACCCTAAACCCTAAGGGTTTGAGCAAATGCCAATTTTAGAATTAAAATGGTATGAAATGTTATTAATACCCTTTTTATTTCTTTAATAAGGTTACTTGCAATCTTGGCCAAAATATTGGAGTGGTTGAACAAACCCTAACCCTAACATAGCATAGCATGTGACTAAAGCCATACAAATCAGCCACCTAGCAAGGAGCTAGCAAGGAGATTCATTGAATCAATTTGATTAAATTAAGAAAAGTAAGAAAAATATCTCACTTTATTTATCAAGCCAACTAAATCTATTTTCTCTCTAGAATTTTCGTGTATGAGAGAGTGAGAGGGAGGGCTAGTTCGGCAACCTCATGGTGGAGAGAAATGAGAGTTTTAGGTGAGGCATCCAAGCTCCATGATCAAGCTAAGAAGAAGAAGAAGGTTTAGCAAGAAATCAAGCTAAGGTATAACAAAATTTTCACTTATGTAGTCTAATTTTCTTTTTGATTTGATTTGATTTTTTTTTACAACTTGAAGTTGTGATCTTGAGGTTATAACCCTAGATCTTGGTGTTTAAAGGTGTTCTATGTTTAGATCCAACTCTTTTATGGATCAAAAGTTAGATCAAAAGCAAGAAAAGTGAAGCTAGGTTTTCAAAGTGTAAAAAATCTTATTTAATCATGTGGTTGATGCTTGTTTGATGAAATAAGAAACTTTGTTTCTAAACTCAAAAGCCATGTATATACATGTTAATAAGTGTTTATTGTTTGGATCTACCCATAATGGTGGTTGATTTGGTGGAAATCAAAAGGAATTGAAGAATGAAAATTTTCTGGAAAAGTTAAACTTTTAAAAAGTGTGATCAAGCTTTTGGATCTTTGAAATCTATGATGAATATATATGATTTATGTTCTTGGGATGCTAGATATATGTGTTAAGGGTAAACTCCCTTTGGAATTACTCAAATAGGTTGAAAAATGACCAAGTTATTGGATTTCTCCCAAACTACTCAAAGTTCAGAAAACTGTTAAAAGGACAGTTTTGTAACATCCACTTCCGCGCTAAATTCCGGGAGCTTAACATGTCCAAATATGGATTGTGATATATGAAAACTGTAGTTCGGAAAGATATGAACACAAACAAATTGACGGATCATTAATCGGAGTTATAGATTTCATTTTATTTAAGTTTTGGTGAAGGACTCCGAAACTGCAAAACGTCAAAAAGTTTCTGCCCAAAATTTTCCGGGGGCTGTTTTGGATATTTATTTAATGAGAAAAATTCCAGACTTTTGGGAAATGAAAATATATGGTATTATGTAGCTCGTGTCCAAAAATGAGCTGATTCCGAGTTAAAATGACCAAGTTATGACCATTACAATTTTTGTGATTTTTTCGACGGAAATCGCTATAAATGGAGTTCTACAACTCCGATTGCCATGAAATTTAAAATGGAGTATCACGTTAACATATGTAAGGTTATGCCAAGAGATGGGAATGTTTGGAGTTAAGCACGAGGTAGCTAATTTCTTAAGCTACGTACTAGAAATGATTTTTAAAAAATATCAAAGGAAGTTGGAAAATTATGAAAAAATACTTTTTGTGTATGAAATACATGTATATATGTTTGACCAAAGGATTGGAAGATAATAAACTGATTTGGTATTTTTGTAAAACGGATATAGAATTCAGCTTGCTGGATTGTGTAATTAGTGAATTCAGGTTGCTAAAATGATTTGGTCTGCTGAAATAGTAACTTCAAGATACTGAAATGAAATCTGATTTAATGAAATGATATTTCAATTTAATGAAAGGTTATCTTGCTTACTAAGATATCATGAAAAGGGAAAACTTATATGTATAAGTTATGAAGTGATGAAAAGATTATCAAAGTATAACAATAACATTAAGACTTAAGCGTAATGACTAATACTTAACTACATGTTTAAATGCTAGACACTTTAATATACGATGATAAAATTGTGTCGGTATCAACTCAAACTTAATAGTCTAATTTGATGCTATGTCTTATGTGAATTATAGACTGATAGGCTTATGTGCTATATGTTTAGGTTATTCCGTGGATATAAATATAACAGTATTAAACTGTGATATTATTCTAATTATTGGATATCTATATTATTAATATTAGGTCTTCGAGTAAAGCGTTATAAATTGCGTTGCGGTAATCAACGGTTCAGGCAAGTTTTCTTTTACTTAACTCTAATAAGAGTAGTTTCTTCAAGCTTATGGTTAATCATTGCTGATTGCCACGAAATTTGTACTCTGTACATCTTGCATGTATAAGTCAGGTATGAAAGGCTGATCACCTTCATTACCAGTTGGTTCAGAAATGTTTGTTCATGTATAATATTTGTTCAGTCAAAAATTTGTTCGTGCTAGTTCTCAATTATATTGATGAATTATAGCAAGCCCATTATTCATACTCTTCAATCATGATATATCGTTATATTATTGTATATAAACTTGCTGGGCAATTTTCATGCTCACCCTTGCTATATCATGATAAAATATTGCAGATAAGGCGAATGCGTTCGGATACAGGAAACGATTAAAGCAAAGTTCAGCTTGGGATATAAAGTGCAGCTAGTTTGTAATAACGTATTTGATAAATATTGTTGTGTAATAGATATTTTATGAAATGTGTATTAAGTTAAGGTTACTCTACCTTGGGGAATAGTGTGTAATGTATTGTATAAACAATTTATGTTTATATCTTCCGCAATTAGTTATAGAAATAGTGTACCGGATCCGAGGCGATTTGGGCCCCAGATTCGGGGTCACTACAGTTGGTATCAGAGTTGTTGGTTATGAAGCTTAGGTAGGAATACCTGAGACCAATAACCGCAGTGATTAGGATAAGTGCTAACTCAAATAGAGTTAGTTGGTCGGTTAGATTCAAAGATGAATCTCGGCGAGTGTAAAGACACAGAGTTCCCTAACTCTGATAATAAAGTTGAACAGTAACGGTGAATAGATCGAGTCTAAAAGACTGAAAGTGCAGGGATAGGAGATCGTAAAACAAAACGATCATAGGCATAGAAATAAATCGTAATATATACGATAAGATCACCCCGTGATCTGATAAGGTTATGACAGCTAGAAAGAATCAATCTTATGATTGAAAAGTTTACAGCAAGATGCTGTGTGTAAGTTGTACTATGAAATTGTACTATGAAAACTCATGAAAGAGTTATGGATTATGAATACGAATTGAATTCGTATTGAAAAAGGGGGTTAAGATTAGGTGGGGATTTCAATGAGGACTCGTGTCAGCAACTGAGTTGTATGATTACTTGTATGGGCGGAGAATTGTACTTGGTGTAAAAACTACTTAGTTAGTGGCATTGGTAATAATTGAAATGTTGTGTCACGCTACTTGTTATATATAGATAAATAGGTCATAGGTAGAGAATATAAGATTGAGTACGAGTTCTTAGAACTCATACTTATGTGACACTCTTGACTTATAGTTATATGAAATGTTTATGAGCCCCTCAGCGAACGGACGCCAAAGGTCAGACTAGGGTAAGTTCGTAAACTCATATAATTGTGGCCAGGTTATGAACTCATAAGTGTGATTTTATGAACTAGGTATAGTTGTGTGTGAATGGATTGTTAAGGATTATAGGAACAGATAGATTGTTAAGCATATGATCATTAGTGGAGATTTAGGTTTTCTTAAAACCCTAGCTTTGCTAAACCTCAATTTTTGACATCAAGCTAAATACACAGTATGTGCCTTTAAAAAAAATTATTTTTATTTATCACTTATGTACCATGTGACCTGGTGCAGAGATGATAAAAAAATGATGGAATTATCAATGCAGAATTACTTGGTGTTGGATGTGATCTAAGGATCGTCAGCCCACTACAGTATGATGTAGTATAACAAAGTCACAAAATGACGAAATCCTCAACGGACTGTTAAATACAGTGCGGCATCATGACGTCATTCTCAAAAATGTTTTATTGAAAGAAATTTTCCAAACCAAATTGTTTTACTGTGGAATCAAATAAGACTGAGGTAAAATTTTTGTGCCTTTGGCAGTGATGGGAAAACAGATAAAATCAGTACTTGGCCAGTACAGGGCATATCGGGCTAATCACCCTTTGTGTCAGTAAGTAATGACGGTTTGCAGATGAATTTCCATAAAACCTTTGCGAAAATGAAAAACAAACAGTCTATACGATTCCTCAACACAGTTTTAAAATTTTTACCCTTGTGAGTGGTGTATTGGGTAGTATGTGATATGTGTGAATGGTGTAAGGTGCACGGTGTAAGGTGTAAAGTGAATTTCGGGGACGAAATTCTTAGAAGGAGGGATAAATGTGACAACCCGAGAATTTAGACAATTTATGAGAATCTTAAATGATTGATTTAAGGTTAAATAATAGACCTAGACATAAAATAAGTGTATGCGTTTGATGTTATTGGGATTAAATTTTGAGGATTTCAAAATTCGGTGAAGGATATAGGTGAATTATTCAGGATTAAGGATTTATGTGACTATGTGCTGTGAATATGGTTAATGATGTGACAACCGTCATTTTGTAATAATATTTTAATATTTATTGGATTGAATAAATATTTTTCGATGAATTAATTATTAGATTAAATAATTAATTGACGCAATTGTGTTAGATTAATTTAATTATATGTGTTACATTTATTAAATTAATGTAGAGAGTTTTATTATCAAAGTATGTGATTATGTGAGCTTATTGTATTAAAAGAAATATTTAATAAGCATATTAGTATTTTAATTAATTTAATTATTAATTAGAGAATTAATAATTTGACATTATTAATTAATGAGAAAATTAAATATATGACTATGTGAATTTACGAGAAGTTATTATATTTTATTTATATTAAATAAGATATATGAATTATTGTGCAAGTGGGTGTGACATGAATTAAACTATATGATAAAGCTTTATTAAATTAAATAATTTTTGAAATCTATTAATCTAGCCAAACAAGGCCCTATGGGGAGTTGGATGCAGTTACCCACTACTGGAGTAACTGACCATTATGCGCGTCTGTTGAATTCTTATAATACGTATTCTTCTTTTCATTCTTCATTATTCCCTAAGTCTAGAAAACAAGCCAGAGAGAAAATTGAGAAGCTTGAGAGAAATTTGTAAGTGTGTAATCAACAGGTTATTGTGAAAGGATCATCATTGATCACCTCTTCTAAATTATACTCAGGGTAATCTCCTCCTTCCCAATTTCTACTTCACGTCTTTTAGTTTTCATGAAAATGGCTTTTAAAGTTTTGATTTAACCTCTGTAATTGGGTTAGGAGTAATGATTATGGGTTGTATATGTGCTATGACATATCAAATCGTGTTTAATTACATATATTATGTAAACCATATCATCAAATTCATGAAAACATGTCGTATATGATTTCTACAAAATTACAGAGTATGGGTTTTGGCCTTATGGCCTTATACGTGACTTTAGTATGTCAAACATAAATGTTTTCGTAAAATTTACACTCGTATGATGTTATGCATGTTGATACGAAGAGACCAAAATTTAAATAAACGGATTCGGTGTTATAACGAATCCGTAGTGACAATTTTCATGTTTTATTTTCAAAACCTTCAAGAACATCAAGAACAATGGAAGTAAATGTGTTGATTTTTGCAAATTATGTGTTGTAACTTGTTAAAAATCATGCTAGATGGGTTAAGTAATGATTATATATGTATTACAATGATTGGGTAAGTCTAAATTCGTGTAAAAATAACTAATTGAAAGTTATGGCCATATTCATGTATAATTTTACGTGTGATTCATTTTTGGCCTAATTTGGCCTTGTTATGTTCGCGAACTGCAGAACTGCAGAAATTGCAGAAACTAAGTCTGAGTAACCCCTCCCCCGGCGGGTGTTACCAAACTAAATTATCCCGCCCCGACGAAAAAATAAATAAATAAAAAATAATAATTAATTAAATAATAATAATTAATTAAAATATTTATCAAATAAATTAAATATTTTAATTGAGATATTGATGGAGTAAAATAAATATTCGATAAAATTATTATTAAAATATTTATAAAATAAAATAAATATTATAATTGAGATATTGATGGAATAAAATAAATATTCGATGAAAATTATTATAAAAATATTTATAAAATAAAATAAATATTTTAATTGAGATATTGATGGAGTAAAATAAATATTTGATAAAATTATTATTAAAATATTTATAAAATAAAATAAATATTATAATTGAGATATTGATGGAATAAAATAAATATTCGATTAAAATTATTATTAAAATATTTATAAAATAAAATAAATATTTTAATTGAGATATTGATGGAGTAAAATAAATATTCGATGGAAATTATTATAAAATAATTTATTCGAGTGTAATAATAGTAAGAGAATGAAAATATTCTAATTTAATTAAGTAATTAAATTAGAAGGGTAATGATTTATTAAATAAAGTAGAGTTTATATTAAATAATTAAGAGAAAATGTAACTAATGAATTTCGTGAATATATATGGTATGTGTGTAGGACTTGTGGTGAACGGAAGTAGTAATCGTTTAGCCTACACACGAGGCAAGTTCCTAAACCTTAATTCTTTACATAAAGCAAGTTCATTATTTTATCTTTTTTATTATTGTTCAAGTCAAGATTTCATATTAGATCTTATTATTCTTTAAAAGCATAATTCTTATTATACAATACTTATTCGATTGTATACATCTTGAATTTTATTATTCAAATTGAATATCAATTATTGTTGAATCTTGTAAGACTAGTGAACCCTTATTGATTCAACTAGTCCATAGTTGATAAGCGTTATAAATTCTAGAACTTTATTGAGCTTACCCAATCCAAACTTCCTTTGGTGCGGACTCTGATGTCAAACTGAGATGAACAACCCTTTAATAGGGGATTATTTACGCTTTAGCGTTAAGATATTGTGCACAGTATGGTACTAAGGGCTGATCCCCCTAAGTACGAGAAGAAGAGTCCATAGTCTTATGACTGTTAAAGGTTTCAAGAATAAACACTTGACAACCTAGGACATAGTTCAAGGTCTTGTGACCCTCAGAATTTCTTTTGATTCTTGTTATTCATTCTTGATTCAAAAGTTGAGCTTTTATATTCAAAGTTATTAATTCATTCGCATGTTATTATTATTCATTTATTATATTGTTATACTTGTGGGCAATCGTGCTCACTCTTGCGTAATAATAACATTGCAGTTAAGAACGAGAGAACAGACGAGCCTTCCACTAGTAAAGGCAAGGGCAAGATTAGCAAGTAATGAAGACTATTTGTTTATGTGGTTGTGTAATGACATTTAGAATTGATGTTACTTAAGACTTAATTGTTATGTTTTCGCACAGATATTTTAAGGTTAGATTAACCTGGGATTTATTTAGTTATACAGTTGATGTAACCCCATAAGGGGAGAGAGTTATTATTTATTCTATCTATTGTATGGTTGTATTTTATTTATGGGTAGATAGATAGATGATGTTTGTACAGTGAACACCAAATCCTGTGGAAATGGAAGTACCGGATTGTGGGGTGTCACAGGTTGGTATCAGAGCTGTAAGGTTATAAACCTTAGGTGGGGGGGATAACCTTAGGTAGTAGCCTTGTAGGAGATCGAGAACATAGTAGTGGTAAACTCTTATCGAGTTCTAAGAAATGAATTTCTAAATTCATTAAAGATAATAAAAGACTTTATGTGCTTATGTGTTAATCTATGTGTTCGCTAGCATGGATTAGTAACTAAAACTTAAAATTTTGTTGTCAGGATGTCGGATATTGGAGGAGCTAGTCGAGCTGGGGAGGAGGAACCCCGATTACCTATAGAGGAGGAGCCCCGAGACATTCATGTCGTCAGGGAACAACTTGTACAGAGAGAGTCATCTCCGATGGTTACTGTCGTTGGTCAGGAGCATGAGCCGGAGACTGATCCAGAAGAGGATCCTGAGGAAGAGGAAGAAAAGGAGTTCCCACTGAACTCCATTGATGCAGAGATGTATGACGCACTCTATGATCGTAGCGTAGAGTTACAGGATACTGTTCGGGATTTGACTGAGCAGGCGGTTAGTCAGCAGATTACTATTGAGCAGAAGGATAGAGAGATTGTGACTCTTCACACACGTTTAGGAAACGTGGAGTGGGATCTGGTTCACGAGAAGGGTCAGACCGAGGATAAGTCCGCAGAAATAGAGAAGTTAAAGAAGGATCTGAAGGAGACCTCAGAGAGGCTTGCCATAGCAGAGGAGGGTTGGGTACGAGAGTCACGACGTGCTGATCGTGCAGAAGATGATCGCCATGCGAAGAAGGCTAAACTTGAGGAGACATACTCTACACTACAAAATGCAATGAATGTGGTCCAAGATCGAGTTAGGAAGTATCCAATCCAGTTTGAGGATCTACCATCATATATGCTATATCGTAGAACGATGTGCCGCATCATGGAGGAGGAACGTAGCAAGGCTATCCAGCGCCTTAACAGACAGTGATAGAATTTGTTTAATTATGTGAAAGACTTAATTAGTTTTTATATGTAAATTCTGACGTGTTTATGAACGAAAGAATATTTGAATGTTTTAAATCCTGTGGATTCTTTATTCCAGGATAGTTGATGTAAATAGCAGTTATGCTATCGTTTAATGTTAAAACTTTGATTTGAATGCAAATATATCAAGTTATTTAAGATGATGTGTTAAGAGATATGTTAAATTATTGAGTAATGTCTTAACTATTTAGAGAAATAAATAAAGTTCTAATAAAGCGTTTATTTAACAGAAAAATGCCACCAAGAAGACGACCAAATCGTCGACCAGCCCAGGAAGGGTCAACGAATAACAACAACAACACCACCAATGCTGACCCCTTTCAGCAGTTGGTGAATTTACTGGCTGGAGCAATTAACAATCAACCACAAGCCCCACCAAACACCACGTTCAAGGATTTCAAGGTGGTGGGACCGCCAGAGTTTAAAGGTTCCATGAACCCAATCGAAGCTCAAACATGGGTTATGGAGATGGAGAAGGTGTTTGACGTCGCCAGAGTAAGGGAAGACCAGAAGACTGCATATGCAACATTCATGCTGAAGTCTGAAGCCAGCTATTGGTGGCAGGAAAACAAAGTACGGGGAGGAGAAGGTGTAATAACCTGGGAGAGATTTAAGGAGATGTTTTTCGAGATGTATTTTCCGACTAGTTCGCAAAACCAAATGGAAGTTCAGTTTTTGGAGTTGAAACAAGGGAATATGTCTGTAGCAGATTATGCGGCAAGGTTCAACGAATTGGCTAGGTTCGCCACGTATCAAGTGCATACTGACGAGAGAAAGGCAAGACGTTTCGAGCAGGGACTGAAGCCCTGGTTGTATAACAAGGTGTCAATGTTCCAATTGAACACCTTTGCTGGAGTGTTAGAGAAGGCCATACTCGCTGAAGGTGGAAGCGATGCGGTATCTAAATATAATCAGGATCAGAAGAAGAAAAAGAGTGAAAATGAAGGAATTAACAAGACTGGTGGAAGTAGCACGGGAGGTAATAATAATCAGAAGAGAAAGTGGTCCGATAACTCGTCAGCTGGAAGTCAACAAGGAGGGCAAAAGAAGAAGATTGAAGCGTGCTCAACCTGCAGAAAAGCTCATCTGGGAGTTTGCATGAAGGGAAAACGAGTATGCTACAATTGTGGTCAGGAAGGACACATAGCACCTAACTGTTCTAAACCAAAGAAGGGTGCCTGCTTCACTTGTGGCTCAAAGGATCATCTTGCAAGGGATTGTCCTAAGAAGGGATCTGGAGGAATAGGATCAGGAAGGAATATAGGAAACAACGGTGGAAGCACTCTGACTATCACAGGACCAACTGCAACTAACCGGCCGACCGCCAGAACATTCAACATGACAGTTCAGGATGAAGTGCAGTCTCGCGATGTGGTGTCAGGTATCATTCCGATCAATAAAGTTAATGCTTATGTATTATTTGATTCGGGTGCTACTTGTTCATTTATATCCGATGACTTTGCCAAGAACTTAGAATTGCCTAAGGATGAGTTAGAATACCCCATGAACATAGGAATTGCAAATAGAGAAATTATTCCTGTTAAGTACGTGCACAAGAACTGTAGAGTGGATATTAAGGGTAACATTATGAACGTAGATCTTATCCCTATTCGATTAGGAGAATTCGATATTATCTTGGGTATGGACTGGTTATCCAATTATGGGGCAGTAATTGATTGCCAGAAGAAGCGTATTAACCTTATGACTCCGTCAAAGGTTGTGTTTTATGGTAGTAAGTCGCCTATACAAGTGAGTTGTCTGAGGATGATGCAGGCCAGGAAGTTGTTAAGACAAGGCTGTGTAGGATATCTAGCTTACATAGTCGATATTCGTAAAGAAAATCCGAAAATAGAGGAGATACCAGTAGTGAGGGATTTCGCAGACGTATTTCCGGATGATTTACCAGGACTTCCACCAGATAGAGCGGTTGAATTCGTGATCGATTTGGCTCTAGGAACGGTTCCAATATCAAAGGCACCATACCGAATGGCACCGGTAGAGATGAAAGAGCTGATGGTTCAACTACAAGAATTACTAGACAAGAAGTATATCCAACCAAGAGTATCACCGTGGGGAGCGCCGGTTTTATTCGTAAAGAAGAAGGATGGGACAATGCGGCTCTGCATCGACTATAGAGAACTGAATAAGGTCACGATCAAGAATAGATATCCATTACCGCGAATCGACGACTTGTTCGATCAGTTAAAGGGAGCGAGATACTTTTCAAAGATAGATTTGAGGAGTGGTTATCATCAACTGAAGGTGAGACCAGAAGATGTACCGAAGACAGCATTCAGAACCCGATATGGTCACTACGAATTTCTGGTAATGTCATTTGGTCTAACAAATGCTCCTGCAGCATTTATGGGCTTAATGAATGGAGTGTTCAAGCCGTTTTTGGACAAATTCGTAGTGGTATTTATAGATGACATTTTGGTATATTCGAAAACCAAGGAAGAACATGAAGAACATTTGAGGGTGACATTAGAGACGTTGAGAAGAGAGAAGTTGTACGCTAAATTTTCGAAATGTGAATTCTGGATTGAAAGGGTACAATTTCTTGGACATGTGATCGATAGGGATGGAATTTTGGTGGATCCCTCCAAAGTCGAAGCTGTGATTAACTGGGATCAGCCGAAGACGCCGTCGGAAGTAAGAAGTTTTCTTGGATTGGCAGGTTATTACAGAAGATTCATTCAGGATTTTTCCAAGATCGCAACCCCGTTGACAAATCTGACTAGAAAATCGATGAAATTTATTTGGACGGAGAAGTGTGAGGAAAGCTTTCAAGAATTAAAGAAGAGGTTAAGTTCAGCCCCTGTGTTATCTCTACCAGATGACACAGGAAATTTTGTGGTATATAGTGATGCATCGCATAAAGGACTTGGTTGTGTGCTCATGCAAAATGGCAGAGTCATTGCATACGCGTCACGACAACTGAAAGATTATGAGAAGGGGTATCCGACCCATGACTTGGAGTTAGCTGCAGTTGTTTTTGCTTTGAAAATTTGGAGGCACTATCTCTACGGGGAGAAGTGTGAAATATATACGGACCATAAGAGTCTGAAATATATTTTTACGCAGAAGGACTTGAATATGCGACAAAGAAGGTGGTTGGAGTTAATTAAGGACTACGACTGTGAGATTTTATACCATCCGGGTAAGGCGAATGTCGTTCCCGATGCCTTAAGTAGAAAGGGTCGGGAGAAGTTGATGATGTTGACTGCTCAGGACGAGCTAATTGCGGAAATGGAGAAACTGGAATTGGAAGTGAAGTATCCTATGGAGATTGATGAGAAAATATTTTAGATGCAATCTGGTATAACCCTACTGGATAAAGTTAAGGAGGCTCAGCTTCAGGACGAAGAATGTAAAAATGTGACAAAGAAGATATCTGAAGGAACCGAACCAAGATTTAAGATGGATAAGGAAGGAATACTGAGATTTGATAATAGAATTTGGGTACCGCCAGTTCAAGAGATTAAGGAAGATATTTTAAGCGAGGCTCATAGTTCACGATATTCGATTCACCCTGGTAGTACCAAGATGTACCAAGATCTTAAACAACATTTCTGGTGGCCGAATTTGAAGCGTGATGTTGCAGAATGTGTTGCCAAGTGTCTGACCTGTCAGAAAGTGAAAGCGGAACATCAGAGACAGAGTGGATTGTTACAACCGTTAGAGATCCCAGAGTGGAAATGGGAACATATTACAATGGACTTTGTGGTTGGCCTTCCGACGACTCAAAAAGGCTACGACGTAGTATAGGTTATCGTTGACCGACTAACGAAATCCGCACACTTCTTTCCGATCAAAATCAGATTCAACTTAGATCAGTTGGCAAGGTTATATGTAAAAGAGATTGTTTCAAGACACAGAGTTCCAGTGTCAATTGTTTCTGATAGAGATCCGCGTTTTACGTCGAACTTCTGGAAACGTCTACAGGAATGCATGGGTACACAATTGCGAATGAGCACAGCATATCACCCGCAGACAGATGGACAAAGTGAAAGAACAATTCAAACATTGGAAGATATGTTAAGAGCTTGCATAATGGATTTTAAAGGAAATTGGGATGATCATTTACCGCTTGTAGAGTTCGGTTACAACAACAGTTACCACGCTAGTATTGGAATGCCACCCTATGAAGCGTTATACGGCAGAAAGTGCAGAACTCCACTATATTGGGATGAAGTTAGCGAAAGACAACTACTAGGCCCGGAATTGATACAACAAACAGCAGACATAGTCAAGGTGATTCGAGTAAGATTGACAGCAGCTCAAGATAGACAGAAGAAATACGCCGATCCACACCGTAAGAATGTTGAGTTCGAACCACGTAGTCATGTGTTCTTAAAGGTCTCTCCTTGGAAAGGAAAGATCAGATTCGGAAAGAAGGGAAAATTGAGCCCAAGATTCATCGGACCCTTTGAAGTTCTGAGAAGGGACGGAGAAGTTGCTTATGAGGTAGCCTTACCTCCATCTCTAGAGAATGTCCACAATGTTTTCCATGTCTCAGTCCTACGACCCTACAAACCCGATTACAAGCACGTGATTGAATTTGAACCCCTACATTTCGACAAAGACTTATCTTACGAAGAAATTCCTGTTCAAATTGTCGACCGGAAAGAACAAGTTCTGAGAAATAAAGTAATACCTTCTGTTAAGGTAATTTGGAGGAACCACAACGCTGAAGAAGTTACGTGGGAACTCGAAGAGAATATGATGAAGAATTATCCTCATTTATTTACTTATATTGTTATATGCGATTCTGGGGACAGAATCTTTGTAAGGGGGGAGAATGTAACGGGACAAATTTTTGAGTTGTGATTCTGGGGACAGAATCCTTTTAAGAGGGGAAAGATATGACAACCGTCATTTTGTAATAATATTTTAATATTTATTGGATTGAATAAATATTTTTCGATGAATTAATTATTAGATTAAATAATTAATTGACGCAATTGTGGTAGATTAATTTAATTATATGTGTTACATTTATTAAATTAATGTAGAGAGTTTTATTATCAAAGTATGTGATTATGTGAGCTTATTGTATTAAAAGAAATATTTAATAAGTATATTAGTATTTTAATTAATTTAATTATTAATTAGAGAATTAATAATTTGACATTATTAATTAATGAGAAAATTAAATATATGACTATGTGAATTTACGAGAAGTTATTATATTTTATTTATATTAAATAAGATATATGAATTATTGTGCAAGTGGGTGTGACATGAATTAAACTATATGATAAAGCTTTATTAAATTAAATAATTTTTGAAATCTATTAATCTAGCCAAACAAGGCCCTATGGGGAGTTGGATGCAGTTACCCACTACTGGAGTAACTGACCATTATGCGCGTCTGTTGAATTCTTATAATACGTATTCTTCTTTTCATTCTTCATTATTGCCTAAGTCTAGAAAACAAGCCAGAGAGAAAATTGAGAAGCTTGAGAGAAATTTGTAAGTGTGTAATCAACAGGTTGTTGTGAAAGGATCATCATTGATCACCTCTTCTAAATTATACTCAGGGTAATCTCCTCCTTCCCAATTTCTACTTCACGTCTTTTAGTTTTCATGAAAATGGCTTTTAAAGTTTTGGTTTAACCTCTGTAATTGGGTTAGGAGTAATGATTATGGGTTGTATATGTGCTATGACATATCAAATCGTGTTTAATTACATATATTATGTAAATCATATCATCAAATTCATGAAAACATGTCGTATATGATTTCTACAAAATTACAGAGTATGGGTTTTGGCCTTATGGCCTTATACGTGACTTTAGTATGTCAAACATAAATGTTTTCGTAAAATTTACACTCGTATGATGTTATGCATGTTGATACGAAGAGACCAAAATTTAAATAAACGGATTCGGTGTTATAACGAATCCGTAGTGACAATTTTCATGTTTTATTTTCAAAATCTTCAAGAACATCAAGAACAATGGAAGTAAATGTGTTGATTTTTGCAAATTATGTGTTGTAACTTGTTAAAAATCATGCTAGGTTGGTTAAGTAATGATTATATATGTATTACAATGATTGGGTAAGTCTAAATTCGTGTAAAAATAACTAATTGAAAGTTATGGCCATATTCATGTATAATTTTACGTGTGATTCATTTTTGGCCTAATTTGGCCTTGTTATGTTCGCGAACTGCAGAACTGCAGAAATTGCAGAAACTAAGTCTGGGTAACCCCGCCCCCGGCGGGTGTTACCAAACTAAATTATCCCGCCCCGACGAAAAAAAAAAAATAAAAAATAATAATTAATTAAATAATAATAATTAATTAAAATATTTATCAAATAAATTAAATATTTTAATTGAGATATTGATGGAGTAAAATAAATATTCGATAAAATTATTATTAAAATATTTATAAAATAAAATAAATATTATAATTGAGATATTGATGGAATAAAATAAATATTCGATGAAAATTATTATTAAAATATTTATAAAATAAAATAAATATTTTAATTGAGATATTGATGGAGTAAAATAAATATTTGATAAAATTATTATTAAAATATTTATAAAATAAAATAAATATTATAATTGAGATATTGATGGAATAAAATAAATATTCGATGAAAATTATTATTAAAATATTTATAAAATAAAATAAATATTTTAATTGAGATATTGATGGAGTAAAATAAATATTCGATGGAAATTATTATAAAATAATTTATTCGAGTGTAATAATAGTAAGAGAATGAAAATATTCTAATTTAATTAAGTAATTAAATTAGAAGGGTAATGATTTGTTAAATAAAGTAGAGTTTATATTAAATAATTAAGAGAAAATGTAACTAATGAATTTCGTGAATATATATGGTATGTGTGTAGGACTTGTGGTGAACGGAAGTAGTAATCGTTTAGCCTACACACGAGGCAAGTTCCTAAACCTTAATTCTTTACATAAAGCAAGTTCATTATTCTATCTTGTTTATTACTGTTCAAGTCAAGATTTCATATTAGATCTTATCATTCTTTAAAAGCATAATTCTTATTATACAATACTTATTCGATTGTATACATCTTGAATTTTATTATTCAAATTGAATATCAATTATTGTTGAATCTTGTAAGACTAGTGAACCCTTATTGATTCAATTAGTCCATAGTTGATAAGCGTTATAAATTCTAGAACTTTTATTGAGCTTACCCAATCCAAACTTCCTTTGGTGCGGACTCCGATGTCAAACTGAGATGAACAACCCTTTAATAGGGGATTATTTACGCTTTAGCGTTAAGATATTGTGCACAGTATGGTACTAAGGGCTGATCCCCTAAGTACGAAAAGAAGAGTCCATAGTCTTATGACTGTTAAAGGTTTCAAGAATAAACACTTGACAACCTAGGACATAGTTCAAGGTCTTGTGACCCTCAAAATTTCTTTTGATTCTTGTTATTCATTCTTGATTCAAAAGTTGAGCTTTTATATTCAAAGTTATTAATTCATTCGCATGTTATTATTATTCATTTATTATATTGTTATACTTGTGGGAAATCGTGCTCACTCTTGCGTAATAATAACATTGCAGTTAAGAACGAGAGAATAGACGAGCCTTCCACTAGTAAAGGCAAGGGCAAGATTAGCAAGTAATGAAGACTATTTGTTTATGTGGTTGTGTAATGACATTTAGAATTGATGTTACTTAAGACTTAATTGTTATGTTTTCGCACAGATATTTTAAGGTTAGATTAACCTGGGATTTATTTAGTTATACAGTTGATGTAACCCCATAAGGGGAGAGAGTTATTATTTATTCTATCTATTGTATGGTTGTATTTTATTTATGGGTAGATAGATAGATGATGTTTGTACAGTGAACACCAAATCCTGTGGAAATGGAAGTACCGGATTTGGGGGTGTCACAAATGATGTGTTCAAAATTTGGTTAAGGGTCATGGGTTGATCAGATAAATTATATCTGTGACAAACCCTAAGTTTATATTAAGAACTTTAACGTTCAGTTAGAAAACCTAACGTCTAATAAGAAACCCTAGAAATCGATTCTGGAAACCCTAGTTTCAGTTCTGGGAAATCCAAAACCCTAAATCGGGACCCTTAACCACATTCTGAACACATCATTAACCATAAACATAGAACATAATCACATAAATCCTTAATCCTGAATAATTCACCTATATCTTTCACTGAATTTTGAAATCCTCAAAATTCAATCCCAATAACATTAAACACATACATTTATTTTCTGTCTAGGTCTAATATTTGACCTTAAATCAATCATCTAAGATTTTAATAATTTGGCCAAATTCTCGGGTTGTCACAGAATGGGTAAGGTTTAATGGAAATTAAACGAAGAACGCAAATATGTAATGAGTAAACCGTGAACGACGTTAAACATTGGTAATTAACCATTAATGATCGAATGTCGGCTAAAGACGTAAGAACGTTAATAAAACGTAATGAAGTATAGAAAGTTGAATCGACTTTAATAACGGAGTTAAAACAAGTAATACATAGAAGAGAAAGAAGTTGGTTAGGACTGTAAAGTGAGTTTGTTTGATAACTAGTTACAGTGTGCTATGTGAATGTATCATGTAGATCCTATAAAAACTGTGAATAGTTGGAATATATATTTGAAGACGCTTGAAGGCAAGTCTTTCTTAACTCTTGTCTGACCTTCGTGTTAGCCAAGTTTTTACGTAATGCATGATATACAATGCATGAATAGTAAATAGAAAAGAGTCGATGCCTATTTTATCCGGGCTAGACAAGTATTGAAGGATAGATTGAATTGGTTACAAGTCTATTGATATAGAACTGTTAACGATATTTTATGCCAAGTATTTGGTACGGATGAGAAGGCAAGTTTTTCTATGAACAAACAAAAGTATTTTCATCGATTATTCGATGGGCACGCGAGGTTGCCAAATGTTAAACGTAAATACGTTTAACGTAAGAGTGTTGATCAACATAGAGTACAATAGGTTGATCACCTAGAAGTGCTCGTAAGTAAAGACGGGTGGATGGCCTTAGTGCCGGATATCCTTTTCAAGTATGAAAATGAAAAGAGTATGTTCACGGTCTATTGACCTGTTCATCATTCCTAAGCTATTATATATATACTATGGAATTGTTGTAGTAGAAGTATTAGTCAAATGATTCAGGATAATTAGTAAATAATTGTTCTGATATTGATATAAAGCATGTACTTACTAATGTGATATTCATATGTTTCGTTGTTAAGACTTGCTGAGCTAGTTATGCTCATTCTTGCTTGAACCATATATTTGCAGCTAAAGCCGAATGAACTGAGAGTTCTATGAGAGAGAAAGGCAAGGCTAAGATGGATAATTAATCGTCCTGTAATAGACTAGTATATTTGTATGTAATATACTTATGAAGAACAACGAATGTATTCGGTTATGAACCTGGGAAAGGATTTATTACAGATGTAATACAAAGATAGTAATTACACTCATTTTGTTGGTATTTCAATGGAATGATTGTATGAAATATAGTATCGTGGAGCACCATCTGTCGGGTTGGAAGATACCCGGATTTGTGGGCTTCACAGGTTGGTATCAAAGCATTAGGTTATAAAACTTAAGGGGGGAAAGAACCTTAGGCTAATAACCTCGTAGGAAAGGAAGAGTCCGAAGAAATCTAACTTGAGTCAAATGAGTTAATAAGGTATTGAGGAAACTCAGTACCAAAAGATTTAAAAGATGGAAAGTAACCCTAAATGGATTAAATGTGATTTGTGCTTATATTATTGTGTATTAATTACTAATCAATTTGTTATGTGTTATTGTAGATGTCGGTTGATAGCTTGATGTATAGGGATATACATGTGATCAGCAAGGAGTCCATGAACTAAGTTGAGACAGTACCTATGCCTATAGCAGACATACCAGTAGTGATTCTAGAAGAGTCAGAGCCCGAGGAATATTACTCGGAGGAGGATTATTCGGAGGAGACCATGGGGATAGCATCATATTTGAATATGATGATTGATGTGGAGGATGACATAGAGGTAACATCAATTAATACGGTGATGCCTGCCCTAGAGTCTATAGCTACAGAGACTATGAGGGCAATGTACCTCTCAGTGCTTGACTGTAACGTGCAACTGCACAATATGGTTCAGCACCAGAAGGAAGATATCAGTGATCTCTATGGGGCGAAAGAGTCTGCAGAGTCAGACTATGAGATAGATCATGATGAGAAAGTGCTCATGACTGACAAGGCCTGGGACTATAAGAACGAAGTCATAGAACTTCGCAAGAAACTGGTTGAAAAAGACCAGAAGATAGCACGAATGTCATATATAAATGACAGCGCGCACGAGGATTTCAAGCTTAAGATAGCTTGTTATTCTATTGAGTCGGGACAGACTCGACATACTATAAGTCGGGATATTGTGTCGATTTTGGTAAACTAGAAGCATGAGAATGCTGTTAAGCAATATTAGGAGTAGTATAGTGAATACTTTTGTGTAGTGACGTAAAACCCTCTTTTGTATAATTAAAGGGTAGTCTTTTTGTAAATCCCAATTTTTGTAGAAGTCAATCGCGGGATGTATATGTAATAGCTTTTGGGCTATGTAAAGCAACTTGTAAATAGTTTAGAACTATGAAGAAGCATTTTAATATAAGAAAGTTTTTATTTTGAATTGCTTTGTTGAGTATGAGTTATTGTCCAATTGTTTGACGAATAATAACGAAGTAAGTAAATGAGTAATAACGGAACTTTATTTATTTAATAAGAAATGCCGCCAAGAAGAAGACAACGTAACCAAGAGGCGGAATCTCATAATGATAATGAGGGGGGGCCTAATAACCCAATGCAAGAGTTCGTTAATTTATTAACGGTTGCATTTAACCAAGCTGGGGGTAGAGCACCCGCAGGACCTATAGTAGCCCGAACGACTACTTTTAAGGAATTTAAAAGTGTAGGTCCACCCGAATTTAAGGGAACAACGAACCCAATGAAGGCCCAGACATGGGTCAAGGAAATAGAGAAGGCGTTTGTTATTACAAACGTAGCTGAGGCGTAAAAGACCTTTTTTGCGACCTATATGATGAACGGGGAAGCCAACTACTGGTGGGAGGCTCACCAGGGTGGGGCTGGAGCGGAAGCTGTTACATGGGAACAGTTCAAGAAGGTATTCTTCGAGAACTATTTCCCTACTAGAATGCAAGGGAGAATGGAGATTAAGTTCTTAGAACTTAAGCATGGGGACATGACTGTTCCCCAATACGCGGCCAAATTCAATGAATTGGCAAGGTTCACTCCACACCAAGTGGACACAGAGGAGAGGAAGGCTCGTAGGTTTGAGAAGGGCCTAAAACCCTGGCTCTATAGTAGGATATCGGTTTTTCAGAGTGCTTCCTATGTGACCATTCTGGAAAAGGCAATAATAGCGGAGGGTGGTAGCGAGGTATTGACCCAATACCACAAAGATAGGAAGAATAAGAGTAAGGGAAAGGGAGGAAATAAGGCAGAGGTTGCCAGTGGAAGTGGCAATATGCCTAAGAAGAAGAATTTAAACCCTGGGAATACTGGGGCAAAACAAGGGGATCCTAAACGGAGGATGGAGGCATATAAGACATGCGGTAAGACTCATCTGGAAGTCTGCCTGAAAGGGAAGACTGGTTGTTATAACTGTGGGCAGGAGGGTCATATATCTCCCAACTGTCCTAATCCTAAGAAAAGCCGGGGATGTTTTGTTTGTGGGTCGGTAGACCATATGGCAAGAAATTGCCCGAAGAAAGGGGCGGAGGGTAATAAGGGTTCTGGTAGTGGTACTTTGGCCATTACTGGACCAACACCATCATTGGGTAGACCCTCAGCCTGAACGTTTAATATGACAGTCCAAGATGCGGTTGCATCAACGGATGTAGTAACAGGTATCATTCCAGTCAACGAAATAAATGCTTACGTGTTATTTGACTCGGGTGCTACTTGTTCATTTATAGCATGTGGATTTGCTCAACGATTGGGATTAAATCCTAAAAAGTTAGAAATACCTTTAGACGTTAAGGTAGAAAACGAGGAGATAGTTCCTATTAAACATATTCATAGGAATTATTTCGTAGATATCAAGGGTAATAGATTATCGGTAGATCTTTTACCGATAAGGTTAAGGGAATTCGATGTGATTCTCAGTATGGATTGGTTAATTAACCATAAAGCAATAATAGATTGTCATAAAAAGAGTGTAAAACTAAGGCTTTCTAAGGAACCTGAGGTGGTGTTTTATGGAAATAAATCATCGGGACGTTCTTGTTGTCTAACCATGACACAAGCTAGGAAGATGTTGAAGAAGGGGTGTAAGGGTTATCTGTGTCACGTGGTGGATACCCAAAGAATGGGAACATCATTGGAACAGATAGCGGTGGTTCAAGAACTTGCGGATGTATTTCCGGAGGAGTTACCTGGTATTCCTCCAGATAGGGATGTAGAATTTGTAATTGATTTGTTGCCAGGAACGGCACCAGTTTCAAAGGCACCATATAGAATGGTGCCAATTGAGATGAAGGAGTTAATGGTTCAATTGCGGGAACTATTAGATAGAAAGTACATTCAACCAAGTGTGTCACCGTGGGGAGCACCGGTGTTGTTGGTAAAGAAAAAGGACGGATCGTTATGACTTTGTATCGACTATCGGGAGTTGAACAAGTTGACGATTAAGAATAAATACTCGTTGCCCAGGATCGACGATCTATTTGATCAGTTGAAAGGGGAAAAGTATTTTTCTAAGATAGATTTACGCACGGGGTATCATCAATTGAAGGTGAGGAAGGAAGATATACCTAAGACAGTGTTCAGTACTCGTTATGGGCATTACGAGTTTTTGGTTATGTCCTTTGGATTGACGAATGCGCCAACCGCATTCATGGATATGATGAATAGAGTGTTCAAACAATATTTGAACCAGTTCGTCGTAGTGTTCATTGATGATATTCTAGTCTATTCTAAGACGCCAGAAGATCATGTTGAACATCTAAGAATAGTGTTGGAAACCATACGGAGGGAGAAGTTGTATTCGAAATTCACTAAGTGTGAATTTTAGCTCGAAAAAGTGCAGTTTCTAGGACATGTTATAGACAAAGATGGCATATTCGTAGATCCATCGAAAGTAGAAACGGTGAATGAGTGGGAGCAACCAAAAATGCCAACCGAGGTTAGGAGTTTTCTGGGGTTAGCGGGATACTATAGAAGGTTCATTTAGGACTTTTCTAAATTAGCTACTCCGCTGACAAATCTGACAAGGAAGACAGAAAAGTGTGACCATAGTTTTTGAGAACTAAAAAGGAGGTTGAGTGAGGCACCGGTATTATCCTTACCAGATGATACGAGGAATTTTGTAGTTTATAGCGATGCTTCGCATAGAGGACTAGGTTGCGTGCTTATGCAGCATGGCAAGGTCATTGCGTATGCGTCACGTCAGTTAAAGGATTATGAGAAGGTCTATCCTACTCATGACCTAGAACTGGCAGCTGTGGTGTTTGTTTTAAAAATATGGAGACATTACTTATACGAGGAGAAGTGTGAGATATACACGGACCATAAAAGTCTAAAATATATCTTCACACAGAAGGAGTTGAATATGAGACAGAGAAGGTGGTTGGAATTAATAAAAGATTATGATTGTGATATCTTATATCTTCCGGGGAAGGTGAATGTAGTAGCAGACGCGTTGAGTCAGAAGGGTAGAGAGAAACTGTCAATGTTAACGACTCAGAATAAGTTAATCACAGAGATGGCGAGGATGGAATTAGAAGTTAAGTTATAAAGGGAAACGAGGGAGATGATATTTGCAATAGAAACTCGACCAACGATAATGGAACGGGTTAAGGAAGTACAGTTGAGTACTGAGGAATGCGAGCGGATGAAGAAGATAATGAAGGATGACGTGAAGACTAAGTATAGCCTTGATAAAAAAGGTTTACTTCGTTTTTAGGGAAGAATTTGGGTTCCAAATAATTCTGAGTTGAAGGAAGAGATTATGTGTGAGGCTCACAGTTCGAGGTACTCGATACATTCTGGTAGTACTAAGATGTAACAAGACCTTCGTCAGAACTTTTGGTGGCCAAACATGAAGAGGGAGATTGCAGAATATGTTAGTAAGTGCTTAACTTGTCAGAAAGTTAAGGCTGAACTCCAAAGACCGAGTGGACTGATACAACCACTGGAGATTCCGGAGTGGAAATGGGAGCATATCACCATGGACTTTGTGGTGGGACTTCCAACGACAAGAAAGGGATACAATGCTATTTGGGTAATAGTGGATCGGTTAACTAAATCTGCTCATTTTCTACCAATAGGAGTTAGGTATAATTTAGAGCAGTTAGCTATGCTTTATGTCAAAAAAATCATTTCTAGACATGGAGTACCTATTTCAATTGTGTCCGATCGTGATCCACGATTCACATCAAACTTTTAGAGGAGTTTACAAGAGCAAATGGGAACACAGTTAAGATTAAGTACAGCGTATCATCCGCAGACGGATGGGCAAAGCGAACGGACAATTCAAATGCTAGAAGATATGTTAAGATCTTGCTTTATGGATTTCAAAGGGAGTTGGGACGAACATCTACCATTGGTAGAATTTGCTTACAACAATAGCTTTCACACTAGTATAGGCATGCCGCCTTACGAAGCGTTGTATGGGAGGAAGTGTAGAACACCACTTTGTTGGGATGAAGTAGGTGAACGTCGAATGTTGGGACCTGAAATGGTACAGCAAACAGCAGATATGGTAAAATTGATAAGAGCTCAATTAGTAGCAGCTCAAGATAGACATCGGAAGTATGCAGATCCTCATCGAGAGAAGAGGGAGTTTGAAGTAGGGTCTTATGTCTTTCTAAAAGTATCACCTTGGAAAGGGAAGATACGTTTTAGAAAAAAAGGGAAGTTAAGTCCAAGGTTTGTAGGACCTTTTAAGATTTTAAGAAGGATAGGGAGGTAGCTTATGAAGTAGCCTTACCTCCAGAAATGGAAATAATACACAATGTGTTTCACGTGTCTGTGTTGCGTCCTTATAAACCGGACTATAAGCATGTAATAGAGTATGATTATATTCAAGTAGAAAAAGACTTAACGTATGAAGAACTTCCGATTCAGATTATTGATAGGAAGGAACAAGTCTTGAGAAATAAAGTAATACCTTCTGTAAAGGTAATTTGGAGTAAACACGATGCTGAAGAAGCAACGTGGGAGCTCAAAATTAAAATGAAGGAAAAGTTTCCTCATTTGTTTATGTAAGAATAGCGAGATTCTGGGGACAGAATCCTTATAAGGAGGGAAGAATGTAACGCCCGAGAATTTTGAAATTTTAATGAATTAAATTTTTATTTGATTATGTGGATTAAATGAAATTTTATTGAGTTATTATATGAGTAAGATGTTCGAAGGTCGTTGTATGACCTAGAATGTGTAGATGTGGTTAGTATTCTGGCTTTGTGCTAGAATTAATTGTTGTGAATTATCAAGACGAGAACGAAGGTTTTTTAAGATTGTTTGCGAAAAAAACACTATTCATCGGATGACGTTCGGAACTAGGGTTTGAAATTCTGAGAAACGCGTAATGTTAGAATATGACAATATTATGGAATATCCAATAATATTTTCGTTATGGAAAACGAAGTTTTCGCCTGCGGACTTAAAATTTAAGGGTTTGTGAAAGAGGTTTCCGAAAGGGAAACGTAATGCGTATAGTCGTTTAGATTATTATACGTAAATAATATGAGTATTATACTAGTATGTATACGAGTATGGTATGAAGAATAGTACGACGTATAATACAATTATTATATGAGTATTATACGAAGAGAATACGTTAATAATACGCGTAGAATACGAATTGTATTATTAGAGTATGAGCTAAGGATTTTATCCAATCCAATTGGACTTGGATTAATAACAAGCCCAATGAATTAATTATACAAGCCCAAGTCAAGGCCCAATATTAGATTGGTTAAAGCCCAATGTTTTTATGTCAAGCCCAATCCAAAAAAGTAAACCGCGGGTCGAACCGGTGGGTCAAGGGATGGGTAAAACCCATGGGGCAACCCATGGGGATGACCCATGGGCATGGTGGGACGGCCACTTGGTGTGCAAGCCAAGTGTATCACTTGGTCACCAAGTACTTTACTTGGTGACAAAGTGGTATTTAAGTAAGGAGGTGGAAAATTTGACATTTTTGCCCTTATTTGGTTTTCTATAAATAGAAAGCTAAGAGTTGGATTTTTGCGGTTTTATAAAGATTGACCAACATATATTGAGAGAGAGAAAGAGCTAGAAACACTATATTCTTCTACTTCCAAGCAAACCAATAGACGTTTATCAAGAACGTTAACTACTTCAAAGGTAAATTCCTATAAACCGTAATCTTAATCCTTTTCGATTTCTTTCTCATAGAAGAATCGTAGATGTGTGGAGAGATTTATTGAGAAGGTATAAGAATGCCTATCAATGACCAAATCATGGATAGGTCTTGACCAAATTGAAATCGTAAGTGTTTACGTGAGTTAAAACCATAGAAAGTCTTGAAAGTTAACTTAGTTATAATTGAACGTTTTGGAAACCTTTGTAGCTAAGATATGTGCATCTTGATTGGTTAGGATGTAGATATGAAGTCCATGGAGTATTCCATGTGATTTGGCTTAGAGAACATTAGTAAAGAAGTTATGGCAGATTTTACGAAAATAGACGTTAAACATCGAAAACGTATAAAGTCTGGATTAAAGGTCAAAAGTTCCTGTGTGACTTGATAACATCGGTTTCCAATGTCAAAACTGTGAGATAAGGTAATTAAGAGTCGTTGGCAAAGGAATCGTCGCATTTCGACTTATAATGAAGAAAACGAGTATTGAACGGGCGAAGACGTTAAACGAACGCTTAAAAACGAACTTAAAGGTGAATTCTAAGTTAACGAATTCAAAAATATGAAATTCTTATATGAACACGTAAAGGATGTAATTCCTGACTTGTAGGAATTCGAATAGTTCAATTCGGATGTAAAATGAATAAATTAGGAAGCTAAGAGTTTCATTAAGAAACCAAATCTATTTTGGCTAACTGGTGCACAGACTCGGCGCCGCAGCACTAAAACCAGTACAAAGTGGTGGCGCCGCAGCGCCAGACTCGGCCGAGTACCCTGCTAACTCGTGCCGCAGCGCCACTAATATACAAAGGATGTCGCGCCGCAGCGCCGACAGTGGAAAAAAGTTGACCAAGTTAGGTTTAGTTCCCTTTTGAATGTAGATCTAAAGTAAGATGTTAAAGGTACTTAAAGTACATAATGAGACTTACTTTAAAACACTTATAAGATGTTAATGTAAGAAGAATAGGTAAGGTTTAATGGAACTTAAACGAAGAACGCAAATACGTAATGAGTGAACCGTGAACGACGTTCAACATTGGTAATTAACCATTAATGATCGAATGTCAGCTAAGGACGTAAGAACATTAATAAAATGTAGGGAAGTATAGAAAGTCGAATCAACTTTAATAACGGAGTTAAAACAAGTAATACATAGAAGAAAAAGAAGTTGGTTAGAACCGTAAAGTGAGTTTGTTTGATAACTAATTACAGTGTGCTATGTGAATGTATCATGTAGATCCTGTAAAGACTATGAATAGTTGGAATATATATTTGAAGACGCTTGAAGGCAAGTCTTTCTTAACTCTTGTCTGACCTTCGTGTTAGCCAAGTTTTTATGTAATGCATGAATGGTAAATAGAAAAGAGTCGATGCCTATTTTATCCGGGCTAGACAAGTATTGAAGGATAGATTGAATTGGTTACAAGTCTGTTGATATAGAACTGTTAACGCTATCATATGCCAAGTTTTTGGTACGGATGAGAAGGTAAGTTTGTCTATGAACAAATAAAAGTATTTTCATCGATTATTCGATGGGCACACGAGGTTGCCAAATGTTAAACGTAAATACGTTTAACGTAAGAGTGTTGATCAACATAGAGTACAATAGGCTGATCACCTAGAAGTGCTCGTAAGTAAAGACGGGTGGATGGCCTTAGTGCCAGATATCCTTTTCAAGTATGAAAACTGAAAAGAGTATGGTCATGGTTTATTGACCGGTTCATCATTCCTAAGCTATTATATATACTCTGGAATTGTTGTTGTAGAAGTATTAGTCAAATGATTCAGGATGATTAGTAAATAATTGTTCTGATATTGATATAAAGCATGTACTTACTGATGTGATATTCATATATTTCGTTGTTAAGACTTGCTGAGCTAGTTATGCTCATTCTTGCTTGAACCATATGTTTGCAGCTAAAGCCAAACTGAGAGTTCTATGAGAGAAAAAGGCAAGGCTAAGATGGACAATTAATCGTCCTGTAATAGACTAGTATATTTGTATGTAATATACTTATGAAGAACAACGAATGTATTCGGTTATGAACCTGGGAAAGGATTTATTACAGATGTAATACAAAGATAGTAATTACACTCATTTTGTTGTTATTTCAATGGAATGATTGTATGAAATGTAGTATCGTGGAGCACCATCTGTCGGGTTGGAAGATACCCGGATTTGGGGGCATCATAGGAACGATATTCTACTTTCACTTTATTACTTGTTGACCACGTATACTTCCATGTTGTGCATAATTATATTTTACCCAAAAACCATCCAGGACGCAGTAGCTGCGAAGGACGTGGTGTTGGGTATTATCCCAATCAATGATATAAATGCATATGTATTATTTGATTCGGGTGCCACCTGTTCTTTTGTATCTGAAGAATTTACTAGTCGATTTAATTTACCCCTAGAACAATTAGAAAATCCTTTGAACATAGAAGTTGCAAATAAGTAAGTAAACCCTGTAGAATATGTTTACCGAAATTATCGCGCAAACATTAGAGATCATGAACTAAGCGTAGACTTGATTCCGATAAGATTGGGAGAGTTCGATGTAATATTGGGAATGGATTTGTTGTATAACCATGCGGCGATAATTGATTGTCAGAATAAAAGTGTAAACCTTCAGACTTCGAATAAATCTAAGGTAGTATTTTATGGTAGCTCATCGCTTAAGCAATCGTGTTGCCTTATGATGATGCAGGTCAAGAAATTGTTGAGAAAAGGATGTGTAGGTTACTTAGCTTATATTGTTGATACTCGGAAAAATGGAGTAAAAATTAAGAATATATCCGTAGTGAGAGATTTTTCAGGACGTATTTCTAGACGATCTGTCTGGTCTTCTGCCAGAAAGAGAAATCGAATTCGTAATAGACTTAGCACCAGGAACGACACCAATTTTGAAAGCTCCATATCGTATGGCGCCAGTAGAAATGGAGGAATTGATGATACAATTATAAGAGTTGCTAGATAAGGGTTACATTCGGCCGAGTGTGTGTCCTTGGGGAGCACCCGTGTTGTTTGTTAAAAAGAAGGACGGGTCGATGAGGCTCTATATTGATTATAGAGAATTGAACATAATAACGATCAAGAATAGATATTTGTTACCAAGGATAGACAACGTTTTTGATCAACTAAAGGGAGCGAAGTTTTTCTCGTAGAAAGATTTACGGACGGGTTATCACCAGTTGAAAGTATGGGAGGAGGACATACCAAAGACAGCGTTCCGAACCCGTTATGGACACTACAAGTTTTTGGTGAAGTCATTCGGATTGACTAATGCTCCAGCAGCATTCATGGACTTGATGAACCGAGTTTTCAAGCCATACTTAGATAAGTTTATCTAGTATTTATTGATGACATTTTGATTTATTCAAAAACCAAGGAAGAACACGCCGAGCATCAGAGGATGGTATTGGAAGCTTTGAGGAGAGAGAAAATGTACGCAAAGTTTTCGAATTGTAAATTTTGGTTGGAGAAGGTACAATTTTTAGGACACGTGATAGACCAATATAGAATTTCAGTAGATCCTATGAAAGTAGAGGCGGTAATCATTTGGGAACAACCGAAGACGCCAACAGAACTATGAAGTTTCTTAGGGTTAGTTGGGTACTATCGAAGATTTACCCAGGTTTTTTCAAAAATAGCAACCCCGTTGACCAATCTAACAAGGAAGATGGTAAAGTTCGTGTGGAAGGACAAATGCGAAGAAAGTTTTCAGGAGCTGAAGAAGAGACTAAGCGAAGCGCCTGTATTATAATTACCAGACGATACGGGAGGTTTTGTGGTATATTATGATGCATCGCACAAGGGACTCGTCTATGTGTTCATGCAACATGGCAAAGTCATTTCGTATGCGTCTTGACAATTAAAGGATTATGAAATATAATACCCTACTCATGATTAGAGTTAGCGGCAGTAGTTTTGTGTTAAAGATTTGGAGACCTTATTTGTACGGAGAGAAATGTGAGATATACACCGACCACAAGAGTCTGAAATATATCTTCACACAAAGGAGTTGAACATGCGTCAAAGAAGGTGGTTAGAATTAATCAAGGATTCTGACTGCGATATTCTTTATCACCCGGGAAAGGAAAACGTAGTAGCCGACGCTAAGCATGAAAGGAAGGGAGAAGTTGTTGCAACTGACAACTCAGGAGGAGTTAATAAGGGAAATGGAGAAATTGAAGATAGAGATAAAAGGATCGGGGGGATTTGAAGAAACATTATTTGCAATGGAAGCTCGTACAAACTTGTTGGACAGAGTAAAGGAATCACAAAAAAAGGATGAAGAGTGCGAGAAAATCAGGAAGAGGATCGCAGAAAATGAAGAAGAGAGGTTTAAAATGGATAAAGACGGTATTTTGAGATTCGAAGGGAGAGTGTAGGTGCCAGCGGTAATCGAGTTGAGGGAAGAAATTTTGCACGAAGCACACAATACAATGTTTTTCGTTCATCTAGGAGGCACAAAGATGTACCAAGATCTGAGGCAACATTATTGGTGGCCCAATCTGAAACGAGAAGTCGCGGAGTGCTTCAGTAGATGTCTTACTTACCAACGGGTCAAAGCAGAGCACCAGAGGTCGAGTGGTCTACTTCAACCATTGGAAATACCAGAGTAGAAATGGGAGCACATTACAATAGACTTCGTGGTGGGACTTCCTGTCACGCAGAAAGGTTTTGATGTCATTTGGGTTATCGTAGATCGACTAACGAAGACGGCTTCATTTTCTACCGATCAAGATTCGATATAATTTGAATCAGTTAGCGAGCATGTATGTAAAGGAAATTGTTTCACGGCATGGAGTGACAGTGTCAATTGTCTCTGATCAAGATCCGCACTTCACGTTAAAATTTTGGAAAAGTTTGCAAGAGAGGATGGGAACACAATTGAGGTTGAGCACTGCTTATCATCCGCAGACAGACGGACAAAGTGAGCGAACAATATAAATTCTAGAGGACATGCTTAGAACTTGCGTGATGGACTTCAAGGGAAACTGGGACGATCACCTACCTCTAGTGGAATTTGCATATAACAATAGTTTTCATGCGAGTATCGGCATGCCACCATACAAAGCCCTTTAAGGGAGAAAGTGTAGAACACTATTGTGTTGGAATAAAGTAGGAGAATGAAAGATATTAGGACCGAAATTAGTTCAAAAAATGGTACACGTGGTGACAATGATAAAACCCAGATTGGTAGTAGCTCAAGATCGCCAGAAAAAGGATGCAAAATTACATCGACAAGACCTAGACTTTAAAATCGAAAGTTTTGTTTTCTTGAAAGTATCTCCCTAGAAAGGAAAAATATGATTCGACAAGAAGGGAAAATAGAGTCTGAGATTCATAAAACCATTCGAGATATTGAAGCGAGTGGGCGAAGTGGCTTACAAAGTTGCATTACCACCTGAGTTAGAGCACATCCACAACGTGTTTCACATCTTCGTGTTGTGTCCGTACAAGTCTGACTACAAACACGTAATTTCCTACGAGCCCATTTAAGTAGAGAAGAATCTGGCGTATGAAGAAATTCTTGTCCAAATATTAGATAGGAAAGAGCAGACATTAAGAAATAAAGTTATATCTTCTGTAAAAGTACTTTGGTGAAACCACGACGCTGAGGAGGTCACGTGGGAATTAGAAGATAGGATGGCGAGGGACTATCCCCATCTATTTGTGTAACCTTGTACCAATTCCGAGGATAAATTTTTATAAGGGGGAGGATGTAAGAACCGTGAATTTTATGAATAAATATTACTAATGATATTGATAAGAATGTGAATATTTAGTATATATATATATATATAAATATATATATACAGACAGGATCAAGAGTAGATCTCTTAAGTAGTAGAACTCTCTTAAATAATAGAACTTTATCAAAACAACGTAGTTTTGATAAGACGCGGTGGCATTTTTGTAAATACCATGCCACCGCGTCTTATCAAAACTACGTCATTTTGATAAAATTCTATTATTTAAGGCATTCTGCTATTTAAGAATTCTACTCTTGATCCTTTCTGTATATATATATATATATATATATATATATATATATAGTCCGGATCCAGTCCGGGATCCCGGACTCTACTAAAATACGGACCTTTTTTTTTTTTTTGCTTTTTTTTTTTGAAACAACTAAAAAAAAAAAAATTATGGAATTGAAAATTTTCCATAATACAGTGTTTTGGGCGTGATTTGGATGCCTATAACGAAATATGTCTGTACAGTCTGGGCAGACTGTACATACATTGGTTGGTGTAGGTATTAAAAACACGCCCAAAACACTGTATTATGAAAAAATTTCAGTTCCATAAATTTTTTTTTTTTTTTTAGTTGTTCTACAAAAAAAAAAAAAAAAAAAAAATTAAGGGTCCGGATTTGATCAGGTCCGGGAGTCCGGACCTGATCAATCCTGTATATATATATATATATATATATATATATATATATATATATATATATATATATATTTACGTGTCATGAGATGAGTAGCTCAATTAGATTAAATTAAATTAAATTTATGATAATTGAGAAAATGTAGGGAAATATGATGAGACTTGTGAGATGCCTTGTGTGGTACGAGAATGGAAATTATGATGGTTTAATTAAATTAAAGAAAAAAAATGAGAGAAGTGGATTATTAATTTATTTGTTATTGTGAGTAATAGAATATTAATGGGTAAATAATTAATATAATATGATTTATATTTATTGAAATAATTGTTGTGTGCCAAACATGTGATAATTAATAGTATTATATGTAGTACCTACATCTAATTAAAAAGAAAGTGTAGTGTGACACTATAATGTGACTATATAATATATAAAACTATATAGTAAAAAATGGAATGAATTACAAGTTACATAAGGAATGCTTATGTGACAACATGTATGTGTGAGAACATTAAAGATATACTTTATGTTATACTAAATTAAAATAAATCAATGATTTACAAATTAATAATTATTTCAATAATTAAGTATAATTGAAATAATAAATTTTATGATAATGTGGTTAGATAATATCCAATTAGATTATATTTGGTCTTATCAAAATGTACATGGATTATATGATTATGTATATAGGTACCCCAAATTATCACAATGTAGTAATATTACCTCATTAAAATTGTATTATATACTCAAAGGGAATTAAAACTTAAGTATATTAGCAACCTTTTTGGTTATTGCATATCAATCAGACTTCTTGTCCCAAATTGAGTGACCAAAACAGTGCTCAACAGTAGCCTAATCCCCAGTTGCGTGAACTCAAGCCTGCTAGAAATTTGTTGTGATGATGAGCTGAGATGGGGGAGAAGGAGTTGGTGAAATCTTTTCACCAAACCATCTCAATCCAATGGTTTCTTCTCCTTCCCGTTGGTTTGTAATGGTAGGCAAAATCATGGACAGTGTAATCCACCTTCTATATATTGAAGCTCTTCCTTCTCAATTTACAATTGCTAGAAATTGTCTTATAAGAGTAATATAGAGAGGGAATTGCAATTTAAGTGAGCAATCTAAAATTGTAATGACGTAATGACGTATGTGTGGGATTATACGGCTAAGTTAGACTCTTATGTATGTGTTTAAGCTAATATATCAAGTATGAGTATTAAATTTATATAACTAATGAATATCCTATACGCGTAACTATGATAGGATTCGAAAAGTGTTGATAAGCTATATTTTGGTAAACTACGCAAAAGGCAAGTTTTCTAACTTACACAACTTTGGATTTTGTGCAAGTTCTCTAACTCATTTGATTCTCATATTAAATGAAAGCTTCCTAAGTTTTGTACATTGTATATATTGTATAGTCCAAATTATTTCCATATAAACCATATTTATTTCAAACAAATATCTATTACTATTCGGAAATCATTAATATATTTTGACGATTGTTGCGAGAATTGAACTTATAGTTCTTGAATGGATTATAAAAGTTGTCTAAGCCGTTGATTCCGCTAGACCGTTATCGTAAAATAGAAAGCTATCCAAACCAAATTAAATTGGTGCGAGCTCTTATAATTGACTGAGATGAACAACCCTCCTTAAAGGGGAAACTATATAATTGTCGGGAGACTGACGTGCACATTTGAGTATGATTAAATGTTATGTATAACATAGGGTCCTTTAGTTTGATCACCTATTGTACTCGTTTTATTTGATTTTCAGTATAATACTGTTAATTCTAGTAGAAGTTCATAGTCCTTAGTGACTGCTCAGTATTCAATGTTTTGAAATCTTGAAATGATTAAGTATTGAATCTTATTGATATTTTCTGTCCTTAGCGACTATTGTTGAGAACCATACTTCTTGCTATCCTTGAATTATCATTTATTATTGTACCATTAAGAATTTAAAACTATATTGAACACTCTTATTGATATATTATTTGCTGAGTAAACTTGTTGCTCATTCATGTTTTTCCTAAAAACATTTTAGTTAATGCAGAGCAAGGTGGACCCTCGGGCACTGATAAGGGAAAGGGCAAAGCTACGGAGTAGCTTCATATTTATTTAGAAGTTTTATGAATATGTAAAAATAGATATTATGTTATGTATTAGTTATATTTAAACTATGTTTAATTATGTCTAAGGTATGTAAGAGATGTTTTAAGTTACAAAACCTTGGGACATGAATGATTATATTAAATAAATGTAATCTATTCTGTTATTTCCGTTGCATGAGATGTTATTTAGTCATTAGATTTGTAGCATGTGGCCAACCGAATTCTAGACGTGAGTGGTCTGAATTTTGAGGCGTTGATGAGTGGGATTTAAACCCGCAAATCGGATACTTAATGACTTAAGTAATTGCCTGAATTCGTAGTCTTTATATAGTTTTATATGATTATAGTGTTATTGTGCTTAATTGACATAATGCAGGGCTTTCTAGCATTCAAGGGGAAAAACAGGCATTTTATGTATAGTCGCGCCGCAACGCCACCTTCATTGACCAGCTGACATCATCATGGCGCCGCAGTGCCAATGATTCTTTGTAGACTCGCACCGCAATGTGAGCTCCGTGTTTTCCAAGCATACATGGTGCCGCAGCGCCAAACACAAAACCATTGCTCGCGCCACAGCGTGAGCTCCGGTGCCCAGGCAGAACCAAATGCCTTTTGACCTAGCTTGAAGGAAAAACACGTATATATCACAGAGGGCTCTTCATATCTGATCATCAGACATTATACATCATATAGCTTAGCTTAAATTAGTTTTCTCTCTTTTCTTTTGTATTTTCTCTCCCTAGTTCTTTGTTGATGTTTGTAAATATAGATTAGGTCGATTTGGGGGGAAGTTTGTATTTCTTTGGAGCACAAGAGCAACGAGCGATACGGATTGGAAGGCTTGATTTGAACGGAATGCGTGGAGATTGAAGGGGCTTTGACAGAGTTTCTTCTATCCATTTATCTTCTCTGATTTTGTAATCTATAAATGTTGTATTTATTGCTACTTGTATTCGGTTTAATAGCTATGAACTAAGTATTTGCTCTAAGGTTATAATGGAACCCTTTGTTATTTAAATTAACTGTCTTTGATCTTTTTGGTTGGCACCATATGATTTCGATTGATATATTTGTGCTTTATGATTCTCGCTAAGACATTAGTGATGATTTTGGTAATCTACATGATATCGACAGAAGAATTATAGATTTATACCTAAATATATTTGCATGTGATTGTGGGTTTCGACTGCATAAGTTGTGCGTAGAATAGACATATCTTTGTGCGCCATGTGCGACCTAATTGAGAACTTATGCTTAAATCCTTGTTATGATTGATTCGCATAAACATATGTAGGATTGCATCTAGCTTGGACATTCTTTTCTGTTCTATTCCCTTTGGGGTGGATTTGGAGAGGATATGTTTGTGCATACCTCGACAGAGGTGCATAGGCACATGTGTGTTCTCGGTCGAAAATTTTCGTGACCATTAAGACCAAAGAGAGAATGATAGCTAGTTTGATGAAACATAGCACGCTAGGTGTTCGATAGAATGTCTGTGTGGGGTGAAGTTGTGACCTTAGCTTAAATTCCTTAGATTACTATTCGTTATCCATTTACTCGCTTTGTTAATTAGTTAACTAGATTAATCAAACTTCCAGTAAATGCAAGAAACCATGATCTAATTAACTAGATTAATCACACTTCCATTTATTTAGAAGTTTCATATTTATTTAGAAGTTTTATGAATATGTAAAAATAGATATTGTGTTATGTATTAGTTATATTTAAACTATGTTTAATTATAGTCTAAGGTATGTAAGAGATGTTTTAAGTTACGAAACCTTGGGACATGAATGACTATATTAAATAAATGTAATTTATTCTGTTATTTCCGTTGCATGAGATGTTATTTAGTCATTAGATTTGTAGCATGTGGTCAACTGAATTCTAGACGTGAGTGTTCTGAGTTTGGGGGCGTCACAAAAGAGACCTTATATGAAGCCAAGTGAGCAGAGTAATAGAAAACTCATTTTTGTGATGGTCAATGAGTAGTGCGGCCGCAGCCACTTCCAAGGCCAATATATAGCGCGGTCGCACCGCACTGCAGAGTTGCCAAGACATGTTATGTGTGATATGAGGTGTAGAGCGTCTGTATAAATCTTAAGATGGATTTATGTTCAAGTTAACATTTCAATTGGTTAAATACATTATGACTATAAAAATTTATGATTTCAAATGAATGATAAAAGAGATTTCTAAAATGGAAATAGAAATAAGAAATAAACCAATGTGGTATGTGTATGCCAAGTGTGGGCTGAGTACATGCTAAATTATTACATGTTTTATATGATAATGTGTAATCAAATAAGAGATGAAATATATGACTGATGTGTGTCTATACATGAATATGAATAATGTAGGATACGTGAAAAGAAGTTAAGCTAAATTATAAATATAGCATATAGTCAAGGCAAATATCCTAACTTGTTTTCATTTAAACAAGTATACTGAAGCTTTATTCAGTTATATGTTAAAAGAATATCAGTATTTTGATATAAGAATGGCATGATGCATATTTGTTCAATTTCGGTATTCATGCATAGTTCAAAGACAGCCTACGCCATTTGTTTCGGCTAGACATAAGTTTAAATATTTCTTTTCTTTTACATTAAGTCTTGAAATATTATTGTTGATATGCTTTAAGCTATAGCTATATTAATTTAGTTTTGACTCTAGTCTGAGAATGAACAATCCTTGAATTGGGAAGTTTTTATGAAATAACAAAGATATTGAACGCAAATATCATCTAGACATGATAGTATTGATTAATACAGGGTATAAAGGGTTGATCACCCATCGTGCCCGTAAGACAAGACGGTTCATATATGAATTTCTGATAAAACCTTTTTAAGAAATGAAAATGAATGGTCTGAGAATGAACAATCCCTGAATTAGGAAGATTTTATAAAATAGAAAAGATATTGGACGCAAATGTTGTTCGGGTAAGATAGTATTGATTAATAGAATGCGTAAATGGCTAATCACCCACCGTGCCTGTAAGACAAGATGGTTCACAAATAAATTTTTGGTAGAACCTTTTCAAGAAATGAAAATGAATGTTCATGGTCTTGTAACCTCTCAGGAATTAAAAAGTTGTTATGTTGTTTCAATAATGCAAATGAGTCGAGATTTGTTACAATGGCTTTACAGTCTTGATTTATTGTCAAAGCATGTTTTCAAGAAAACATTTATTTCTTTTTATGATTTATTAAATTCTATTACTTGTTGAGCAATTGAATGTTCATTCTTGCTTTGTTATAAATGTTTTCAGCTAAACAGGATCGAATAGAAGGTTCTGGAAAGGAAAGGATAAAAGAAAGGGGAAAGTTGTTGTTAGCTGAAGTGCTATGTAATAGACAGTTCTTATGTTTGCACTATCATGTAATAAGCACTCAAAGGTCATCGTACCTGGGATTAAAAGACTATGATGTAATAATTTTAGTAGTTTATAATATTAGTACGTGGAATGCAACTTTGGTGAACTCTAAAAATCCTAGTTTAGAGGTAACTAGAGATTGTTGATGAATGAGTATTATACCCATGAATTGGATATATTTGGACTTAAATTATTGCATTCTTAAGTTATTTAGTAGTATTTTTATTGTGTTTATATCTTGTTGTGCTGATTTGGAAGCTGGAGGGGCAGTTATGGGAAATTCAAGCAGTTAATGGCAATTTGGTAATTTTGGAGAAGTCCAGCGCCGGGGCACTGGAAACTACACTATCTTCAGCGCCGGGGAGCTGAGCCTCGGCTGGCATTGACTGGATTAGAGCGTTGACTTTTGGTTGGATTTAATTTGGTTATTGGGGGCTAATGAAAAACCTAATTGGAGAGGGATTGTGGGGAGATATAAAAAGAAACTAAGTGCTGAAATAAAGGGGATTGATTATTATTCTTTGAAGGATTCAACAAGTTCTTCCATTGAGGGCTACGCAAGATTACTGGGAGATTAAGGATTGGCTACAGAGTTTATTCTTTTTCTCCTTATTTTAATTTGTAATTCTTTAAGGATGATTTGTCAACAATTAATGATTTTTATTTCCGTGATGAACTAATTCTTTAATTAAGATTTCAATTGAACCTTTTATGACTATAAATTAGTTATTCACTTATTCTAATTATTTATGTTGAAGTGAATTATTTATTATGTTTTGACTCTATTGCCTAATTATTTGGCCAATAATTACCTTGTTACTCTAGAAGGAATTGGAAAAGGAATTCTAGGATTAGAACTGGACATGATAATATGTGACTTGATTATTTGCACAGTGAAGAAATTAGGTTTGTGAACTGAATGGAAATATCTGTTCACCGCATGTAACATATAGGGAATTGGGAGTGGAAAGAGTTTAATTCAATTATTTTGCATAGGAATATAGCAAGACTAATTTGGATTAAATAGAAGTCAATTGATCACTTGGAAAAGGGCTTTTGGCATTTGAGAATTCCTGTTAACAATTCAGTAGACATGATAATTGGGGTGAGTAGGTAATTGATTTATAGTTCATAATTGGGGATATTAAAATCTTAATCTTTATTTATCAGAAGTTATTCACTCAAGTATTAGTTTATTAATTCGCTTATTTTAGGACAATATCTTTAAGTGTTTAATTTTGTGTTAGTAATTCAGAAAATCATAATTTATCATTGTTTGAATAAAATTGAATTGATATAGTATTAGTAGTTGGAATTTATTAATTAGAATTCTCTGTGGGAACGATACTCAACTTATCACTTTATTACTTGTTGACCATGTATACTTGCGTGTTTTCATTGATTGCGAAATCGACCAACAAGTTTTTGGCGCCGTTGCCGGGGAATTTTCATTAATATTAATTTCATATTAGTTATAATCAATTCGGTTTTAATTTGAACGCTACTTAACCTTTCTTCTTGGATTGGCAGGAATTCGTGTATGCACACTAGATCGAAAGCTAGAAAGGAACTTCTTACGTATACAGACAACCTTGAGAAGAAGTTCCAGACAGTGCGTTTGAATAGTGAGGTTATACATCTGGAAGAAGACCTGGCAACCCAAGAAACTTTCGTGAACATGGCAGAGAACGAACAGAAATCACTTAGGGATTACGCCCTGCCAAACGTCACGGATTTACAGTCAAGTATTAAGAGACCGGCAATTAATGCGAACAGTTTCGAGATAAAACCGGGATCAATTCAGATGCTACAGAATATATGCCAGTTTGGGGGTACTTCGATAGATGATCCTAATGAACATATTTTGAGCTTCTTGGAGGTTTGCGACACCTTCAAATTTAACAATGTATCGGAAGACGCTATACGGTTGAGGATGTTCCCGTTTACTTTAAAAGATAAAGCACGAAGCTGGTTACACTCCTTGCCTCCTGGTTAAATCACCACATGGGATGACTTAGCTCAAAAAAATTTAGCTAAGTTCTTCCCACCAGCGAAGTCGGCAAAACTACGGAACGATATTCATACTTTCGCACAACTTGAGTCAGAATCGTTATATGAGGCGTGGGAAAGGTTTAAGGATATGCTCCGGAAGTGCCCTCATCATGGAATCCCGCAATGGATGCAATTAGGGATATTTTGTGATGGTTTGCACGTGTCCACGAGGTCTAGTATTGATGCAGCAACGGGAGGAGCGATCATGTCAAAAAATTTTGATGAGGCGTATCAATTGTTAGAAACAATGGCCACCAATAACTATCAGTGGCCCATGACTAGGACCAACCATCCAAAAGCATCGGGAAAGTATGAAGTGGACGCGCTGACAGCATTAACAGCACAAGTGACTGCAATAGCTAAGCATATAGAAACATGGCATCCACAAGCCACAAAGCAGGTAGCGATGGTTTGTGAGTTGTGTGTTGGGGGTCATGCGACGGATCAATGTGCCATAAATTCTGAATCAGCACAGTTCGTAGGAAACTATTATCGCTCAACTCCACCGTATCCAACTCAAAATGCTTATAATCCAGGTTGGAAAAATCATCCAGGGTTCTCTTGGAGTAACAATCAAGCTGCAGCTCAACCACCTAGACAACCACACACCTCCGGATTTCAAAACCAACCTCAACAACCAGAGAGGATATCAAGTTGGGAAGCAGCCTTGGAAAAATTCATTAGAGCATCGGATAAAAAGAATGAGGAATGTTGGGTAAAATCTAGTTACGCACAACACGCAAGTATACGTGGTCAACAAGTAATAAAGTGATAAGTTGAGTATCGTTCCCACAGAGAATTATTTAATAAAAATCACCAAGTACTAACCCGTAACCAACTCAATCTTATTTAAACAAATGAATTACAAACTATATAAATTAACTACTATTCCACTAATTAAATTAAGACTATGGAGGTTTAAGATCACAACTTCACTTATTGCTTCATTTAAGTTAACATACTTCTCATCAATTATTCTCTATCCTGAATTGTTAATCAAGAACACTAGAGTAGTATTAACCACCTCTCGATGCACTAATACCGTATTAACGTCAATCCACAATTAAGATAGAAATTCGTTAAACACCTTAATCAACTAACCCACTATATCTCTATGTGAATTACAATTGAAGAAGGTTGAAGAATAAGTTCTCTACCCGATTACATGCTATATCAAACATATCTCTACCTTAACACTCATCAAGTTTAAGCTATTAACAAAATCCTGAACACATGCTATCATGATTAGATCTAAATCTATACTTCATCTCTCGAGTTCATATAGATTATCACGGTAATTGATGGCCAATCAATTAAACAATTAATTCCAAATCATAATAGACAATCCTCTCAATAGAACATAATAATTGATAACGAAGCATATTAAAATAAACTACACAATAAGATCCATTGTAATCTCAAACAAAGAATTAGTTCATTATTATTGAATTTAAACTAAGAATCCACAATTGAATAATCATTAAAAGATAAAGATAGAAGAAGATGAGAAGAAATAATCTATTGTCAGTAGACTTGACACTCCCTCCTTGCTCCTACTTTGAATCTTCAATGGTCTCCAAGTTGCTTCAATCTCCAAATCTAATTAGAACTAGGGTTATGTTCTAATCTAAAGGAGTATTTAATCTAGTCTAATCTATGTAATCCCTAAGCTAAGCTATGTAATCCCCTCTTATTTTATGCCTTACATCATGTATTTATAGGTTACAAGTCTAATTTTTAGCTTAGGAACAAACCCAATCCAATTTGGAGTCAAAAAGGTGTCAAAATTCGCCCAAAACGCGTCCAGGCCCGCACCAAGCCTTTCCCCGCGCTCAAACTCTGCTTCCTAGCGCCTAGGCGCTTGATTTGGCCTTGGCTGGACCGCCTAGGCACTTGGTCAGATGAATGGTTACTGACTTGGAGCGCCTAGGCGCTTGATTTAGCCTTGGCTGGAGCGCCTAGGCGCTTGCTCCTTTTTCTAACATTTTCTGCTTCGACGTCCTTTGGGAAAATGGCCATAACTTCTTCGTCCGAACTCCGATTTAGATGATTCAAGATGTTCTGGAAAGAGGAAAAGTAGATCTACAACTTTCATTCTTGAAGTTGTTCGAAATAATGAACGGAGCTATAGTTAAATTGTCTCTGAAGTGACTGCTGTGTAAATGGCAAGCCGAAAACGCGAATCTAGCCACCCCAAACATCGATCCAAGTAACTTTTGTCCCAATTCCTACAAAACAATATAAAACATGCATGAATAGACACAAACACATAAAAACATCCTAAAAGACTTGAGAACAACAATAAATTATGCTTGAATGTATCCAATTCATGTGTATAAAACACACTCATCAAGGAACAAGACAAGAAATTGAATCAATTAGATCTGACTTTGCAAAGCCATGGGGCATCGTTAAAGAATCTGGAAAATCAATTGGGGCAAATAGCACATGCATTGAATACCCGTCCAATAGGAACGCTCCCGAGTGATACAGAAATAAATCCGGGTAGAAATGAGCACTGCAAAGCAGTAATCTTACAAAGTGGGAAGGAGTTGCCAACAGTTAAGGATAAGGAAAAGGGGGACAACGCAACAGCTGAAATAGAAGAAGTTGTGGAAACCGGGAAAGATAAAGAGGAAATAGGAAAGGAAAATGCATCCAGGCCAACTACAACAGTGCCACCCATACCATATCCGCAGAGATTTCAGAAATCCAAGTTAGATAAGCAGTTTTCAAGATTTTTGGATATTTTTAAAAAATTGCATATCAACATCCCATTCGCCGAAGCTTTAGAACAAATGCCAAGCTACGCTAAGTTCATGAAGGATGTGCTATCAAAGAAAAGGAAACTGGGGGATTTTGAAACAGTGGCGCTAACCGAAGAATGTAGCGCAATTATTCAGAACAAGTTACCTCCGAAGTTGAAAGATCCAGGTAGCTTTACTATTCCGTGCGACATTGGTAATCAGTTTTTGGGAAGAGCACTATGTGATTTGGGGGCCAGTATTAATTTGATGCCATTATCAGTTTACCGTCAGTTCGGGCTCCAGGCACCAAAACCGACAAATATCAGTTTACTATTGGCAGACCGATCAGTTACATATCCACGAGGTATCGTTGAGGACGTATTAGTAAGGGTGGATAAATTCATCTTTCCAGCAGACTTCGTTATCTTGGATTGTGAAGCAGATACGGAACTTCCTATCATCCTCGGACGACCATTCTTAGCAACGGGGAGAACGTTAATCGACGTGCAAAAAGGAGAATTGACGATGAGAGTTGACGATCAACAGGTCACTTTTAATGTGTTTAAATCAATGTCTTATCCGAAGGAAAAAGGTGAGTGTTTGCGGGTGGATTTAATGGAGGAGATAGTTAATCACAAGATTTGTAGTAATTACTCAGAGGATCCGATAAAATCCATGTTGCTTGGAACAGACAACGATAGTGTTGATGCGGACAATGAGCAAGTCAAATGGCTAGACACATCATCATTTTACCCGAAAAGTAATCAACCATTCGACACCCTAGAGAGGCCCACAACGGAAGGAAAAAAGTGCAAACCCTCGATAGAAGAGCCACCGGTGTTGGAATTAAAGCCACTCCCCTCTCATCTTGAATATGCTTATCTAGGGAAAGATTCGACTCTACCAGTTATTGTTTCGACAACGTTAACTGACACCCAAAAAGAAAAATTGCTACGGGTTCTACGCGAGTTCAAAACAGCGATTGGGTGGACTATAGCGGACATTCGAGGTATTAGCCCATCTTTCTGTATGCATAAAATTTTAATGGAAGAGGGATCAAAACCAACCATTGAGATGCAAAGAAGGTTAAATCCCATTATGAAAGATGTGGTGAAGAAGGAAATTATAAAATGGTTGGATGCCGATATTATTTATCCAATCTCAGACAGTTCATGGGTAAGTCCTGTACAGTGTGTACCAAAAAAAGGGGGCATGACTGTGATAAAAAATGAAGCTCATGAGCTCATCCCGACTAGAACTGTTACAGGCTGGAGAGTATGCATGGATTACCGCAAGTTGAATAAAGCCACACGCAAGGATCATTTTCCCTTGCCGTTCATTGATCAGATGTTGGACAGGTTAGCGGGACATCAATTCTATTGTCTGTTAGATGGATATTCTGGGTACAATCAAATTTCCATAGCGCCGGAAGATCAAGAAAAGACCACGTTCACATGTCCATACGGTACGTTTGCATTCCGGCGTATGTCTTTTGGTTTATGTAATGCGTCAGAAACCTTTCAACGCTGTATGATGGCAATCTTCTCCGATATGGTCGAACAGAATTTAGAGGTGTTCATGGATGATTTCTCCGTGTTCGGTGATAGTTTTGACTCGTGCTTGAAGAATCTGATCTTGGTGTTAAAAAGATGTGTGGAGACTAACCTGGTGCTTAACTGGGAAAAATGTCATTTTATGGTACAAGAAGGGGTTATTCTGGGACATAAGGTTTCCGCATCCGGATTGGAGGTGGATAGAGCGAAAATTGATACAATTGAGAAACTGCCTCCTCCATCATCTGTGAAAGGCATTCGAAGCTTCTTGGGACATGCAGGGTTTTATAGACGCTTTATTAAAGATTTTTCAAAGATTTTGAAACCCCTATGCTCACTCTTGGAGAAAGATGTACCGTTTAAGATGGATCAGGCATGCATCGAGGCATTTGAGGTATTAAAGAAGAAATTAGTCTCTGCACCAATCATTGTAGCACCCGATCGGTCTTTACCGTTCGAATTGATGTGCGACGCCAGTGATTACGCAGTGGGAGCCGTATTGGGACAACGTCATGATAAGATTTTTCATACTATCTATTACTCTAGTAAGACATTGACGGATGCCCAGCTGAACTACACAACAACCGAAAAAGAATTACTTGCAGTGGTGTTTGCTTTTGACAAATTCAGAGCTTATCTCCTCGGCACCAAGGTAATTGTCTACACTGATCATTCGGCTATTAAATATCTTGTGACGCCCCCAAAATTAGGTATACATCACCCATCTTGGGTCGCCAGATACATGGTACAGAATTTAAATACAACTTACTAATACAACTGTCGTGTACAATACGACAAAACATAAACTGTGAGTTTGAATACAAATATTGTCTACTAGAGATTATACAAACTCAAAAGGAGTCCTCATTACAATTATTATCACACTATTTCACAGAATAGTGAGGACTACTAATGCTATCCTCTGGACCATTACTCCGTTCCCCGACTCGTCCCTGCTATGTTCTCATTTCCTGAAGAGAACAGTGAAAGAAAGGGTGAGCTCAACTAGCCCAGTAAGAAATATTATGACTAAGATAATGCAGAATAAATTATCGTTAGCCTTCAACAGTATTAAACTGATAAAATATAACAACATCAAGTTTAACAGCAGCGGATCAAGCAATCCATTAAAAGAGTCAAGTAGATAATAGAATCTACTATCTTTTATGATTTGAAAAGTTTTTAATCACTTTTATCGCTGAGACTCAGCTTAATAAATAATCCACATCATCCCTACACTACGGCCAAGGATACTCATTAGGGTCACGACCACAAATTCCATGCACTACGGGCCAAGGATATTTGTGTATTCATCAATGGTCATGATCATGCCAACAACTGTCCATCAATGCACTACGGGCCAATGAGGACTTTTACCACATCATTTGTAACATTATGGTCATGATTACACCGAATAATCCTTGGTCATAATCATACCAAGTCCATCTATGCACTACAGGCCACAGATGACTTTCAAAAAAAATATAAACATGAGGATGATGACAATGATATAAGAATTCAATAAAACAAGTTCAATAATTAATTTGTCCAAGAACCAATAACGTCCAAATTGTCAATAAGGTACTGTTTTGTGGGGTAAAATTCAAGAATGCTCAGAAGAATATTTCCACGAAAAGATATTGGATGAAGCGCAAATATCAAAGATGTTCCACTAATTTCATGGAGTATAGAAGTCAAAACTTTAACCAACTGAGTATAATAAGGAATGGAATAACAACAGAAATCACCATGCATGCGGAACTTCGCATAGACAGGTTATTCCAACAGAATAATAATAACAGAACCAGGTCAGGTGAAATTCACACCGACAGGATGTTCCAACAGAATAATAAAGACGGAACCAGGTCCGGTGTAAAACACACAGACAGGATGTTCCAACGGAATAATAATAAAGACGGAACCAGGTCTGGTGTAAAACACACAGACAGGATGTTCCAACGGAATAATAATAAAGACGGAACCAGGTCCGGTGTAAAACACACAGACAGGATGTTCCAACAGAATAATAGAAGAATGTCACCAAGTATAGGGTAGACCGCGTATACAGGTTATTCCAACAGAATAATAAGAAATGGAATAACAACAGTTCTCTTCATGAATAAGAAAGAATAACACCCCTTACCGTAACAGAAACTGGATATGGGAAAAGAAAAGTTAAGTAGCAAAAAGCTTTTCTTCTATCTCTCTATAGTTTCTCTCTCTAGAGATCAGTGAATTCGTAAGAAAATAATGAAGGAATGAGCTTCTATTTATAGGAAAATGGAATGCATAGTAACTAATCCATGAACGGTCCAGATTGATTTACTTTAATCTGATGGTCCATATTTAAAGAAAAATATTTTAAATAAAATATAATATATTCTATTTATATAAAAAGATTTTTACTATGCAAACACTATGCAACACTATGCAAAACACTATGCAACACTATGCATAATAAAATATAATATATTCTATTTATAAAATAACTTTAATAAAGTATTCTGTTTTATATAAAAAGATGTTTTTGTTTTATTACGTTAATAATACGAATAAAACAAAACGTCATCATCGCTATAATAATTCATATTATTAATCGACAATAATTGAATCAAACTGAGCGACTTCTCACATAAATATCAATAATCAATACCGTGTGCTACTATGCAACAACGCGTATTACTGTACTTTTATTACCCAGTAGTTCAACAGTATCAACGGTAAAACTTCAGCCGTTATTTTCAATAAAATATTTTTGTCTTTTTCTCAATCCGACAATAATTCCGTTGTGGGGTCCACCAATAATTGTATCGTCGTACGAATATTTTCCGACACAAAGAATATTCCCTGACCAATCGAATATAATATAACAACTTGCATACTTTGCAAAATTTATAAATACTACCCACAACTATAATATTATCTCAAATTCACACCATAATATAAAAAAAATTATTTCGAGAAAATTAATTCTTTATTCATAAAATCTGGGGTTTCACAATCTCCCCTCCTTATGGAATTTCGCCCTCGAAATTTACGTACGTACCTGATATACCAAACAGGTGAGGATACCTTAACTTCACTTCAATTTCTAACTCTTGAGATATAACATTTGAGTGTTGAATACGATTCTTCTTATCCAAGATTGTAACACGTGTCTCTTCAAATGTTAAATCATCCGCTATCTCGTCCTGTTCTAAATTAATAATGTGGTTCGGGTCGTCCACATATTTACGTAACATCGATATGAAAAAAAACGTTATGAACACGCAATATATTTGGCGGTAAAACGAGTCTATAAGCCACAGTTCCTACTCAATCGAGGATTTCAAATGGGCCAATTAAATCGAGGGTTGACATTTCCTCTCTTCAACAACTCTTGCTTCTAAAATAACACCCTCTTGAACCTTCTTCACCACATTCATAAGATTCGGGTATGTAGCTTGAGCGTCTTTAACTTTATCGATTAAAGTCAATTTTACTCGTATATTCGTTATCTTCACGTGGGTCCCTAGAGTCTTTAACTCTATCTTCATCATTTGCAAGTTATATGAAATTAGTCTTTGTGTTAACAACATCGCACTTGTAAACGCATACGATCTTCTATTCAACACGTCAGCTACCACGTTCGCTCTTCCACGATGATATTGAATAGTACGATCGTAATCTTCAACAGCTCGAGTCAACGTCTTTGGTGCATGTTACTTTCGTTTTAGTTGAAAAAATTATTTTGAGGGTTTAAGAAATGGGTTTTGTACTTGTGTCAATACAAAATTCGATTTCACGCTCGGGGGTTAGCTAAGAAGTCTTCAGGAATACGTCAAGAGATTTATTAATGATAAAAATATCATTCAAAACTGTTACTCACATCCAAGACTTGGATAGTACGTCACATTGATACTAACTGTGACTTCTATACCTTAACCTAGATAGCACCTCACAGTGATACCTATCAACTTGTTATCGTCATTCACGACGTGGCCTACAGAAAGTCTGGCTTCGGTGTATTCAACACAAGGAAGTCATCAACAAAAGGATCGGGGCTCTTTACTTATGGCTTGATATGACAATGATTGAATTTAGTGGTTTGGTTGCTTGAATTCGCACAATAGGTTGGTTAGGAATATGAAAGCTAACAACCTTACGAAAAATATGATGAGTAGTTAACCAATCGTTTCCTAAAATTGCATCAAAGTTAAGTATTTTCAAAGAGACAAGATCAACACGTAACGTGAAAGTGTCGATTTGAATCAAATAAGATTTATAAACAGTGGAGGTAACGAAGGTTTTTCCCAATGGAGTTTCAATAGATAAATCAAAGTTTAACTTCTCCGGAGTTAAGTACAAACATTGAACACAACTAGGTGAAATAAAAGAGTGAGTAGAACCGGTATCTAACACGGTATAGACTTCGTAAGAGCTTATGATTAACTTACCCGTGATAATTTTATTCAGGTTCCTCGTCACGAGAGAAAAAAAATGCTCTCTCTTAAACTACCGGCTTTGGCTTGTCTGGGACATCCTTTGGCATCATTATCCCAGCTGGAATTGACTTCATTATACGACAAAATCGAGCTAGGTGACCTTCTCTTCCGCAATTATAACATGCTTTGGACGACATCGCGCAATTTGGACTGATGTGTCCCTCCCCTCCGCATTTGAAGCATATGATAGGTGGTCTTTCTCCTTCCTTAACAACGATTGCTGGTGCTGACGTCTTTCCATCATTGTTGAATCTCCTCTTCTTGAAATGTCCATTTCTATTATCTTGGCCATGATTACCACCGAAGTGGTTACCATTCTTGGCATGATAATTTCCCCCGCGATAGTTATCATTGTTCCGATGGCCATTGCCACCGGTATGATTATTATCGTGTTGCTGGTCATTACCTTTTGGTTGTGATGACTCATTATCGCGCTCCACTAATTGAGCCCTATTCACAATATCTGAATATAAACAAAGTTTGTGAGAAATGAGGTATTGACGTATATCGGGTTTCAAACCTCGCAGAAACATTCGCGCCATTCACTCCTCATTATCGACCAAATGGGATGCAAACCGGGACAACTCCGCAAACCTAGCCTCATACTGCGACACGGTCATATTGTTTTGCTCCAGCTTGATGAATTCTACCTCCTTCATGTGACGAATACTTTCAGGAAAGTACTTGTCATTGAATAATTCTTGGAACTTCTCCCAAGACATCTTGAGTGCGTCAGGCTGGGTATGTTTTACAGATTCCCACCAATGATCTCCTTCTTCACGCAACATAAAGGTGGCGAATGGAACCTTTTGCTCCTCTGAGCATCCCAAGACATCAAATATCTTGGTGATCTGCTTTAACCACGTCTCCGCCTTAAGTGGTTCTGGCTTTCCCAAAAACTCTGGTGGTCCCAGCTCCTTGAATTGCTTAGCGGTGACCAACCATGGGTTGCCATTGTTTCCTCCTGCATTATGAACAGGAGCCGCCTTCTCCCGTTGTTGCAAGAATTGCTCCTTAAACTGCTTAGCGGTGACCGTCCGAGAGTTATCAGTATTTCTACCTGCATTTTGGACAGGAGCTGTCTTAGCCTGTTGTTGCATGAATTGCATAAAGCCTCTAACCATCCCATCATTCACCATTTCATCGGTGTTATTATTTTCATGAGGAGTATTGTCCTCTAGTTGCACATTATCCTGATTATTGATCTGTGGAGACTCAACTGGTCTCCTGTGCTCCATTGATAATCTCAACATTCTCGGATGCCATTTTCAAACACTGCCACAAAACAAGGGTTAATTAACATATCACATATTATCCCTACACTTTGACCGACCAATTAAATACAAAATAAATTTAAGTAGGCCATATTAGCTAAGGAATTCCCCGTCTCTCCCCTCCTAATACTATTCTCACATCTTAGCCAGGGATCATATCCCTAAGCTCTGATACCAACTGTGACGCCCCCAAAATTAGGTATACATCACCCATCTTGGGTCGCCAGATACATGGTACAGAATTCAAATACAACTTACTAATACAACTGTCGTGTACAATACGACAAAACATAAACTGTGAGTTTGAATACAAATATTGTCTACTAGAGATTATACAAACTCAAAAGGAGTCCTCATTACAATTATTATCACACTATTTCACAGAATAGTGAGGATTACTAATGCTATCCTCTGGACCATTACTCCGTTCCCCGACTCGTCCCTGCTATGTTCTCATTTCCTGAAGAGAACAGTGAAAGAAAGGGTGAGCTCAACTAGCCCAGTAAGAAATATTATGACTAAGATAATGCAGAATAAATTATCGTTAGCCTTCAACAGTATTAAACTGATAAAATATAACAACATCAAGTTTAACAGCAGCGGATCAAGCAATCCATTAAAAGAGTCAAGTAGATAATAGAATCTACTATCTTTTATGATTTGAAAAGTTTTTAATCACTTTTATCGCTGAGACTCAGCTTAATAAATAATCCACATCATCCCTGCACTACGGCCAAGGATACTCATTAGGGTCACGACCACAAATTCCATGCACTACGGGCCAAGGATATTTGTGTATTCATCAATGGTCATGATCATGCCAACAACTGTCCATCAATGCACTACGGGCCAATGAGGACTTTTACCACATCATTTGTAACATTATGGTCATGATTACACCGAATAATCCTTGGTCATAATCATACCAAGTCCATCTATGCACTACAGGCCACAGATGACTTTCAAAAAAAATATAAACATGAGGATGATGACAATGATATAAGAATTCAATAAAACAAGTTCAAGAATTAATTTGTCCAAGAACCAATAACGTCCAAATTGTCAATAAGGTACTGTTTTGTGGGGTAAAATTCAAGAATGCTCAGAAGAATATTTCCATGAAAAGATATTGGATGAAGCGCAAATATCAAGGATGTTCCACTAATTTCATGAAGTATAGAAGTCAAAACTTTAACCAACTGAGTATAATAAGGAATGGAATAACAACAGAAATCACCATGCATGCGGAACTTCGCATAGACAGGTTATTCCAACAGAATAATAATAACAGAACCAGGTCAGGTGAAATTCACACCGACAGGATGTTCCAACAGAATAATAAAGACGGAACCAGGTCCGGTGTAAAACACATAGACAGGATGTTCCAACGGAATAATAATAAAGACGGAACCAGGTCTGGTGTAAAACACACAGACAGGATGTTCCAACGGAATAATAATAAAGACGGAACCAGTTCCGGTGTAAAACACACAGACAGGATGTTCCAACAGAATAATAGAAGAATGTCACCAAGTATAGGGTAGACCGCGTATACAGGTTATTCCAACAGAATAATAAGAAATGGAATAACAACAGTTCTCTTCATGAATAAGAAAGAATAACACCCCTTACCGTAACAGAAACTGGATATGGGAAAAGAAAAGTTAAGTAGCAAAAAGCTTTTCTTCTATCTCTCTATAGTTTCTCTCTCTAGAGTTCAGTGAATTCGTAAGAAAATAATGAAGGAATGAGCTTCTATTTATAGGAAAATGGAATGCATAGTAACTAATCCATGAACGGTCCAGATTGATTTACTTTAATTTGACGGTCCATATTTAAAGAAAAATCTTTTAAATAAAATATAATATATTCTATTTATATAAAAAGATTTTTACTATGCAAACACTATGCAACACTATGCAAAACACTATGCAACACTATGCATAATAAAATATAATATATTCTATTTATAAAATAACTTTAATAAAGTATTCTGTTTTATATAAAAAGATGTTTCTGTTTTATTACGTTAATAATACGAATAAAACAAAACGTCATCATCGTTATAATAATTCATATTATTAATCGACAATAATTGAATCAAACTGAGCGACTTCTCACATAAATATCAATAATCAATACCGTGTGCTACTATGCAACAACGCGTATTACTGTACTTTTACTACCCAGTAGTTCAACAGTATCAACGGTAAAACTTCCGCCGTTATTTTCAATAAAATATTTTTGTCTTTTTCTCAATCCGACAATAATTCCGTTGTGGGGTCCACCAATAATTGTATCGTCGTACGAATATTTTTCGACACAAAGAATATTCCCTGACCAATCGAATATAATATAACAACTTGCATACTTTGCAAAATTTATAAATACTACCCACAACTATAATATTATCTCAAATTCACACCATAATATAAAAAAATTATTTCGAGAAAATTAATTCTTTATTCATAAAATCTGGGGTTTCACATATCTGATTGAAAAGAAAGATGCTAAACCGCGGTTAATACGGTGGGTACTGTTGTTACAATAATTTGATCTGGAGATCCGGGACAGAAAAGGTACAGAAAACCAAGTGGCGGATCATCTGTCTCGTTTAGAAAATAAAGAGGAACAGAAAGAAGACAACTTAGTGATTAATGAAAAATTTCCGGATGAGCAACTGTTCCGGGTAACGACCATATTGCCTTGGTATGCTGACTATGTCAACTATGTGGTTGCCAAAGTGCTACCGCCGGATTTGACCTCACAACAACGAAAGAAGTTTCTCCACGATGTGAAGCAATACTATTGGGATGAACCATTTCTGTTTAAAGCATGTGCAGACCAAATGATAAGACGTTGTGTACCTCATGAAGAAATGGATAGTATATTAGACCACTGCCACTCCTCAGATTACGGAGGTCATTATTCCGGTGATAGAACAGCAGCAAAAGTACTAAAATCGGGATTTTTCTGGCCTTCTTTATTCAAAGATGCTTATCTCTTTGTGCTGAAATGCAATCGATGCCAACGTGTAGGTAATATCTCCAAGCGTAATGAAATGCCACTTAACACAATTCTAGAGGTGGAACTATTCGACGTGTGGGGAATCGACTTCATGGGACCATTTCCATCTTCTTTTAAGAATCATTACATCTTGTTAGCAGTCGATTATGTTTCCAAATGGGTAGAAGCCGTAGCGTTACCCACAAATGATGCCAACGTTGTTATCCGATTTTTAAAAAAAACATTTTTACCCGATTTGGGACACCGAGAGCTATAATAAGTGATGAGGGGACTCACTTCTGTAACAAGCAGTTCACCAAATTGCTTGTAAAGTATGGGGTTCGTCACAAAAATTGCAGCTGCGTATCACCCACAAACCAATGGCCAAGCGGAGGTGTCGAATAGGGAAGTTAAGAGGATCCTAGAAAAAGTAGTCAATCCGTCACGAAAAGATTGGGCATTGCGTCTTGACGATGCTCTGTGGGCCTATCGAACAGCGTACAAAAATCCGATCGGCATGTCACCGTACATAATGGTATTTGGAAAGGCGTGTCACTTACCGGTCGAGCTAGAACACAGTGCACATTGGGCCATTCGGAAACTAAACTTTGATCTAGAAGCAGCGGGTGCGAAAAGGTTACTACAATTGAACGAGATGGATGAATTCCGGTTCAATGCCTACGAAAACGCTAAGCTCTACAAGGAGAAAGTCAAAGCTTGGCACGATAAAAAAATTCTTGACAAAACATTTGCACCGGGCCAACAAGTACTACTGTTCAACTCACGCTTGCGTCTATTTCCGGGTAAATTGAAATCCAGGTGGTCCGGGCCATTTGTAGTTATATCTGTCACTCCACACGAAAACATTGAGGTCGAGGAACCAAACTCAAAGCGTACATTCAAGGTCAATGGTCAACGTCTGAAACATTATTGGAGTGGACCAATCGAACGTCAAGCTACAGTCCAATACCTCTCCGAACCAGTGGACAACTGAACAACACCGAAAAGTCGGGCTGACGACTGTAAACCAAGCGCTTCTTGGGAGGCAACCCATTACGTTCTATAATTTTGACGTTATTTATTTTTATTTTAATTTATTTTACTTCTATTTATTTTTATTTTTCTTTTAGTATTGAAGAATACATTTCTGCTAGACTAATTCTTAATGATTTTCCATGTATGGGGACGGTACACAGACAAAACCCAGCGCCCCGGCGCTCCCATTACTAAGGACTCCAGCGCCCCGGCGCTAGGCACCAGAAACTGCAAACAAAGCCCAGCGCCCCGGCGCTGGCTTCCAGTTCATTTCCAGCGCCCCGGCGCTAGACCATCCCAACAGTCTCTGCCATTCAGCGCCCCGGCGCTCCAGGTAAGATAAAACCCAACGCCCCGGCGCTGGGATCAGGTTAGGCCTTAAAATTTTAATTCTCGACCGTTTCCTTCTTACCCCACTCCATTCACACGCCGGCAAATCAGGTCAGTTACCATCATTCTTCTCCCATTCTCCTATACGCCTCTCCCCCTCTCCATATCACACGGTAATTGAACCTTGGATAATACTTCTCCCACACATCTACCACGCATCAATCACTTCGTTCCACATTGGGTGTCTGCTTCTTGTGTGCCGATTATACTCCTCCAAATTCTTTAAAGGTAGCAACGGTATGATTTGATGTGTACTCATATTATTACGAATCCAGATTTTCTTCCTTATTCTGTGCATCTGGGAAATCCAATAGAATTCATAGATAACTTACTACTGTTTAGCATACTCATCCACACGAGGTTAGTGAATGCTACAGGAATGGCATGCATAGATAGAGAATTAGTGATGTTTGTACTCAAGTTATCAATTGATGCCTAGGTGTTTGACAAATTGTCTAAGTCAATAATCATGTGTAATTTAACATACTTGCCAGTTTCATGCCTCATCCCCGCCTGTGTACTCATAACGCCAATATTTTATACAGTTTCGGGGTAATGCTATGCACACATGTATCCAACCGTGAACTCTTTTCAAAGCTAAACTATGAGTATGTTTTATTTGCAGAACTCTCTACATGGCATCCAAACGTCACCGTGGCGAAGGGTCCAGGGCCGCTTCAAGTTCACCTCCAAAATTTGACAGCCGGCGTTTTGTTAGTGTCACGGCTCAAGAATGCTACAGCCGCATGGCCACCCGCTCACTAGTCCCCGAACGTTGTCTCCGTCCCGATCAAACCAAGGATGGAGAAATCGCAGTGATGATTGCTGAACGAAACTGGTTCTCCCTCACCGAACAGCCTGACCCGGCAGTGATCGCAGTTGTTAAAGAATTCTACGCCAACTTGCCCGAACATGACCATTATGGGGTATTTGTCAAAGGTAAAACCGTGGAAATCGGCGAGGAGGATATAAATGGGTGCTATCAACTACCATTAGAGGGCCTTCATGATGAATATGCTAGTTTAGTGAGTGATGGGCCGAACTATGAACAGATTATTTGGGAGCTGTATCAACCGGGCACTACATGGACCCTGCATGAGCGTGGCAGCTTGACTTTCCCATTATCTCACCTCAGTCTCTATGGAAAGGCATGGTATGCCTTCATCTGTGCTAAATTGATGCCCTGCACACATGTGAGTCACGTAACCAAAGAAAGGGCTGTGCTATTATACTCCATCATACAAGGCCTCAGCATTGATGTTGGCCATCTTATTCAGCAATCTATGTTCCGCGCTTCTCGCGGCGGGACCACAGGAGGGTTACCACATCCGTCACTGATCTGCGTATTATATGCTAAGTTTGGGGTCAAATGGAAATCCGACGAGATGATTCAAACTCCTATGCCCGTGTTGGACCATAACTTGATCCGTCGTTATAAAGTGTGGTCAGTTGGAGCTAATCACCCTAGGGGACTGGGTTTCATTATTCCCCAAGTTACGTCTACACAAGCCCCACCCCCTCAGGCTCCACCTACTTACGGTCCATCGACAGCAGCTCATCGAGGTGTGGTCCCTGAAGCTGTCCAGCGGGAGATAGACGGCTGGTTTTACAACATTGAGTCCCAGAATGTGAGCTTATCGGAACGCCAAGATGTGATTTTCAAGTATTTAGTTGACCAATTTGCTGCACAGAATGCACTAACCATCCAAACCCATCCGGGCATTCCACTTAGCCATTTCCCAACGGCTCCCGTTCTGCCAGTATTTCCCCCTTCCGATCAAGAGATGAGCGAGGACGATGATGCTCCACCAGAAGAATAAGCTCGTCAGGGAAGTCCTCTGTTTTATTTTGCCTTATTTTTCGCATGAGGACATTGCTCTAGATTAGTTTGGGGGTAGTTAGGTTTTATTTTTAAAAGTTGTAGTTTGTTATTAGTTTGTGGATTGATTATGAGTAAAGTTGCATTTAGGATTGCATGTTAATTCCAGTTTTTGATAGTGTGTATATCTGGGGCCAAGGATGAAAGTAGAATTGCATGAACAAGTCTAGTAAGGATTGTTGATTCAGTGAGATGATTTTCTTGACATGAATTGGATCTTTATCTGTTTGACATTGATATTATAGGTAAGCACTTTCACAAAACGACCATGTTGGCTATGATAGTTTAAATGGTTAGATAATAGAGTTCTAAAGGAGGATTGCTAGTGATATGGGAGAACAATTTGAATAGCTAGAGGAGACTGAATTTATGCATAAAATCGAGTTTGGGGGAAAATATTTGGAATATATTTAAAATAAATAAATAAATAAAAAATAAAAAAATGTTGAGTCTTGTGGTGGGTTGAGGAGAAACACTCCCCATAAACACAAGCGTGAGACGCAGCGTAAAACGCACTCACAAACCGTCTATATATAAAATATATATATATATATATATATATATATATATATATAATATACAGAGTGACTAGTCTTGTTTCGGGGCCTTTGTTACTTGAGCAAGTACGCCCGAAGGGGTATCTCAAAACCTAGCGCCCTAAGGTCTTATATGGTCTGGGAGTCGTTGGTCGAAAGCTCGCTAAGGGGTAACACTGCTAGCCTAATGGGATGAGACATTGCACAGTCATTTATAAAAAAGAAAGAAAAGAAAAGCATAAGTATTCCATGTTGCCTTTTGAAGTCGGGTAAGTGTTTGAGTTCAGTTGAAACAAGTATATTTGATAAGTTCTCCAGTTTACACTGTATGATGCTCACTAAGAAATTTATTATCTTTCATATTTTTGTCTTTCATGGGTTAGCATGGTTGTTGGACACACACGCACAATATCAGTAATAACAGATTTAGATCCGTTGATTGTTGAGATATTGTTGATCTGCTTTTGCATGATGAATTAGTATGTTTACGTGATTTTTCTGAGGCATATGGATATACGTGAGCTCTTGAATTGCTGGAATTACGAACACATAAATATAAATAGTTTGCATTTGCATGATGTTTAGTTTTGTTTTGTGACCTTATGTTTTGTCGCATGAGGGCACGCAACGATTTAAGTTTGGGGGTATTTGATGAATGAGTATTATACCCATGAATTTGATATATTTGGACTTAAATTATTGCATTCTTAAGTTATTTAGTAGTATTTTTATTGTGTTTATATCTTGTTGTGCAGATTTGGAAGCTGGAGGGGCAGTTATGGGAAATTCAAGCGGTTAATGGTAATTTGGTAATTTTGGAGAAGTCCAGCGCCGGGGCGCTGGAAACTACACTATCTTCAGCGCCGGGGCGCTGAGCCTCGGCTGGCATTGACTGGATTAGAGCGTTGACTTTTGGTTGGATTTAATTTGGTTATTGGGGGCTAATGAAAAACCTAATTGGAGAGGGATTGTGGGGAGATATAAAAAGAAACTAAGTGCTGAAATAAAGGGGATTGATTATTATTCTTTGAAGGATTCAACAAGTTCTTCCATTGAGGGCTACGCAAGATTGCTGGGAGATTAAGGATTGGCTACAGAGTTTATTCTTTTTCTCTTTATTTTCAATTTGTAATTCTTTAAGGATGATTTGTCAACAATTAATGATTTTTATTTCCGTGATGAACTAATTCTTTAATTAAGATTTCAATTGAACCTTTTATGACTATAAATTAGTTATTCACTTATTCTAATTATTTATGTTGAAGTGAATTGTTTATCATGTTTTGACTCTATTGCCTAATTATTTGGCCAATAATTACCTTGTTACTCTAGAAGGAATTGGAAAAAGAATTCTAGGGTTAGAACTGGACATGATAACATGTGACTTGATTATTTGCACAGTGAAGAAATTAGGTTTGTGAACTGAATGGAAATATATGTTCACCGCATGTAACATATAGGGAATTGGGAGTGGAAAGAGTTTAATTCAATTATTTTGCATAGGAATATAGCAAGACTAATTTGGATTAAATAGAAGTCAATTGATCACTTGGAAAAGGGCTTTTGGCATTTGAGAATTCATGTTAACAATTCAGTAGACATGATAATTGGGGTGAGTAGGTAATTGATTTATAGTTCATAATTGGGGATATTGAAATCTTAATCTTTATTTATCAGAAGTTATTCACTCAAATATTAGTTTATTAATTCGCTTATTTTAGGACAATATCTTTAAGTGTTTAATTTTGTGTTAGTAATTCAGAAAATCATAATTTATCATTGTTTGAATAAAATTGAATTGATATAGTATTAGTAGTTGGAATTTATTAATTAGAATTCTCTGTGGGAACGATACTCAACTTATCACTTTATTACTTGTTGACCACGTATACTTGCGTGTTTTCATTGATTGTGAAATCGACCAACAATTGTTGATTGCAACAATTGAGAGCCAACTTACTGAGACTTGGAGATTTAATTGGACAACACGAAGGGTCGGAGATTGAAGTTGCAAAGTCCAGAGTTTCTCGATAGAGTTTTTCTTCTTCTCTTAGGTGGTGTTTGATAAAATTTAGTGTTAAGACCTTAATAGTTTAGACGTCTGAATAATATAGAGTATCTGAATAGAATTGTATCTGAATGAAAAAATGTTGTTTGATGATTACTTTTTTCAAAATGTCTGAATAAAAGTATTTTACCATTTTAACCTTCTAAATAAAACTATAAAATAAAATAAAAAAACAAAACAAAACATTTTCTTCTTCATCTACCCCCCATCCCCGCCGCCCCCTCCCCGCCGACCCTCCTCCCCCTCCACTACTCCGTCCCCCGCCCCTCCCCTCCCCTCCCCTCCCTCCCCTCCCCTGCTCCGGCCCCAGCCCCTCCCCTCTCTTTTTCCACCTATATTATGTCCCCGGAGCTTGACTATATTTTCAAGATGGGGCCGGTGGTTGCGGCGGTGGTGGTAGATCTGGTAATGGTGGTGGTGGCCGTGGCGACGATGGCGACGGCGGTGGCGCCGTTGGTGGTAAGATCTGATAGTGGTGGTGGTGGATAGAAAAGGAATATGATAATATTAATGAGGGTATTTTTGTCCAAAAAATAGCAACTCTCATTCAGACATGCTTCTTAATCCTACAGACTTGATTTTGTAGCTTAACCATCTAGAGGCATTAAGAGGTAAAAAAAACAAAAACAAACAACACACCGCCTCTGACCGAATCAGAGGCGGTCCATTCAGAGACATTAAGAGCTAAACAAATACGACCTTAATTTCATTATTTGTAATTGGGATGTTGGTTAATTTCAATATACTAGTTTTCTTAAGCATGATGAACTAATTTCCATGTAGGTATACAATGGAACCTTTTGCAATGCATTAATTTAATTATCATTATTTTCACTTATTGATCCTGTTGAGTTGATTATTATATTATGTGCTTAATTTATTAATTGTGTGACCAACGGTTAATTTGATATATTTGATGGAATTGAAAGAGGAAATCTAAGATAAGATCTGAATATAATAACGCGTGAATTTGTTGTTTTTTTCTAGAATAACATAACAGTGTATAAGATGAGAATACTTGTATGACATGCGCAACTTGTGCAAAAGTTTTTGCTTAATGAATTTATTTTAAGTGTCTTGCATGAAAATAGCAATATAACTGAAATAGGTCTTTTGTTAATTATTGAAATATGTTAATAAATTGATAGACAATCCTAGTTAGTAACTCATTGGATTAATAAGGTAAGGCGATTATTGCAACGCAATTGGGAAAATTATATTCATGTGCTTTAATCAACTCGTGATTAATTTTTGTTAGTTTAATTTAGTTCGAATTTTATTCAGATTACATTCAAAATCAATTGTGGTGATTGTTTAAATAAAAGTAAATTGATAATTCATTAATATTAGGATAGTTATTAGTACTTGTTCTCGGTGGGTTCGATATCATTTTTATCTTTATATTACTCGATTGATTATGTATACGTGAACGTAATTGTCATTATATAAATCGGACAACAGACAGCACCTCCCATGTCCCATAAGGTCCATAACTTCATAGCCAACCACGCTCTTGAATTCCAAAAATAATCCTTTCCCCATAAATTTTAGTATATTAGTCAGCCTCCTTGCACAATTTTTAATTTAAAATCTATAAGGAAAAAAATTCCCAAATTCTCCGGTCTAGTTTTGTCTTGTATACCACCTCCCATGTTCCATAATGTACAAAAACAGGACAGAAACATGCCCTTACTAGTTTTGTTTTTCTATCTTTGTTTTTCTTTAAAATTTTTGGTTCGTCTTTAAGTTCTATAATTATAAATTATTAGAGATAGCTAAGTTTTACTTAAGCATGGTAAGGGTTTTATAAACTTCAATGAAAAAGTATTTTTAGAAATTGCTATAGATTAAAATATATTTAAGGGTAATTATCTCCCTAGTTTGGCTTCTCTTCTTTCTTAGCTTCTTTGGCTTCAAGCTTTTCTTCTCTTCTCTTCTCTTCCTCTCCTAGCTCAACTAGTTGCCTTCCTCTTCTTTTCTTCTCCTTGAACCAAAATATGGGCTGTGGGGGAGTACACTTGCTCCCCTTTTTATTTTATATAGCAACAATTGATTTATGGCTCACAAAGTGGCCAGATCTCTCTATTCTTTATCATATAAGTTACAAGCATGTGTTATATCATTGTTGTTAACGCCAAGATCTTCTGCCACGTCCCAATCACGTAAGACGTTCTGATCCTGCACAATAAACACAGTCAACACCAAAAGGTTGACGGCTTGGACCGTCGGGGGATAGCTCCGGCGTGAGAGTCAGTACAGGCGATCACAAGGTTAACAATGGAGGAATAAATATCTAGTGACATGATAGCAATAATTAATTAGTTACCTTTCACCGTGTGTCATCCTTGCTTTATATATCCAAAGTCCAGTTTGTCCTGTATGCAACTGACTTTTCGGGCCCACAGCTTTTAGCCGACTAATCCATGTCCAATCCTCATTAAGTACAATACAGAGATGACAGTCAAAGTTCTATCCCCAATCTACACCGGTCAAAGCCCAAATGGAACCATACTCTTATAGTAATTCGGCCCACTGTCACAGCCCAATACTTCATAGGCCCCAAAATAAAGATAATATTCACCCAATGGGCTGGCCGAATGAACCGGCATAATACTTTCAAGACCCACCTCAACATGTCTAAAGTATTATGACCCAACAATTGTGAGTGTGGCAACATGGCCACTTGGCCATGCCATGGCTGGGCCCTGCTTTGTTTTTTTTTTCCTTTATCCTTTTTTTAACGTTATATGTTTAAGTTTTGAATTTTAACTTTTAACTTTTCTTTTCTTTTTTGAATTACATATATCTCCAACACATAATTTAAATGTGTTAGGTTATAAAATTAGTTTTCATTGAATATTTCAATTATATTTACATTTACATTTACATTTACATTCTCGAATATGATTTCGGAATATCACAAATATACCAATACATCATCAAATAAACATAAATGTCAAATGAACTAACAAAATGCAGTCACAATGTTAGACCTGGCAAACGGGCCCAAAGCCTCGGGCCGAGCAGGCCCGTCCGTCAAAAAGCGGGCTTTGGGCCGCATTTTTTTGGCCCATAAAAATCTGGGCCTTTTTGGCCCGGCCCGTTGAAGCCCGGCCCGCGCCCGCCCGTTCACTTTTGGACCAAAAAAATGTCAAAAAAATAGGTATAAAACACTCCCGGCGCGCTGGGCCGGCCCGGCCCGCCTGTTAACTCGCAGGCTTTGGGCTTTCATTTTATGGCCCGTCAAAACCCGGGCCATTTTGACCCGATCCGACCATAGCCCGGCCCGCACCCGCCCGCCTGTTAACCCGCGGGCTTTAGGCTTACATTTTATGGCCCGTCAAAACCCGGGCCATTTTTACCCGATCCGACCATAACCCGGCCCGCACCCGCCCGCCCGTTTGCCAGGTGTACGCAATGTGCTAAATGCACGTGAATGGAATGAGCTAAATGCACACGGATACAATGTGCCAACGTGCTAAATGTATGAGAAAGTAATGTTCTAAGGTTATGTTTGTTTGAGCCAATGAGCTAAATATATATATATATATATATATATATAGAGTCCGGATCAGGTCCGGACTCCCGGATTTTGTTAAAATCCGGACTTTTTTTTTTTTTTGAAACAACTAAAAAAAAATTATGGAATTAGAATTTTTACATTATACAGTGTTTTGGGTGTGATTTGGATGCCTATAACAAAACATGTCTGTACAGTCTTGGCAGACTGTACATACATTGGTTGGTGTAGGTATTAAAAACACACCCAAAACACTGTATTATTGAAAAATTTCAGTTCCATAAATTTTATTTTTTATTTTTTAAGTTGTTCTACCAAAAAAAAAAAGAATAAAAATCAGGTCCGGATTTTCTCCCGTCCGGGAGTCCGGACCTGATCCTTATTATATATATATATATATATATATATATATATATGAAAGTAATATTTTAAGGTTATGTTTGTTTGTAAGTATTATAATCTCGATATTATAATTTATGTAATTATAACCCTAATACTATTAAATTATTTTATTATCTCTAGACTAATAATCTTAAATCTAAATTTAAAAATAAATAAGACACTTAAGATTAATAGTCATATCCCAACCTGACCCAAGTGCAACTACCAACATTAAGTGTGAGTGCAATGGGAAAGCACGCAAATTACTTACTGCAACTAAGGCTGTAAACGAGCCAACACAGTTCGGGCTCGACTCGACTCGAAAAAATATGAACGAGACTCGGATTCGTTAATAATATGATCCAAATCTGAGCATTAAAAATAGTTCGAATAAAAATATGAGTAGAATCTGAGCAAGGTTATACTCGACTTGTTTAAGATTCAAACTACTCGAATTTTTTATTGCGATTCGATACATACTCGGTTAATACATATTCGATTAGATGTTCGATACATTCTCTTATAATATATACAAATTTAAATCAAATTAGGATAATTAGTTATTATTTTGTTTTGTTTTTAATTTTTATTGTGATTTTATATTTGTAAAGTGTAATAATAAATATATTTTCTCATTTTTAAGTAAATTAACAAATTTAATTTATAATTATATTTATTATAAAACTAGTTATTATGTGGAGACTCGAATTCGAGCTTGAATTTGAAGCTCGCGAGTAGTTTGAATAAATATTTGAGTCAAGTCGGATCGAATTCGAGTAATAAATATTCGAGTCGAGTCGAATCTGAGTAGGATTTTTCAAATATAATTCGAATTCGAGTACGAATTTATTTTTTCGAGTCGAATTTGAGTAGCTCTTTGTTCGCTCTTTGTTCGCTCCGGTTCGACTCGTTTACACCCTTAACTGCAACAAGGACAGTACACAAAGTACTGGCTACACATGGATTAGATATAGAGAGAAATGGAAAAGAAATAATCTAAAGACAAACAGGTAGGGACTAATGAAGCATTAGAATGAATTATAAAAGGACTGTCTATAAAATCACTCAATAGCAATATGTCATGTAAGTTTAGGAAAACAAGACGGAAAATTTGAATTATATTAACATTTTATTTTATTATGATAAAACTGCTTAATTAATAATACTGAATTTTAAATTACTTAATTTTCTACTAAATTACCTTCACTGTCATGTTGCTATTAGATTATGTAAACAATGTTTTAATTGTCATGTAACATATGCAAAAATACAATAATTTAATATCCCATCGATGACCGAAGTTTTGTTTACTAAGGAGTCTAGGATCCAACCTTTAACTGTGATACTATGCTAAAACATTAAACTTGCAATTGCAAGATTAAATCAAATAGCAATATGAGAACCCCAAAAAAAAATTTAAAACTTAAAATAACATTTTACGTGAAAATATAATATTTCTCCATAAAAACATAATATTTTCACATAATTCCTCTTACTAGTGAGAGAGACTCCACATCTATGACAAAGATCATGTCAAACTTTTATACTTCCATGTCAAACTGGCAATTTCCATGGAAGAAAAGAAGGGATAATACACTTTTTAAATAAAGAAATTGTTAAATCCACAACAAATGTTATTTCCACAACAAAAGTGTCGTTATAGAATCTATAGCAACAATTTTTACAGGCACTATACATCTACAGCGACACTATTATTGTGAAAATAACAAAAAAATATTGTAAATTTAACAATTCCCATAAATAATTAAAAACTTGACAAAAAAATCGAACCCTTGACCTAATGGATGAAAACCACAAGAATTACCGCATGGCCAACAACCATAAAACTAATCTAAATATATTTAATATTGTTACGAGAGAGAGAGTTGAGCTTGACTATGCAATCCATTATACTTGTCCTAATTAATATGATGTACCTCTATAGCGGGGGCGTTCAAATACTATGTCCAAGTATTTGTCTAGTTTATATGGTGAACCTAGCATGGACACAAATTTTCGAGTAAAAATGCTATTAAATTACAAGTAATGGCATGTAAGAAACTTCATTAATTTATAATTAAAAATATAAATGTATCTCTAATTTTAAAATAAATTAAAAATGAAAACGTATCCCCTATATCGTAACAGATGGAGTATTATCTTACCGACAACATAGATAATTTGAACTAAAAAAATGGTCCACGCTCTACTCGACCTTTGCCCCTTCTATTACAAGAGAGATTGACATCATGAGGTTCCAATGACCTCCAAATCCAAAAGAATCAGCAAAAGCCCGATCATTTCAGCTAGCACCTAAATGAGAGTATATCTCAAGAAAGTAAATCGTCAATTCCCTGGCTCCTCAAACTTCTACGTGGACAAAGTTCTTACTGGTTCAGTGTTTTGTGATAAGCAACCTGCATAGTTCAAATCGGTGAGTTATGATATGCTGCTAAGTAAATTAGAAGCAACATAATTATATGGCATGCATGGAAAAAGATAAAAGAATGGACAAGTTAACCAAGGCATATTCATCCCCCCCCCCCCCCCCCCGGCCATAGTGAACACAGTTGGCATCCAAATCAGCTTTGGATGGGAATCTTTAGCTGCGTTGATTTGAAGTTTATGGCAGTGGAAAGGACATCAATACTATAATCAGTTACTCGGATCACAAACAGTTTAAGTTGAGGTTTAATCTCCCCCGGTTCTGAACATATAGGATCGATATGGACTTTTTGAGGTCATTTTGATATATTTTTAAATTAAAAATTAATATGAATTAATATAATTTAGGCAATACAATTTTGAGGAATTGTAAACTATCTAAATAGTATTACTAATTACAAGATTTATTATTTTCAAAAGTTAAATAAATCACATCAATTGTGAATTTGAAAATACTTCAATTTGACTTTGAAAAGTCAAACTTGATCCGATATATTGGAATGGAGGGAGTACTATATACATATAAACTTATGAGTGCATATCCAGTAACCATCCCCTTCTCCACCTGATCAGGTCTAGGCAGGCTGATCAGACCTCAAAATTTGACCAAATTTCAGTGGCCATGTCGGAGTGGCATAGCCCTTCTCAAAACCAACTTCCATCACCAACCCCACCTGTATGGTTATTGTGTTCCCACTTCCTAGTTGTAAATGTACATGATGGTTTGCCAAAAGATCCAATTACGATGACTAATTTATTCAATTTCCAATGCAACTAAATTTAGATTTCAAGTAAGCTTTAGTTGTAGACACGTACTGAAGTTGATGTTTTCAGCAGCTCCCTAATGGCCATAGTTGCATAGCAAGAAGATGGGAGGGTAAAGCTCATTCTGATAGCCTTTTGTGCTTCCTGAACATTAGATCCAGCAGGAAACTCTCTTTTATTTTGTGCTAAATATCCAGCAGGAAACTCTTGATGATGCAATTCGTCTTTCTTGTCATTATCTAGTATATTATTATCTGTTGAAACACCGACATTATTCTCAAAGCTCACTGATTGCTTGTGATCATTTTGATGTTTCACATCCTCATTTCCATTGGCTGACTCCTCTCTGGCCACAGTTTCAGGTCTGATCCTAGCAACAATGTCTAAATCTGTCTCTGCTAGTGGTATATTTCCATCCGAATATGTGAGCATTTCCCTACAACAAGAGAAAGAAAGGTAATCTCAAAGAAAAATGTTGATATAAAAATAATTAAAAAAAACAAAAACCAAAAGACCAAATGAGACACAGGGAAGAAAAAAAATTAGGCAAACCATTCAAAGTCTTGTGGTTTCTGGAATACTCGCCTATAAGCTCCCGTCATGCTCGTTAGTGAGAACTCCCTAGCAAAAGATAGGCATACTTATTTCATCAATTCATTCAACCCCCCCCCCCCAAAAAAAATGCAAATACACACTCGTCCACATGCACACAATGAAGCATGTGCAATCATGTGTGGCAAAGGCTGTGAAGTAAACCATTTCCGTAGAGAAGCCCCTTAATATGAGAATCCTCTTCAGATAAGAAGACAAAATGTTCATCTTTCTCGGGTCAGGGTGTCTCTACGGCAAAGGTACTCCAAAACCATTAGTGCACAGCAGTAACATTCCAAAAAGGAGAAGAAAAATAATTCAGTTATAATTTAAGGAAATGTTTGAGAAACTTACTTGACACTGTGTACACTCTCTATCAAGCTGATATCATCCTGAAAATACAAATAATTGATATGTATAAAATTTTAAAAGACAAAATAATAATAAAATTAAAAAGAAAAACCTTAAAGAAGGGGGAAGGGAGTTAATTTTGAATTTCCGAGAAACGCATAATGATAGAATTTTAAGGCGAGATGTAATATCCAATAATATTTCAGTTATGGCAAACAAAGTTTTCGCTTGCGGACTTAAAACCCTAAGGGTTAGGAAAAGTGAAATCAAAGAACTAAATAATTAAGTATAATAAGAATTGTTATTAAACGTGAGGAATACGAGTATAATACTAGTTATTATACGAGTATAATATAAAGATTAATACGACGTATAATACGAATATCGTACGAGGTATATACGAAGAGAATACAAGAATAATACGAAGAGAATACGAGAATAATACGATAAGAATACGAATAAGTCTTAATGGACTTTAGTATTGAATCTAGACTTTGTCAAGCCCAATTGGACAATGAATGAGGCCCAATGTTAAATTAAATCAAGCCCAAAGTTAGGCCCTATATGAATTAATTCTAAGCCCAAACCAAGAAACGAATTCAGTGGGTTGAATTGGTGGATCACCGAGTGGGAAAAACCCATGGGGCAACCCATGTGGGTCCCCCATGGGGCAAGAGGGGCGGCCACTTGGTGCCCAAGTAAGAGGGATGGCTTGGTGAGGAAGAATGGAATAGTAAGGAGGTTTGGCTTTTAACCAAATTGCCCTAACCTTGTTATTTCTATAAATAAGCTAGCTAGTTGGTCATTTGTTTGTTTACCAAACATTTGAGCACATATTGAGAGAGAGAAAAGAGCTAATAACAATGAATCAAGAAGCAAAGAAGCTAAATAGTTCACAAACTAGCAAGAACGCAAAGAACGCGAAGGTAAAAATACGAAAACTTAAACGTTCGATTAAGATTTTATAAGAGAATTTGAATTGGTGGAACATGTCCTTCTGGAGGAATAAGGATGACTATTAGTGAACAAAAACGTTAATAAATCATGTTTAAGTGAGAATCATAATCGATTAATTAAGCGTTAATCGAAGAAAAACACATAAAACTTAAAAAAAATTGTTGATGGACAAATTGAAAACCATAGTGTAAAAGTTAGATGCAAACTGCTTGGTTAATATATAGATAACTAACCAATGGATTGATTCCATTTGGTTTGGCATAAAAATCTCGAGTACGGAAAAATTTACGGGATTAGACGATAATTGTCGAAATCGTAGAATTTCTGGAACGATAGTCAAAAGTCGTTTAACTCGGAAACCTAGGTTTTCGGTGGCGTAGTGAAGAACAACGTATTTAAGAGTCGAGGACTCAAGAACAGTCGAATTCGAACTTAAAACGAAAAAACGAGCGAAGAACGTTCACGAACGTTTAACGAACGCTTAATGAGAATTTAAACGGTAAATTTATTGGTAACGGATTCAGAAACTTATTATGTCCGAATGAAATCAATGTATATGAGATGTGTAGACACTCGACATTTTCTGCACACCTGTCACTAACATTGCAGGAGGGCAGATTCGTCTTTCAGAGATAACCCTGGAAGACAGCTCCCATCCAGTCCAGATACTACCGGAAGTTCAGTCTCAACCCCGGAATACACACCGGGAGTAACAGTTCCAACCTCGGAGATAACCCCGAAGCATATAGTTCCAATACCGAAAATTCCACCAGAGAAGACCGATTAATCTCGGAGAAAACCCCGAGGTATCTAGTCTCAGTCCCAACACTGGAAGTAGCAGCTACCAAACTTGGAGATAACCCCAGGGAATGCAGTTCCGGCAATGCTTGTTTCAAGTGCAAGCAATCAGCTTCAACCTCGGCACTCACGCCAAGGCACTCAGTACCAGACCCGGACCTAACCCCGGGAAGACAGGCACACCTCAGAGATGACACTGAGGACCTTCAACACTTGCAGCAGTCCAATCTCAGCGATAACCCTGAGCAACATCTGCTTTATCAGCCCAAACCGGAGATAACCCCGGTGAGGGGCAAAGTCGTCATCTGGCCACCTTGACGCCACATCACGTCGTCTCAACATCTCATACATACATTTCTACGCAACAATGTCCCACAAGAATCAAGGAAAACCAATCCTTAGTGACTATTATGCAGGGTAACGGATAGAATTTGAAGCTTGAAGACCGGAGGGCACCGTCCCATCTTCCTGACTTCGTACAACCTCTAATCTCATGCCATTGTGTAACTCTCGACAACGGCGGTCCGAAATAGGTCCTACATACCTCAGTCGGATGTCCGGATTGCAATTCTGAAAGTTTGAGCGGACATTACAGTGCCTACGTGCACGTACTTCGAGACGATGAGACTCGCAAAACCCGGGACAACCCGGGTAGCCTCAGGTACACCTGCGGCCTAGCCACAGGTACACCTGCTGCTCCCCCCTCTATAAATAGAGGGCTTGGGGTGGCCATTTGTAAGAGAAAAAAGGCGAAGAAGCCCTGTCAAATTTTCTCCGTACTCTCTCCATACCGAGTGCTTTTTCATTTTAAACACTTGTGAGCTCACATATAGCTACTTTTGTACTGGCGGAAGCCGAGTATTCATCCCATTAAATATATAGAAGTCTTCTTTGGCAGCCCACTGTAAGCCTTCTCACACACTTTAAAGCCTTTCTCTTCATCTTTACACACACCCTTCTTCACGTTGAGATTCGTGTTGCTTGTGTTGCGTGTGTTTGCCCGGACTTCGGTCCGTGGTTTTATTTCAACTTGTATATGCATATATATTTATATATATGGACTAACATTATCGAGTTATGCCTCGATTGAGCCTAGACTTCGGTCTGGAGCGTTTATTAGCTTTTGTATATATATATACTTATATATATAGATGAACTGTGTGTCGGACTCTGTTCGATGAGCCTAGACTTCGGTCTAGAGCGTTTACTGCTTTAATATATATATATACTTATATATATTAACTTTTGTCGGACTTTGTTCGATGAGCCTGGATTTTACATCCGGAGCGTTTACTTGCTTATATATATATATATATATATATATATATATATATATATATATATAGGATTAAATGCAAAGTCGACCACTGAATTTTTCTGATATTTGAGTATTGAGCCCCTTTCTTCCGGTCAAACGCAAACTGAGCCCCTTTCTATTAAAAAATTTGGACTTTGAACCCCATGCGCCACATGTGCGTTGACCTGATGACGTGGCGCCTACGTGACAGATCTGACGTGGTATTTTATATTGCTGACGTGGCATCTTTTAAATTTTTTCCAAAAACTTGCCTTTGCCCAGATTTGAACTCACAACCTCACCTTTGAAACTTTAGTCATATAATCGTTGGAGCAACACATCTATTATTAATATCTTGCAAGAATTAATATTAATATCAAAACATGAGATTTCCCTCATATATTCTTTTTTTCTCCTTCACTACCTACCATTAATAATAACTGTTAATATTTATATTTGTAGTACTAATAATAATAATAATAGTAATAATAATAACAATAATAATAACAATAATAATAATATTAATAATAATAATAATAACAATAAAAATAGTATAATAATATTCTACTTATTGTTTGTTCACTTTTCTGAATGCGTGCATGCATATATATATGCCCCCGGACCATACTAAGCTAATTACCTACTACATCTTCAAACAATATTTTACTCTAATTAAAAATAAATTACTACACTTGGATATATTAATTAATTAATTAATTATACTCTACTTACCAATTGCATGCAAATTAAGAAGGTAATACTAATTAAGAGAGCTTGTTAATTTGTGAGTACGTGTTTTAACAACAAATTCATTCTGCCACTATAAGTATTATATTCAAACTGGATGGATGAATGGCTTAAAGACAAGGACATGTAGCCTAAATTTTTTTAATTAAAATCCTACAAAGTTTAAAATTAATAAATAATTACGATTTTTTTAGTGTAGTAAGAATTAAATGCCACTTTAGAGGCCAATTAATCTCGTCTATATAAAAAACATCATCAGAAAGGAAAGAAAAAAGTGAGTACAAATAAGCAAAAGTGGAGACAAGAATGAAGCTTTTGCTCACATCCTCAAATATATACTCCCTCCTTTCTTCGTTTTAAAATAAATCATTTTCTACTTTAACTCTAAAAAATAAAGTAATTAAAAGAGATGAGAAGTAATTAATTAGTATATAGATAATAATGAAATTTCAAAATAACAATAATTATTAATGAATTTTTTTTAATACGCACGCGAGAGGAGGGAATAGTATAGGAGTAACTTTTATAGAAATGTGCGTATATAATATAATACAGTGTAGTAGTAGTATATACATATCTTTTTAAATAAATAGTTAATAGTCCATGCATGAGTTATATAATAATAATACAGTGGAGTAGTAGTATAAGCGGTTAATGGTCGACTTTGCATTAATGAAATTATATGTTATGTTAAATAATAAACATAACATATAATTCAATCTCTTCTATTTTTATAACTCAATTATTATTATTATTTTTAGTACTATTATTATTATTATTCTCCTTCAAATAACTAACTGTTATTATTATTATAATTTTATTTTATTTTATTTTATTTTTATTTTTATTGTTATTGTTATTATTGTTGTTGTTATTATTATTGTTATAACTATTACTACTATTATTATTATTATTATTGTTATTGTTATTATTATTATTAGTACAATAAATATAAATATTAACAGTTATTATTAATGGTATGTAGTGAAGGATAAGAAAGGAATATATGGGGGGAAATCTATGTTTTGATATAAATATTAATTCTTGCAAGATATTAACAATAGACATGTGTTGCTCCAGCGGTCATACGACTAAAGTTTCAAAGGTGAGGTTGGGCGTTCAAGTCTTGGCAAAGACAAGTTTTTGGAAAAAAATTCTAAAGATGCCACTTTAGCAATGCTCACATGTAAAATTAAAATATAAAATATCACGTCAGATCTGTCATGTAGACGGCTAGGCGCCACGTGTGTCATGTCAGCAGGTCAACGCACATGTGGCGCCTGGGGTTCAAAGTCCAAATTTTTTAATAGAAAGGGGCTCGGTTTGCGTTGACCGGAAGAAAAGAGCTCAATACCCAAATATCAAAAAAGTTCAGTGGTCGACTTTGCAATTAACCCCTTATATATATGAATTGTTGTCGAACTCTGTTCGATGAGCCTGAATTTTACATCCGGTGCGTTTATCGCTTTTATATATATATTTCGTCCCACCTGGAGTTTACTTCGTGGTGGTTGATCACTTTTACAGCTTTCTTTATGTTTCGTCCCGCCTGGAGTTTTCTCTGTGGCGGTTGATGGCTTTTATAGCTTTATTTACATTTTCTGATCCCCCGTGGATGTGCTTCGTGGTGGCTGATCATGTCTGTATATATATATATATATATATTTACAGCTTTTATATATATACCTTCTTACTGCTTTCATACAAATTGCGGCATCATGTGAGCTTAGGAATCATGTGATCACAGATTCAGCCTATTGGATCTAGATTCGGTTCCCGCGATAGACATTTTTTCAGCTGTAAGCAACTTGTAAATTTATTTGCGGTGTCTGACTTTTCTCATATGGTTTTCATACCCACGAGGAAGTCGGCATTATTTTGTACATTATTTTCTCATAGATGCTTCACATCTTGGAAATAAAATCAATCAAGCCGAACACTTGATAAAATGTAGTGTAAAAGGTCTCAATTACTATTGAGCACTAGGGTTTGAAAAACCTCTTTTATAAAACATCACTGTCATATCTTGCTAAAAACTAAATTTTTACATAAATTCAAACCATGTGTATATAGGTGCGAACGAGGCCTCACACCACTTCCAAATAAACACATTGACCCACACACATTTAAATGATAGTTTCTTGAAAAGAGGCAGGTCACCGTGGTAACACGGATGTTGGGGAGTGCCAAACTCCTTCCCCCCGCATAATCAAGTCGCCGGACCCTAAAGAATCTCGGTTTCACCGACCCGTTTAGCAGTGTCACATCACTGGGTCAATGTGCAAACCTTTTCTCGGTTGTGTTGGTACAACAATTTAAAAAACCAATTGGCGACTCTTAACAGTCCATCGTCGACATTATACACGTCAGACCTTTTTCACTTGTTTTTTCAAACAAATCTCACCTAACATAAGAACACCAAAGAACAAGTAACGGAAAGGGACAACTAAAAAATCCCGACATTGACAAGATATGTGAGATAACGGCTTTTGAATGAGCAAATTCCGACTTAGAAGGATCGCGTTACGAGCCCGGAAAGAAATCGAATTGAAAAACTTAAAAAAAATCAAGGGCAGGCGCCGCCGTGCCGCTCAAGCCTTAGGAACTGTCGCATTAGCGCCTCGTCGGGGGTTTGGCTACTGCTAGCCAGCGCCGCAGCGCGGCTATTAAGCAATTGGGAGCCGGAGCCACCTTAAAGGGAAAAATTTCCGACGCGGACACTTGTTAACCAAACTTTTTGCGTGATAATTATGGGGCATGTATATACTTAATATACATGAAGAGGCAATTCCTAAATAACATGTATAGCGATGATTTTAGAAATTAAACGTTGGGTAAATGTATTTAAACGAAGAACGTAAAATACGAAAACGTGAACCGTGAATTGTATTCGGGTTTAGCGCATGTCATAAGGTTATATGATATGTAATAGATGTGCATGGTGCGTGAATAATAAGAAATGAAGGATAAAACTTATGTACTTTCTATACGGAGTCCGATATCGGTTATCCGAGGAAAATGTGTCCGAGTTAGCGAACCAATTAGGGTTTCAACTATCGTTGTACTTAAACGATGGTCGTTGAGTGTCGGTTTATGACATATGAATGTTAATAAGCCGTAATGAATGATAAATAACTTGAAACGAGTATTATTAATGAAATAATTTCAATTAAGTTACAGAAGAAAAAGAAGTTGGTATAAACAATGTGGTTAGATTGTTTTGTAGCTAATTTCAGTGTGCTATGTGAATATATCATGTAGAGACTGTAAAGACCGAGAACAGTTGAACTTTAATTGAAGACACTTGAAGGACAAGTTTTCCTAACGCTTGTCTGACCTTCGTGTTAGTCAAGTTTCTGTATTTCATGTTATATTATGCATAAATTGTTTTACGAAAGATACGATGCCAGTTTTAACTCGGCTAAACAAACATTAAGAATTTGATTGATTTGTTTACAAGTCTTTCAATATAGTATTGATAAGGATATCCTATGCCAATTGTTTGGTACGCATTCAAAGGTAAGCCTGAGTATGAATAAACAAAAGTATTTTACGTCGTTTATTCGAAGGGCATACGAGGTTGCCAAAACTTAAACGTAAATACGTTTAACGAATAAGTGTTGATCAACATAGAGTACTATAGGTTGATCACCTAGAAGTGCACGTAAGATATATCGGACTCACGGTCTTAGTTTCAGGTTATCCTTTTTATGAATGAAAACCAAAGAGAATGTATATGATTTTTTGACCAGCTCAGAATTCCTAAGTTATTGTATGTACTCTGGAATTGTTTTATGAAAATGAAAGGTGCTATTTCGATGGTTCATAGTATGTCATAACTATTTGTTCAGTTAGTGAAGATTAATCATATGATTCTTGATGTGGTGGTTATATTATATATTTTTAGACTTGATGTTTGCTTGAATTATATGATTGTAGCTAAGATCGAACGAACCGAGGGATCCAGTAAGTATAGAGGCAAAGCCAAGATGGATAAATAGATTATCCTGTAATAGACTAGTTTATTTGTATGAACTTATACTATGACAATGAAGAATGTAATGGTTAACAGGACCTGGGAAAGGTAAGCCTATGCCAATTGTTAAGAGTTTGATTGATTTGTTTCAAGTCTTTCGATATAGAATTGATAACGATATCTTATGCCAATTGTTTGGTACGGTTTCACAAGTAAGCTTAAGTATGAATAAACAAATGTATTTTACATCGATTATTCGATGGGCACGTAAGGTTGCCAAAACTTAAATGTAAATACATTTAACAGATGAGTGTTGATCAACATAGAGTAATATAGGCTGATCACCTAGAAGTGCTCGTAAGATATATCGGACTTACGAACTTGGTGCCGAGTTGTCCTTTTTCATGAATGAAAACCAAAATGGAATGTTCATGGTCTTTTGACCTATTTAGAATTCCTAAGTTACTGTATGTACTTTGGAATTGTTTTACGAGAATGAAAAGTGATATTCAATGTTTCATAGTACTTCATAGCTATTTGTTCAGTTATCGAAGAATAATCATATGATTCTTGATGTGGTGTTTATATTATATATTGCTAGACTTGCTAAGCTAGTTATGCTCACTTCTTGCTTAAATTATATGATTGCAGGCCGAGCGAACCAAGGGTTCTAATAAAGATAAAGGCAAGGCTAAGATGGATAATTAGTTATCCCGTAATAGACTAGTATTTTGTATGAATTATACTATGACGAACGAAGAATGTATTTGGTTAACAGAACCTGGGAAAGGATTCATTATTATTGTAATATGAATGTAGTAATTACACTCATGATGTTTTCATTTGAATGAATGTATAGTTAGTAGTACCGTGTAGCACCATATCTGTGGGTTGAAAGTATTCGGATTTTAGGGTGTCACAGGTTGGTATCAAAGCATTAAGTTATAAAGCATAAGGGGGGAAGAACCTTAAGCTAATAACCTTGGTAGTAGTAGGAGAAGTTGGAAGTAAAGGAATTCAAGTAGAGTTCTTAATTAAGTATTGAGGAAACTCATTACAGAAGGATTTAAAATATGGAAATTAACCTTAAATAAATTAAATGTGATTTTGTGCTTATGTTATTGTGTATTATGTACTAATCAACATGTTATGTGTTATTGTAGATGTCAATTGATAGCTCTATGTATAGGGATATACATGTGGTAAGAGAGGAGTCAGAGAACATGATTAGGCCAGTACCAGTGTCAGTGGCGGAGGTACCGATGGTGAACATAGAGGAGTCCGAGCCAGAGGAATATCCGTCTGAGGACTTAGAGAATTTGGGATCGGCATCATATTTCGATGTGGTGACCGATGAAGATGAGAATATGGAGGTAGCATCGTTCAATACGGTGCCAACACCACCAGAGGACAATGAGGGCATTGTATCTGGCGGTGCTTGACCAGAATGTGCAACTGGGCACTGATGTGCAGAACCTGAGGGAGGAGGTTAGTGACCTCTACGAAGCAAAGGAGTCTGCAGAAGTGGATTTTGAGTTAGAGCATGATGAGAAGGTGCTCATGAAGAATAAGGTGAGGGATTATAAGAATGAGGCCGTTGAGCTTCGCAAAGAACTGGGAGAGAAGAACCATAAAATAGCACGGAAGTCTTACATCCATGAGAGTGCTCATGAGGATTTCAAGCTGAAAATTGTTTATTATTCAATTGAGTCGGGGCAGACTCGTCATACTATCAGTCGAGATATTGTGTCGATTCTTGCGAACCAGAAGCACGAGAATGTTGTTTTGCAGTGCTAGAGTAGATAGAGAAAGTATACATATGTAAATATTTTGTGTATCTGTGTAGTGACGTAAAACCCTCTTTTGTATAACTAAAGAGTAGTCTTTTGTAAATCCCAATTTTCGTGAAAGTCAATCACGGGATAGAAATGTAATAGCCCAATATGTAAATAGTTTCGAACTATGAAGAAGCATATTAATATAACGAAGTTTTTATTAAATGTGCTTGATTTTAGTATGAGTTGTGGTTGATGGAAAATAACCAAGTAAAAGGAAGAAATAAATAATAATGAAACTTTATTTAAATAGAAAAATGCAGCCAATGAGACAACGTAATCAGGAAGCTTAATCCCATAATGAGAACTAAGAAGGTCAGAACAACCCTATATAGGAGTTCGTTAATTTATTAACGGCTGCATTTAACCAAGTTGGGGGTAGAGCACCAGTGGTCCCTAGGGTAGCTCAAACAACTACCTTTAAGGAATTTAAAAGTGTGGGTCCGTTGGAGTTCAAAGGAATTACGGACCCTATTGAGGCCCAAACATGGGTGAAAAAAATTGAGAAGGCGTTTGTAATCACAAACGTCGGGGAGGCGCAAAAGACTTCTTTTGCGACCTATATGATGAAGAGAGAAGCCAATTTCAGGTGGGAGGCTCACCAGATTGGGGCTGGAGCAGGTGCAGTTATGTGGGAACAGTTCAAGAAAATCTTCTTCGAGAACTATTTTCCTACTAGCATGCAGAGTAGGATGGAGATTAAGTTTCTAGAACTTAAGCAGGGGAACATGATGGTTCCCCAATACGCAGTCAAGTTCAATGAATTGGCGAGATTTGCTCCACATCAAGTGGACACTGATGAGAGAAAGGCTCGTAGTTTTAAGCAGGGACTGAAGCCCTGGCTTTATAGTAGGATTTCTATGTTTCAGGGCACTTCGTTCGGAACAATCTTGGAGAAGGCAATTATTGTTGAGGGTGGTAGTGAGACTTTAAGCCAATGCCACAAAGAGAGGAAGAATAAGAATAAAGGAGAGGGAGTATCCAAGACTGAGGGAGCTAGTGACAGTGGAAGTATGCCCAAGAGGAAGGGTTTTAACTCTGGGAATACTGGAGTAAAACAAGGGGATCTTAAGCGTAGGATCGAAGCATGCAAGACATGCGGGAAGGTTCATCTAGGAATTTGTCTTAAGGGGAAGTCGGTTTGTTATAACTATGGGAAGGAGGGTCATATTTCACCCAATTGTCCTAACCCTAAGAAGAACCAGGGGTGTTTTGTATGTGGGTCGATGGATCACATGGCAATGAATTGCCCAAAGAAGGGGTAGGAGGGTAGCAAAGGTACTATTAGTGGTAAGCTAGTCATTACTGGACCAACACCACCGGGTAGACCTACGGCTCGTACTTTTAATAAGATTGTTCAAGATGCGGTTGCATTAGCGGATGTAGTAGCAGGTATTATCCCGATCAATAAAATAAATGTTTATGTGTTGTTTGATTCGGGTGCGGGTGCTACTTGTTCTTTTATAGCATGTGAATTTGCTAAACGATTAGGATTACCCTCGGAAAGATTAGAAATAACTTTAAACAATAAGGTAGAGAACGAAGAGATAATTCCCGTTGAGAATATTCGTAGAAATTGTTGCGTAAATATTAGAGGTAACAAATTGTCGGTAGATCTTATACTGATAAGGTTGGGAGAATTTGATGCAATTCTCGGGATGGATTGGTTGTTTAACCATGGAGAGATAATAGATTGTCAAAAGAAAAGTGTGAACCTTCGGATTTTAAGAACCCAAGGTAGTGTTCTACGGTAGTAAATAACCGAGACGCTCTTGTTGTCTAACCATGACACAAGCTAGGAAGATGCTGAAGGGGTGTGTAGGATACTTGTGCCATGTTAATACCCAGAGAGTGGGAGCATCATTGGAACAGATACCTATAGTACAAGAATTCGCGGATGTATTTCCAGATGAGTTACCAGGTCTTCCGCGGGATAAGGAGGTCGAATTTGTGATCGATGTGCTACCAGGAGCGACACCAGTTTTTAGGACACCATATCGTATGGCGCAGGTAGAAATGAAGGAGTTAATGATTCAACAATAAGAATTATTAGACAGGAAGTGCATTCAACCTTCTCCGTGGGGAGCACCGGTATTTTTTGTAAAGAAGAAGGATGGATCATTACGACTTTGTATCGACTATCGTGAGTTGAACAAGTTAACGATTAAAAATAAATACACATTGCTCATGATCGATGATCTATTTGATCAGTTGAAAGGGGCAAAGTATTTTTCTATGATAGATTTGCGTACGGGGTATCATTAGCTAAAAGTGAGGAAGGAGGATGTACCTAAGACGGCGTTCAGGACTCGTTATGGTCATTACGAGTTTATGGTTATGTCGTTTGGGTTGACAAATGCGCCAACCGCATTTATGGATATGATGAACCGAGTGTTCAAGCAATACTTGAACAAGTTTGTCGTAGTGTTCATTGATGATATTCTAGTCTATTCTAAGATGCCAGAAGATCACGTTGAACATTTAAGGTTAGTGTTGGAAACACTACGGACGAAAAAGTTGTATGCGAAATTCACTAAATGTGAATTTTGGCTTGAAAGAGTACAGCTTTTAAGGCACATTATTGACAAAGATAGGATTTCAATGGATCCAGCGAAGGTGGAAGCAGTTATTAATTGGGAGCAGTCGAAAACACCAACCGAGGTGCGGAGTTTCCTAAGGTTAGCGGGATACTATCGAAGGTTCATCCAGGACTTTTCTAAAATAGCTACTCCGTTGACAAATTTGACGAGGAAGTTTGTAAAGTATGTATGGATGGAGAAGTGTGAGAACAGTTTTTAGGAACTGAAGAGGAGGTTAAGTGAAGCACATATATTATCTTTACCGGATGATACTGAGAATTTTATAATTTATTGCGATGCTTCGCATAGAGGACTGGGTTGCGTGCTCATGCATCATGGCCAGGTCATTGTGTATGCATCACGACAGCTAAAGATTATGAGAAAGTTTATCCTACTCATGGCATAGAATTGGCAGCAGTAGTTTTTGCATTAAAGATATTAAGACACTATCTATATGGGGAGAAGTGTGAGATATACACGAACCATAAAAGTCGGAAAAATATCTTCACGCAAAAGGAGTTGAATATGAGGCAGAGAAGGTGGTCAGAATTGATAAAAGATTACGATTGTGATATCTTATATCATCCAGGGAAGACGAATGTTGTGGCCGATGCATTAAGTAGGAAGGGTCAGGGAAAAACTATCAATGTTAACGACTCAGAACAAGTTAGTAACAGAGATGGCAAGGATGGAGCTAGAAGTTAGGTTGCCGAGAGAATCGGTAGAGAAGTTATTTACAATGGAGACTCGACCAACAATTTTGGAACGAGTTAAGGAAGTACAACTGAAAGACGAGGAGTGCAAACAAATGAAGAAAATTGAAGATGGAGAGAAGACTCAGTATAGCCTTGACAAAGAGGGGTTACTACGTTTTGAAAGAAGAATTTGGGTTCCATATAATGCGGAATTAAAAGAAGAGATAATGGAAGAGGCCCATAGTTCGAGGTACTCAATACATCCAGGTAGTACCAAGATGTATAAAGACCTTCGACAAAATTTTGGTGGCCGAACATGAAGAGAGAAATAGTAGAATATGTTACTAGGTGCTTAACTTGTCAGAAAGTTAAGGTTGAACACCAACGACCGAGTGGATTATTACAATCACTAGAGATTCTGGAGTGGAAGTGGGAGCATATCACGATGGACTTTGTGGTGGAACTTTCAACGACGAAGAAGGGATACGACGCTATTTGGGTAATAGTGGATTGTTTAACGAAATCGGCTCACTTTTTGCCGATAAGAGTTAGGTATGACCTAGAGCAATTAGCTAAGCTTTATGTCAAAGAAATCATTTCAAGACTTGGAGTACCAGTTTCAATTGTGTCAGATTGTGATCCACGATTCACATCGAATTTTTGGAGGAGTTTGCAAGAGCAAATGGAGACGCAGTTGAGGTTGAGTACAGCATACCATCCTCAGACTGATGGTCAAAGTGAACGGACAATTCAAACGTTAAAAGATATGTTAAGATCTTGCGTTATGAATTTCAAGGGGAGTTGGGACGAACATCTACCTTTGGTGAGTTCGCTTACAACAATAATTTTCACGCTAGTATAGGCATGTCGCCTTATGAAGCGTTATATGGAAGGAAGTGCAGGACGCCACTATGCTGGGATGAAGTAGGTGAATGTCAGATGTTGGAACCTTCAACAAACGGCAGAATAGTGAAGTTAATACGTATTCGATTAGTAGTGGCTCAAGATAGACAGAACTATGTGAATCCTCACTGTGAAAAGAGGAAGTTTGAAGTCGGTTCGTATGTCTTTCTGAAGGTGTCGCCTTCGAAAGGGAAGATACGCTTTAGGAAGAAAGGGAAGTTGAGTCCAAGATTTATAGGACCTTTTGAGATTTTAAGGAGAGTAGGAGAGGTAGCTTATGAAGTAACTTTACCTCCAGAGTTGGAGCATATACATAATGCATTTCACGTGTCCGTATTGCGTCCTTATAAACCGGACTATAAGCATGTAATAGAGTATGAACCTATACAGATAGAAAAAGACTTAACGTATGAAGAACTTCCAATTCAGATTATTGATAGGAAAGAACAAGTCTTAAGAAATAAGATAATACCTTCGGTGAAGGTAATTTGGACGAATCACAATGCCGAATAAGCAACGTGGGAACTCCAGAGTAAAATGAAGGAAAACTTTCCCCATTTGTTTACTTAATTGTATCGAGAATCTGGGGACAGAATTCTTATAAGAGGAAGAATGTAACGCCCGAGAAAATCGAATTATTATGTGAATTAAGTTTTATTTGATTATTTGAATTAAATGAATTTAATTGTTTATTAAAGTGAGTAAGCTTTTTAAAGGTCGTTTTATGACCTAAAATGTGTGAATGTGGTTAGGATTCTGGCTATGAGCTAGAATTAAATGATTCGAATTTCCAAGACGAAAATAAAAAATTTCCAAAAAATTTCTATAAAAACACTATTCATCCGTTTCTGCTGGGGAATTAATTTTGAATTTCCGAGAAACATGTAATGATAGAATTCTAAGACGAGATATCCAATAATATTTCAGTTATGGCAAACGAAATTTTCGCCCGACTTAAAACCCTAAGGGTTAGGGAAAGTGAAATCCAAGAACTAAATGATTTAATTATAATAAGAATTGTTATTATACGAGAGGAATACGAGTATAATACTAGTTATTATTATACGAGTATAATATGCAGATTAATACGACGTATAATACGAATAGCGTACGAGGTATATACGAAGAGAATACGAGAATAATACGATAAGAATACGAATAAGTCTTAATGGACTTTAGTATTGAATCTAGACTTTGTCAAGCCCAATTGGACAATGAATGAGGCCCAATAATGAATTATATCAAGGCCCAATGTTAAATTAAATCAAGCCCAAAGTTAGGCCCGATATGAATTAATTCTAATCCCGAACCAAGAAACGAACCCGTGGGTCGAACCGGTGGATCACCGGGTGGGTAAAACCCATGGGGCAACCCATGTGAGTCCCCCATGGGGCAAGAGGGGCGGCCACTTGGTGCCCAAGTAAGAGGGATGGCTTGGTGAGGAAGAATGGAATAGTAAGGAGGTTTGGCTTTTAACCAAATTGCCCTAACCTTGTAATTTCTATAAATAAGCTAGCTAGTTGGTCATTTGTTTGTTTACCAAACATTTGAGCACATATTGAGAGAGAGAGAAGAGCTAATAACAAGGAATCAAGAAGCAAAGAAGCTAAATAGTTCACAAACTAGCAAGAACGCGAAGAACGCGAAGGTAAAAACACAAAAACTTAATCTTTCGATTAAGTTTTTATAAGAGAATTTGAATTAGTGGAGCATGTCTCTTCCGGAGGAATAAGGATGGCTATTAGTGAACAAAAACATTAATAAGCCATGTTTAAGTGAGAATCATAATCGATTAATTAAGCGTTAATCGAAGAAAAACACATAAAACTTAGAATTTGTTGTTGATGGACAAATTGAAAACCATCGTGTATAAGTTAGATGCAAACTACTTGGTTAAGATATAGATAATTAACCAATGGATTGATTCCATTTGGTTTGGCGTAAAAATCTCGAGTATGTCAAAATTTACGGGATTAGACAATAATTGTCGAAATCGTAGAATTTCTGGAACGATAGTCAAAAGTCGTTTAACTCGTAAACCTAGGTTTTCGGTGACTCAAGAACGGTCAAATTCGGACTTAAAACGAAGAAACGAGCGAAAAACGTTCACGAACGTTTAACAAACGCTTAATGAGAAATTTAAACGGTAGATTTATTGTTAACGAATTCAAAAACTTATTATGTCCGAATGAAATCAAAGTATATGAGAAATGTGAGATAACGGCTTTTGAATGAACAAATTCCGACTTAGAATGATCGCGTTACCAGCCCGAAAAGAAATCGAATTGAAAAACTTAAAAAAAAATCAAGCGCAGGCGCCGCAGCTCCGCCCAAGCCTCAGGAACTGCCATCGCAGCGACTGATCGGTGGTTTGGCTACTGCTAGCTGGCGCCACAGCGCGGCTATTAAGCCTGAGTTGGGCGCCTCAACGCGCTTAAGGGAAAACAATTCCACGCGTATATACTTAATATACATGAAGAGACAATTCCTAAATAACATGTATAGCGATGATTTTAGAAATTAAACGTTGGTTAAATGTATTTAAACGAAGAATGTAAAATACGAAAACGTGAACCGTGAATTATATTCGGGTTTAACGAATGTCGTAAGGTTATATGATATGTAATAGATGTGCATGGTACGTGAATGATAAGAAATGAAGATAAAACTTATGTACTTTCTATACGGAGTCCGATATCGGTTATCCGGGGAAAATGTGTCTGAGTTAGCGAACCAATTAGGTTTCAACTATCGTTGTACTTAAACGATGGCCGTTGAGTGTCGGTTTATGACATATGAATGTTAATAAGCCGTAATGAATGATAAATAACTTGAAACGAGTATTATTAATGAAATAATTTCAATTAAGTTATAGAAGAGAAAGAAGTTGGCATAAACAATGTGGTTAGATTGTTTTGTATCTAATTTCAGTGTGCTATTTGAATATATCATGTAGGGACTGTGAAGACCGAGAACGGTTGAACTTTAATTGAAGACGCTTGAAGGCAAGTTTTTCTAACGCTTGTCTGCCCTTCGTGTTAGTCAAGTTTCTGTGATTCATGTTATATTACGCATGAATTATTTTACGAAAGATACGATGCCAGTTTTAACTCGGCTAAACAAACATTAAGAATTTGATTGATTTGTTTACAAGTCTTTCAATATAATATTGATAACGCTATCCTATGCTAATTGTTTGGTACGGATTTAAAGGTAAGCCTGAGTATGAATAAACAAAAGTATTTTACGTCGTTTATTCGAAGGGCACACGAGGTTGCCAAAACTTAAACGTAAATACGTTTAGCGAATGAGTGTTGATCAATATAGAGTACTATAGGCTTATCACCTAGAAGTGCTCGTAAGATATATCGGACTTACGGTCTTAGTACCGAGTTGTCCTTTTCATGAATGAAAACTAAAGAGAATGTTCAGGTCTTTTAACCTGCTCAGAATTCCTAAGTTACTGTATGTACTCTGGAATTGCTTTATGAGAATGAAAGGTGCTATTTCGATGGTTCATAGTACGTCAGAACTATTTGTTCAGTTAGTGAAGATTAATCATATGATTCTTGATGTGGTGGTTATATTATATATTGTTAGACTTGTTGAGGTAGTTATGCTCACTTCTTGCTTGAATTATATGATTGCAGCTAAGATTGAACGAACCAAGGGATCCGGTAAGGATAGAGGCGAAGCCAAGATGGATAAATAGATTATCATGTAATAGACTAGTATATTTGTATGAACTTATACAGCAAAAAGCACTTTTACCCGCTTGTGGTAGTCGACTTGTAAGCAATTGGCCACTGAACTTTAAAAATATGCAATTGGACCACTGTGCTTTCTGAAACTGAAAATTCAGGTCATTCCGTCCAATTTCTTGGACGGAAGTCAAATAATTACACACGTTGCATTGAAAAAAAAATCAAAATATTATTATTTTCTTATGTGGCAATACAAAAAAAATCAAAAATAAAATAATTGATTGTGGCAAAAAATGATTAAAATAATAATAAATTTAAATTAAATAATAATTAATTAATTTTAAAATAAAATAATAAAATTAAAATAAATATTTGGAATTAATGATTAATCATTAACTTGTAAAATGATTATTTTATTTTTATTTTAAAAATAATTATTAATCATTCCGGTCAAAAAAATCATTAACTTGTAAAAAAAATCATTTTTGCCACATAAAAAAAATTTTGTTTTTTTTAAAATAGATTTTTTTCAAACAGAATTTTTAAAAACAGAACTTTTTTTAAAACATAGTTTTTTAAAAACAGAATTTATTTTACAAGTTAAAAAAAAATTGTTTTTGTTTTTAAAAACAGAATTTCTAAAAACAAATTTTTTTAAAAAAGATTTTTTTTAAAATAACAAAATTTTATTTTACAAGTTAAAAAAATTCTGCTTTTTGTTTTTAAAAACAGAATTTTTTTTGTGGCAAAAATGATTTTTTTACAAGTTAATGATTTTTTTAACCGGAATGATTAATAATTAATTTTTAAAATAAAAATAAAATAATCATTTTACAAGTTAATGATTAATTATTAATCATTAATTCCAAATATTTATTTTAATTTTATTATTTTAATTATTTTATTTTAAAATTAATTATTTTATTTTGATTTTTAAAATTAATTATTTTATTTTTATTTTTAAAATTAATTATTTTATTTTAAAATAAAATAATTATTATTTATTTTCAATTTATTATTATTTTAATCATTTTTTGCCACATAATCAATGATTTTATTTTTAATTTTTTTTTGTACTGCCACATAAGAAAATAATAATATTTTGATTTTTTTTTCAATGCCACGTGTGTAAGAAATTGGACGGAATGGCCTGAATTTTCAGTTTTAGAAAGCACAGTGGTCCAATTACATATTTTTAAAGTTCAGTGATCAATTGCTTACAAGTCGACGACCACAGGCGGATAAAGGTGTTTTTTGCCGAACTTATACTACGACAATGAAGAATGTAATGGTTAACAGAACCTGGGAAAGGATTTATTATTATTTTAATAAGAATGTAGTAAATACACTCATCGTGATGCTATTTTCATTGAAATGAATGTACAGCTAGTAGTACAGTGTAGCACCATATATGTGGGTTGAAAGTACCCGGATTTGGGGGTGTTACAACAGAAGCTGTTTTTGTCCCCCTCTTTTTGATTAAAAGCTTAGTAGAAAAGATAAAAAAAATAAAGTAGTTTACATTACGTTGCTGCCCTTTTTGTTTTAAAATAACTTAGTGTGTACTGTCAACTGTGTGATGGTGTGTTCACTGTGGGGTGACTGGCCACAGTGAACACACCATCACGCTGGCCGTCAACAGAAGGAGATGTTATTGTTACACCTTGTAATAGGTAAAAAAACATTAGTAATCTTTAATGTTGACCTGACTTTTTGAAAATAAGTGTTTACATGTAACCCTTTTTTGTGCAAAGTTACGTAATTTGACCTCAAAAAACTCCTCATGTCGTCCCTGGCCTACATTATAACATTTAGATAACACCAAAAAATAAACCACATTTTTATATTGGCAAGCATGCATAGTTCAAACACCATTCTCCAATCTCTTTATATCTACTTAACTTCAACTAAAAATAAATGACTTCGCTGATTAGTCATGCATGCCAGTTATGATAGTGCTCACTGCTCCACCTCCAGTATAGTTTACCCAACATGGGTGGAACTGATTTCAAAACCCAAACCCATGAAACACAAAGTTCGGAGTTCTAGGTCTGTAAATCAATGCTAGTATGTTTCGACGTAGTGCTACACCTTGAATAACAAAAGGCGGACTTACTAAAGCATCAGAAGGACAAAGCAACAAACTGGAAATTTTTTCATGAGGTTAGTAATTTCAAGAAAAGGGAAATACCTTCTTTGCCAAGTCATGATAAACTTTGCCAATATCATTCAGCGGATAAATTACCCTTGAACTGTCATAGTAAGAATATTAGAATAGTGAAGTTAAACTAAAGTCTGTAATTTAAAATTTCAAGTAGTCAAAAATTAAAATGATTAAAGGCATGTAAATGCCTGTGGCTTGCCCTTACCCAGGCAGTGGAAGGACAACATCATCAACTGTATAATCACCAGCAAGTAGATCTTCTTGAGTTATAGCCTGCACAGGGAAAGGAGAATATCATAAACTATAACGGTCTAATAGACAAGGGAGATGATACACAGACGATATAATTTACAGATAGCTTTATCACATAAGTGGCCTTCTTGTACTTAAACTTTTCCAAAGTATGGTGACACAAAATAGTATAATAGGAGCTCTTTTTTCAGTGCTCTTTAGGTTTTGTTCTCTGTTGATGGTGGACTTCATGTTCCTCATTTATTGTATCCTTTCTTTACTACTAATAAAACTTCTTCTATCAAAAGAGAAGGAGAGAAATTGTATAATAGGTGAAGTAATTGGATTCAAACTTTACAGTTTGATTTAGAACAAATATCTATCACTAGTAATAAAAATCTTATCCAATCTGCTAAAAAATAACTTCAAGGAGTAAACTTCAAATCAAAAATCATAAATGATCAACTCACATGTGTCCAGATCATTTCTGAATTATAAAAGTCCTACAATTCCAAATTAATATATATATATATATATATATACATTATATTTATATTCACCATACTATCTGATCCCCTTGACGAACCCAACAACAGTTTATATAGTAAGGTGTAAGGTGTAAGGTGTATGTAGAACATATTCTTTAAATTGGTTGGGAATTCAAAATGATGGAAAAGTACAAGCAGTCATACCTCCAGAGACTCTGCTTTGTCACAGATCCACTCTGGTTTCATTCCAAACCTCCCCTGACCCATTCAGTTTTTAGGTATTCATTCTCTTAGTACCAGGCCCCTTCTACATTACTTAACTCATCTAGAAGAGGTGTAGCAACTGATTATATATTTCATTTTCTGTTTGACTAAGTTCAAAATCTTTTAAAATTTTCCTAATAGAATATTTATGCAGCAAAAAACGTGATATGCATTTTCATATAAAATGTAAAGGGTTATATACTTTTCAGTTTCCTGATAAGTTATCTAACAGGAATTTTTTGCTTTGCAGTATTTTTTTGGTGACATAATGCAACGGGGCAACTTTCCTATCTGTATAATCAAAAACATGAAAGAACTTAACCTAACTCAATCTAAATGGGAAGATGTTAAAAACAAACCCCACAGTATAATTTGTTATTCCTCATCATGTGTAAGATATAGTTGTAAATTTTAGTGAGAGAAGGCTATGTGGCTCAAATGCCAAAGCGTCTAACCTTCACTAAATTACTTTTTACTTCTGATGCAGTTGTGTCAGATATGTCATCCAGATGGCTACAATCAAATGTATCATTACAACTTTCATCTTCAAATTCTGTAATTTTTCGAGTATATTCTTCTTTGCATTGAACGAGATCTCCCAACACAACTCGGTCAATTCCTGCAGAAGATCGAATAAACAAAACCCTTGATAAGCTTATATAATTGTTTGGGCACACTGTCCCCTCATGTTTACATTGTTTTGCAATATACCCGCTAATGTTATTGTTTTGCAATGTCATAACCAAACTTTCAATTTTATGCAAATCTATCCACCTGACCAAACATGTGAGATACATGTGCAGATTTTAAAGGGGAAAATTGTCCTTTTACATGTAAAATAATGTTCCTTCTAAATAGAAGGGCAAAGTTGTCTTCGCCATAAATACTAATCTTCAACCATTATACTCACTCCGTTTCAAATTATAAGATCATTATTGATTTTTGAAAGACAATCAAAGACATTTTTAAACTCAAAATTAGGATGATTCATTAAAAATTATGAAACAATAAATCTTATTATAATTAGTAATATTTATTAGATAGTTTGCAATATTGTATTGACTAAAACTAACGTAATCCATGTTAATTTTGAACTTCAAAAAGTCTTAAGTTGACTTCAAAAAAGTCAATAATGATCTTATATTTTGAAACGGAATGATATGTTTACACACACGCAGACATACACACACATGTACTATTTAAAGAAATGAAAATATCATCAAACAATAAATTAATGTACAGCCAAAAAAAATTAAATACAAATTAAACAATCATGAATACATTTCATTAAACCAAAAAATCAAATATTAAAAAGAAAATAAATACATAGCTCAAAAAATCTGATTAAATACAAAACAATCAAAAAATTTATTGGAAAAAATAAATTTGAAAACAACAAAAATAAAATAAAAATAATGCATTCTGTATATCCTCTCTCCAAGACTCCAGCCTTGAACTCAAAAACTTAAACAATAAATTCGGGAAAAAAAATTAAATACTCAAGGAATTAGCAAACAAACTCCAGCTATCTAATTTTTTATCTCCACTTTGACAAAAATGAACCCTACAATTACAACAGATTACCTCCCAACAAAGTGGGTTCTCTCCACATTATCACAAAACCAAAAGTGAATTGCAACATCCAGCACCACCAAAATTCCTACCACTGCCGCTGTACTATTCCAACCACATCTCACATACAAACATTCCATAAAATGTTTACAGAAAAAGCAAACAACCAATCGAGGCTAACCATCTTCAATTTTAGGACCAGACCCTTTCAAAGGAAGCGCACTGCAACAAATCAAGGCTTTCCATCTTTCATTTTAGGACCATGAAGTCGAAGCAAGGTATGGAAAAAGCTTCAAGGCTAAGCAGATCTGAGAGAAAGAATAACATCCTATAGGGACAATTTTCCTTGGATTGGGAAATCGGAGAGAGGAGAGTGGGACGAGCGAGAGAAGAGAGCACGTGGGAATTCTAGGGTTTGATTAGGTTCTTATAAAAGAAGACTGTTTACCCTTTATATGGAGGGGACATTATTTTACATGTAAACGTATAATGTTGCCCTTAAAATCTTCACATGCATTCTAGGGTTTGTTTGGGTTCTTATGAAAAGAGATTAAGAGACTGTTTTACCCTTTATTTAGAGGGGACATTATTTTACATGTAAACGTACAATTTTGCCCTTAAAATCTTCACATGTATCTCACATGATCGGTCAAAATTGGTCAGAGGGGACAAATTTGCATAAAATTGAAAGTTTGGCTATGACATTGCAAAAATTGAAACATTAGTGGGTATATTACCAAATAATATGAACATGAGGCGACAGTTTGCAATTTGCCCTTGTTTGCAAATACCAGATGGTTACCATGACAAGAAAGAATGCATGCATTCTCCACTGTGCACATAGATAGAGCAATAGATACTATCAAAACAGGAAAGACAGCATACCGTATTTTTGCACTCTCATGCTAGCTGCATGGTTCCACAGATAGCTTTGATAACTATGTACATACCTGCAGAGTCAATAAAATTGTAAATTTGAATTAAATTCTCAAAAGTTCTTACTCCTTTCAGGATACTCACCTTCCTCGTTGATTCTATGTCAGAATATTTACTTCTCGATGATTATTAGCGAGAGAGAGGTGAATTGATTTCAAATTGGAAAAATTATCACATAACCCTTCCTTGAGGGAAAAGTTGGCACTACATGACCTAAAAACAAATGACACTACATGATTTATAAAACATGGACCTACATAATTCACAGAACCCAATGCAACACCAACAATTATTCTCCCTTTCCTGTAGAAATGATATACAGATTTAAATGCAGGGACACAACAGGCACACATAGGATTAGCTGAATCTGCTTGTAAGCAATGATTCAGAGTAATAACTAGATTTATTTTTAACAGTATCCTTTTGAAGATAGTCTTGATATCAGTCTTCTCCATCGACCAAAGCAATCAATTTTATATTCAAAAGGTGAATAAGAGATGACATCTCGTTCATTGGGATTATTCAACCTTTGTTCATCTTAACCTCTCGCAGAGAAGTACTGCTGGTTTCACCACTCTTTAAACCATGACAATTATAAACCTCATGGATATTTGTTGGACTTGGTCACTGGGTCCCCGTCGCAGATGAGTCAGATATGGATCCTCTTTTGGGACAGATCTGATGTCTTCCTCGGCCTAAATGTCTTGGTCTTGTCTCGCTATTTTCCTTCTTGCGGTGGTGCAATGGGTGGTCAGAATTATCGGCGAAGGATGGTGAATGCATAATGGTGACTGATTCACACTTTGACGGCAGGTGTCAACCTTCAGTTATAATGGGAGGTATAGAGCATAGTTGTTAAGGCGTCCAGACGATGAAAAAATGATACGGCGATGGGCGCCTTCAGTGCGCCTTGGGACGCCTTGGCGACGCCTTAAGATGCCATGATGCACGCCTTAGCAGCTCTGGCTCAATCAAAGTATTTTACCGTTCTGATCCATTAACCCATGACCCATCGATTACAAACCCATGACCCATCGATTAAAAATCAGGGAGAAAAGAAATAAAACCATAAAAAACTTATTAGTAATCGGATTCGACACATCTTTATCAGACTACATATTTGTAATGGTTGGTTGCAACTTTATTTTCTATGTAGTGTCTGTTGAATTCTTCATTTCTTTTACTAATTTTTAATATCAAGTGTTTTGTTTTTGGATTGTTATTACTAAGTATTTACATAATTATGCTTTTAATATTATTCCATAGTGTTATGTTTTGAGTTTTAATGTATATGTAATTTTATTGCCAATATACTTGTTAAGTAAAATAAATAATATATAAATTGCACATTGTAAACGACTTGTCGCCATACGGACGCCATGGCGGTCGCCTTGCCTCCTAGGTGTCCAGGCAGTCGGCTACCGCCATGACTCGCCGTGACAACTATGGTATAGAGGGAATTGCACACCTTGGGGCTGCAACTTTGGGGATGGGAGGTATATAAGGTGTATTATCTCAAATAGGGGGCCTCAATCCACTCTTTGTTCGTAGCGAGAAGCAGATTTTCGACGAAGGCTTCTCCAGAGAAGCGACAAAAGTGGAAGATGGAATTTTGGCTTGTTTTCCCAACACGTGGTGTTCAATTTCTGTTTATGGAGTGTGATGGTTGGTGCATATTGTTTGGGTGATGTCATGGATGATGTTTTAATGTGTTTCAATATCTTTTACTGCATTTTCGCTGGTTAATATATATATATATATCATTACTCCTAGACAACTGTTATTCCTAATTAGAATGCATGTCTTGTTAAAAGACTATTCTGCAATCAAATTAACTACACAACTAAACTTTATCCATCTTCAAATAAATGACGATCTTTTTATAAAGAAGAAATTTTATTAATAGAAAAGAGAGTAAATAAATTGGGGGAACAGGAAGTCCACCCTCAGCAAACTCGTGAAAAGCAAGAACAAAAAAACACTAAAATTTCAGCACTCCACAATCTGTCACAGAGGTACCCTAAAAGCGCCACAGCAGAACTCCAAAGTAAGCAAAATAACTCAATCCCTTGACAACTATAACGCCCCAAAATCCGAGTGATTTCCACATCGAATCTTGTGCGTACCAATCATCATCTTCCATAACATTCACCAATATACTTGGTAAAAACTCGTTTATTTAAAATTTTACAACATAACCTTATTCTAGAATAGTATACTTTACAATTTTTTATTACATACCAAAATCATATAAATCATGACGTATTCTAATACATTGATTATTCAACTTTCCAACACTACATTCTTCTGAGTAATTCATTTACTCCAATCCAATATTAAACCTTCTTCTCAACTTCAGCACCATTTATCTATCCTAGACTTTCAATATTAGTAATCAGTCAGTTCCCAAGAAATAGGGGGCTTTTCGATAAGGATTTCTCCTTATTGGTGCGTAATTAGATAACCTAACATGTTTCCTCGACAGAACTTTCTAGACATTGCCAATAATGTTAATCTAGCATAATTAGATGACTCTTACATCTACTAGCTTAAATGTACAGTACAAAAACAATACATTCTTATAATAATTTCCAACTCTTTTAATCATATCTCCAAAATTATTGCAACTGTAAATTTTATTACATAAAAAAAAGACAACAATAATAATCTCTCTTGATCTAACTATTCTTCTTTCACTTTCTCTTTATTGCCAGATTCTGTTGGTAACTCTTCTTTAACTGCAAATAAGATTTTATTTGCAAGAACACACATGCTCAGCAAGTCTAGCAGAAAACACATTTCACACTTCTCAAGTTTATACAGATAATAGAGTTCACACTACTCAAGTTATAGGATTCACACTGCCCAAGTTATAGGTTTCACACTGCGCAAATTATAGAGTTCACAATCCTCAAGTTATAGAGTTCACAATACTCAAGTTATACAAGTAATTCGCATATCACAACTAACTTCACACAACAACTGAAATTCAAAATAGTTTTATAGCGCATCGTTGCACATAAAAACAGTTAGAAACTTGCATATAGTCCGAAAAACTTGCACATAGTCCAAAAAACTTGCGTGATTCCGCTTCAATAGTTTACGCTAATTTTTGCATCTTTCGATCAACCTCGTCGTAAGCTTTATGTTTTAACTTCATTATGCAAGACCTTAAACTCCTTCCTTCAATTAGCAATTGATCTTACTATAGTTCTCTCTTATAATTCTTGTGAATTGGTGAAGGAAAATAACATGGCATAATGCTTTTGTTTATAGGCATGCAAGACCTAGGGCATAAGGGTCATCTAACCACAACCAACCAAAGTGGCCAACACCACAAGCAAGAAATGAGGTCACATCTCACCTCTTAAAACAAGCCAACACCACTAGCAAATTAATAAGCTACATCTCACCATCTTAAGCTTGACAACACATTAAAGCAAGTAAAACTCAATTTGGTGACTAAAGCTTCAAAGCAAGTATCAATACTTACAAGTTTGTAAGTATTACATACTTCCATAATGACCAAAATAACCCTACTTTCTCTACATACTAACCAAATTCCACCTAGTTTGGTTAATCGAACTTAATTTACTTTCGAATTAGTCTTCTAGTTAGGTTTCCTAACTAATCCGGTTAGTCAAAAAGTTGACTTTCCCAAAGTTGACTTTACGTTTTTATGAATAGTGATTTAACATTTTTATGAATAGTTATTTCCTAGTTAAGTTTTAAAAAAAAATTCTATACTACATAATACATAATTTCAATCACAAAAACATCCTTTATTAATCATATAAGGTTGCATTACAAGTCTTACATTCGGAATATTACAACTTAAAAAGACTAATTTGCATTGAATAGTAGCTTCAAACCCAATATTCTATAAATCAGTAGATGGACCTAAGCGGTGGAAGGGGTACAAGCGACTAAGCGATCTTATTTATTTTTATTGTATTTTTGCATATACTATAAAGCATATATTAGAGATAAATATTCTAAATTGTACATGAAAATTACCAAAAGAAACAATCTTATAAGACATATTCTAAATTGTACATGAAAAATTACCAAAAGAAACAATCTTATTGACATAATATATTTCAAGAATTTGTCAAGACATAATATATTTCAAGAATTTGTCAATCTTCAAATCCTTCAATAAAACCACAGTAACCACTATTAAGGGCTGTTTGATAAAACTAAATGAAATTGTGTGAATAATTAATTTTTTCTGAATGAGTTGAATAAAGTAGAGGCTGTGTTCCAAAACAAAACATTGAATGAGTAAACCTGTTTGATATTTTATTTTTTTGAAGAAACTAGACGAGTGTTTTACCACTAACCCTTTGAACTTTTTTCAACATATCTTTAATAAAATATTTAATCTTACCATAAAATTACAAAATAATTTTGAACATTTATTAATATGATAATTTTAATATATGAAGTACATTAATTTCAATATACTATTACATAAATTACAAATATATAAACATAATAATAAAAATATTTAATACAATTAATTTCAAATGTATAAATAATTATTAAAATAACATGCATAGCAAATATATAATAATAATAATAACAACAACATAATGATTTAAATACTAGAACTTTAAACTATGTGAGTAATTTAAAAATGATAAATTCCTTCATTGTATATAAGATACTTTGTTAGTAGGATTAACTACATATCGAACCCCGAAGTATACACCCTTTTACACTTTGTACTCTCAGCCTGAAAGTAGTGTTAAGTAACCACTATGGACCCTATTCAGATTTCCGGTCAATTTTTTTGCCGAAAAATGACCATGTGTCCTAATTTAATATTTAAATATAGTTTACTATTTAAGTTATAAAAATACATGTTAAATACTAGATTAACAAAATAAAGGGTAAAAATATGCAATTATATAACTAAATTGCATATTAATAGTTTCCATCTCATTTCGTTCATCAAACCAAAACAGAGTGAAAATCTCCATCTTCATCTCATTCATTTTCATTTGATCTTCATCTTCATTATCAACCCAAGGGTCCTCAAATTATAATGAATTTTTGTGAAAGATCTTGAAGGTTCAAACCCAAATTTACGATTGATGCGACTGGCTTTTGTCTTGATCACCATGGATGCTTAAATCAAGGGCTCGATTTGGGTTTGATCTTACGCTTGGTGCTAGATATTCAGTTTGTTAATTAGACTAAATTCAAGTTGGATTTGATCTGGTTCGATATGAGTTTGATCCTCCCACATGTATTGGTATTGCTGTACCATTTGTTACTGAAAAACGACATGATCGGGTGCATCTTAATTGCTTTGGCCATTTGAACCAGGCAAGTGCCGTGGGTATTTTTTTGTATGTGATGAATGTTCAATCACAAACACTAGATTTAGTAGTTAAAGTTATGGATTTGATTTTTTTTTAATGATTTATGGATTTAGGGTTCTTGTTTGGGTTTGTATTTCTGTTATGGGTTTATTTCTTGGATTTTTTTGGGTTTGGTGCTATTCTCTCATTGTTAGAGTTCTTTAATCACGTCACGGCTCGTCAATTGAAAAGATTTGCTCCTAGGTCTTCTAATCACCAAGCATGTGTAGATTATTCTTCTTTTCTTTCTTTACACAAAATTCAAATCTCTGCATGTTTTACTATTGAATTATTTGGTGTATATTGATTGTGGTTTGGAATTTATGGGTGTTGAGATTTCTGAAATTATGGGTCGTGGAATTGTCAAATTGATTTATAAATTTACATACTTTGATCTTCAAATTTAAGATGATTTGAGTTTTTGGAATTCTGGAATCCATTTGAAGATGATAAAGATAAGAAAAATATAATTTTTTATTTATTTATAAAGCATTTATACAAAACTTATTTGTGTTGTATTAGTATTTAAATACTTTTAATACGGTCAAACATAAAATATATACGGTCAACTGTAATTATATGCACATGCCCGAAGCACATGACCACTTCGGTAGTTTTTTTGGCAGGATTTTTCACAAGGGTGCATATCGGGAGTATATTGTTACTTTGGGTAGCAAGATGGGAGCTTTAAAACCTCTGGGTAGCAAGATGGGAGCCTTAAAACCTCAGGGTACGAAGTGTAAAAGGGTGTATACTTCGAGGTCAGATGTGCAGTTAACCCCTGTTAGTATACCATTGGCATTCAACCTGCAAGTTTTGTAAGCAAGGATATTTTAGTTAAAATTGTCATTAAGTAACTGGCTGACTGAAAAAGCTAGGGAGGAGTAACTTTTGAAAGAAAAAATATATATTTATCCACTTAAGTTTGTCTAATAACAAGTTTTTAAAGTCTATGAATCTGACCAAATAAGTATTCCAAATTAAGTGTCCATTAAGTGCTATCAAACTACCCTTTAGTCATTATTTTAATTCATATTTGTAGCAGTTACTTGGACAATTCTTCTATTTTTAATTTCAAATCTACAATCTTTGGTAAAGTTCATTGAGCACTGAAAAAAACTAATGAATTGGTTTTGACTTTTGAGTTGTTAATTAGAAAATGTAATGAATTATAAAAATCAAAGAAAAAATTAGGATGAAATGTATTTTTTAATTATAAACTTGAAAATTAAAAGGTCATGACCTAACAAAAATAATCAAAAATTGGACCAAATTGAGGTTGTAGATGACCGATTCTGCCCATGCTTGGGACTAGAAGCACTTTTAGAACACTGAAAAAATTCAAATGAATTATAAAATAGGGAGAAGATTAAAGGAATACCGCTATGTTATGCTTAAAACTAATATACTAATAGAAAAATAAATCAAACTAAAAATCGAATAGTACTAAAATAATAACTTAAAACACCTAAAGAACTGCATTACCTTCGCACACTTGGAAAAACACCTAAGGAAACCACATTGAGATCACAATTGCTCTATGATCTCTGTTTAATCTTCCTAGGATATTCAAGTTCTTGCAAAATGATATCTTCATGATCTCTTTTTTCTACTCCTAGGATGTTAAAGTTCTTGCGAAAAGATATCTTCAACTTTTGTTGCATTAATATGCATGTGTATACATAAGTGAGCTAAGCGCCACTGCGCCAACGTTCTGTGCAGGTGTATCTGTACATATGGTTGCAGTGCTTGTATTGACTTCATCTCTATTATTACCTATTTATCACTACGATCTCATTTATCACGGAACCATCTTCCATAAAACCTAAAGAACCATGTTACGTTCGAGACTTAGAAAAACACGTAAAGAAACCACACTACAACCACAAGTAGCTCTATTGTTATCTGTTTACTCTTTCTAGGATGTTCAAGTACTTGCGAAAAGAATCAAAAGATATCTTCAACTTGCTTTGCATCAGTAACCATGTGTATATATATAAGTGAGCTAAGCGCCATGCCAATTTAATAACCAAGCATATGCGTGCAGATACTTGTGAACATATTGACTTTATCAGTATAGTAACCCATTTACCACCACCATCTCATTAATCATGGAGCCATCTTCCTTCACAAAACTGCTTTTGTAACAATTCTGCTGACACTCAATTTTGAAAAAAGTGTGAAATGATTAAACAACCTTCCTAAATAAAATCTCAGCTTCATTCAGTACCTAAAATTTACCACCATTAACATAACATTCAAGCCAAAGTTAAGCCCAGCCCGCAAACCTCAAATGATAGTTGACACCATAAAAAACTCAGAAATCCCTAAATCATCAACGAATAATTAGAAAGAAAGGGAACAAAAAAAAAATTAAGTATTCTTCTTCACTTGCTGGGTTGTTTTCAAGCAGTTATGTTCCATCTCAGGTTTCATACCCGTGATGGTCTTGTCATGACATGTTCAGCCTAGGTGGAAGACAGAAGTCCATATAACAAAGCAAGAACTATAAGGTCATACTGAAATGTGAATAGAGTACAAGGGTGAACAATATACTGATACGTCTATGTAGAATAAATGCACTATCCAACTTTCAATCGCTAGTAGGTGGGCCACATAGTGAATGGCAAAGGGACAAGTTATCTAAAATTATGAGTAGTGAATATGTAGCTGTTGGTTGTGGTTACAGGGGTAAGCAAAGTAACACTGGTTGAGCCACTGATAAGACAAAGTAACACGAACGAGTCTATGACTTAATATTAACACTAAAAACATGGTAAAACAAAAATCATGGACTCATATAGGATTATGTCGCCAGTAAATAAAGGTTTGTTATAATGACAGTAGACTATACATAGCTTACTGAGAACTACCAGAAGGTGATTATTACATGTTTAATTTGCAAGGATAATTTAAAAATCAGAAACAAAAAGACTTATATTGCATTATTGCTACAGGAGTGATTACTTACATCATTCTTAGGGTCCTAGGTATGGCCTTAAGAGCTAGTAAGTAGTTCCCAGGAGATTTCTTCAAACACTGCAGCTGGATCAGGTTGAAAGGTATCAAGTCATGTACACTAGAAACTAATTATAATTCAAAATGTTCAACCAGAAAATGCAAGCACTTCAACAAGATATTGAAAAGCAATTAATAAGTACCTGTCATACAAGAAATCATATTTTGCTAGTTAAATTGGAAGGTTCCAGAGAAGCTGAAAGTTGGTGTTTGGTAATATGATGTAGTTGTTTGCAATTAAAATGTGGTATTGGTTAAAAGTGGTTTTCGGTCTAAAAGGAAACGATGTACAATGAGATTCATAAGGATAGCATATATGTTTAGTACAAGCAGCATGTGAACTTCAGAGGCACCTAGCTAGCATGTCTATTTGTAAAGTAAGAAACACTATGTTGGGACGAAAAAGCGGGGGAGGGGAGGCAGAACAATACAGGTTACAATATCTTAATGGCTGTGGCGAGCTAATGTTAGGAAAAGGTTATCATATTGTAGACCAGAAACAGATAGACCAAAAGTAATAGAATTTACGGAATAACAAGATTCAACTACACTTATAATGTGAAGGAGACTGACAACCAGAGTTTCAAAAGAAATGACAGAAGTTTCTGAAATAAAACAAGTCAAGGTATCAAATGTTATGGTAGCCACTTGTAAGAGCTTTTAGGAATAAAAACTTGACAGTAATGAAGAGAGATCATGGATTGAATAATTGTGTGATATTACAAAACATTTCTCAACTATACTGCAAAGATGTTATATGGAAGATAGACTTGGAATTTGAGAAGAGAGATCATGGATTACATAATTGTTCTGAAATTTCAAAACATTACTTAAATTTAATGCGTTTGAGATATTATGTGAAAGCATAAAAACGACAATAGTCAGTCTTCTAAAACTAGGCAAACCTAGGCGGCGGAGGGGACGCCGGTGCCCTAGGCAGTCTAGGCATATTCTTAAGTGGTCTCCTTTATTTATTTTGCTATTATATATACTTGTTATACTACACAAAACAAAAAGTAAATGTAACTTTTATAATGTTACATGAAAAATTACTAAAAAAATAAAAATATTTTAAGGCTTAATAAATTCAATTCAAGTATTGTAGAGATTCAAATCCTTTATTAAATCAATGTTGTAGGGTCTGATTCCGCCTAAACGGGGCCTAGGTGCCTAGCCAAATCTAGGCAGCAGAGGACCCATCGCCTAGCGTCTATGCGGGGATTAAGCGGACCTAAATGGGGGTTTTTAGAATACTGCAAATAGTGTTGCACCTATTGAGCAATATTGTGGTTCAAGTTACTCAAAAATTCTATTTATACTTCTGTAAACTTAGATTGCCACTTGCTCTAAAGCTAAAGTTGTTAAAATATTATCATAGCAATAAACATCATGCTCTAAACATTTCCATTCATGTGGGACCTCCAATTACACGTGAGAGGAAAATGAAGGTCCATCCTAATGAACAACTATAACAAGGTCTAATTTTCAGTTTTCACAAACATAACGGAAAATAAAATGCAACAGGAAGATTTGAACATGAAATATATGAAACTAGAGATTTATTATGAGGCTAACTACCAATTGCTCTAAAAACTTGTTGCGAATGCGCACACCAATATATGTCATGCTTGACAATAAGCTAATATATGTGATTGTTCATAAAGCATGTAGATAGTTGATAACCTAAGTACATATTTTTTTGTGACTTAATGACCCAAAAAAACCCTTGAACTTTACACTTTTTTTCAATGTAACCTATGAGCTCTCTTTTTTTCACAAAAAACCTTTCAACTCTAATAATTGGGTAAAAAGTGCCCTTGAAACTAACTAATGATGAACCATAATTAACCAATGATGGGTTGGCATAATGCATGGCATATGATGTGTAAAATAAATTATTTTATAATTACTTTTTGTTGACATTAATTTACTTTTAAAAAATTATACAAAAAAATCACAAACATAAATATATAAATAAAGAATTGATAAATTATTTCCCCTCTCTCCTCTGTAAAACAGAATACACCATTTCCTTCCCTTTCCCCACCTTCTCCTCCTACCTCCATTTCTCTGAACCACCATGAATTAAACCCAAAAATAAAAAACAATACATACGCCCAAAAATCAAAAACAGTACTTACACAAAAAAATTAAAACAATATTTTACATCAACAAATTAAAACAATATTTCACCAGCACATCGAGAAAAGAGAGAGATAGTATGCATTTTAGTTCGAATGCGATTAATTTATAAAAGAAATACAGAAACTACAAATCAACAAACTTAGCAGCCTCGTCGCCGTCTAGCCTAGCCGTGCCGCCGTCTAGCCTTGCCACCATCCTGCTACATCAAACCCAAGCCAGCAACAGGTAACGGGTTTGGCAACTGCTCCGACAGCGATGAATCTTCTTGAATCACTAGGATTTTGGTGTGGAGAAGTGACATGGTGGGAGAGAAACGATCGAAGAAGACATGGAGATTTATCGGGAAGAAATTGGATGTCGTTTGATGTTGATGTCGACGAATTTACGGGGGATTTACAATAGTAATTCGTGGTGGTGGTGGATTAAGATTAGGGTTTCATTTTGGGAAGATAACATAAATTTGTTTTCTCTAAATTGTTTTAAATGTTAATTAGCTAAACAATTTTCAAGTAATTTTTTATTTTGAAAAATGGTTATTTACAATTTTCCCCTCTCATTTTAGGTCCAAACAAGCATCTTCTTGACAGCTAGACATGCTTATGTGTCATATTAGTTAACCATGGTTCACTTCAATGGCACTTTTTGTCTAATTATTAAAGTTAAAAGGTTTTTTTGAAGGAAAAAAAAGAGCTTGTGGGTTATATTGAAAGAAACTGTAAAGTTCAATTTTTGGATCATTAAGTCTATTTTTTGTCAGAAATAAGCCATGAATTTCAAGATGAACTAGCAGTTGAAGTGTCTGTAAGGATTCAAGACTATCTTCTGCTCTCTTTTTTTCATTTTTAAAAGTAAGGACCCCAAGTTTTTTAAAACCTGGAGGGTTGAAGGAACTCATATAATTAATTGAAAATGTGAGATAAATTCCACTCAAATATGTAAATTTGGCTGCCCAGAAGAGAGTCTTCTGGCATATATGAATGGTTAGGTATGTTAATACATCTTTTCCCACCTCTTAATCTATTTTATGTCAAAACATAAGACTGACGAGGTACTGTTGTGCAACACATGTGAAAGCTTTTATACAAGAACGCATGTTAACGCTTTTAAATGAGAAGATTTTATACAAGAACACATGTTAACGCTTTTAAATGAGAAGTCTTAAATGTGTTGCAATGGCAGTAAAATGGGATGCTTTTTAAACAAGAGTACAACATCAAATTCAGTTTATCATTTGACAAGTTTTCATAGGGACCTAATAATGTCTACCCGGAAACAAATTTAACAAACACATTTCAACAAGAATTACAGAAAAACAAACCATGCATACATACCCTTGTTAGGAGGTCAAGAAGTAAAACTATTGCGAGAGGTAGTATAACAAAATGATGAATATTTAATAATTAGTCTTCCACAAAGACTCAAGGTTGCATAATGTATCAAAATAGAAAGGAAAAAAAGGCATGATAGTTTCAGCTTACTATAGCTCTTTCTGCAACCAGATGGCGAGGTAATTGCTTTAAGGTCCCTTCAATATCATCACTTTCTTTGTAATATTCCCGTACTTCTCTTATGTAGTCCTTTTGTGTTCCAACATCTTAGTTAAGAAAAATAACTTGCCTAGTTGAAGATATATCAGAAGTCACAAAACAATATGCAAGAGGATATCTGACTCGGAGTGGATATCTGACTCGGAGTATGGTATAATAAACAAGCAATTAGTTTTTTATGTTTACTTTTTTCTTTTTTTTTGGAGAAGTTGAACAAGCTATTAATAAAAGGATATCCCCTTCTCTTGGATCAAGGATCATGCTCACTGCAGCTTTCCACTCTCCTCTAAATAAGGTAGCTCCGATAAGGTGAGTTGGCACTGAACCGCTTCCAAATCTCTGATCAGTTAGAATAAAATAACATTTAGCCATAAATCAGACTATCATAATTGATATCAATGAAAGTGTATATTAAAATTTATTATCCGTGAGATAAAATATTGTATTAAAAAATGGGAAAAGGTGGCAAAACAAATATACATGATTTGCATATTATTATACGAGGAAGCACCCCAATATTAGAAACAGGATATTACAAAGTGCACAAAAGAAGACTCCCAAATCAAACTAGAATCGCCTTAGAAAATAGATTAACCAAGGGTCTGTTTGGTAATTGTTTGTGCTTACAATTTATTGTTTCTACTTTTATTTTTTTGAAATCAGAAGCAAAAAATAGTGTTTGGTAACTGTTTCTACTTTGAAAAAAGTGTTGGTAAAATCCACTTTGACAGCAAAAAAGTGAAAACACAAAAAAGTTGTTCTTTCAATTTTGGCAACACAATGAGCCATTCCAACTTTAATGAAGTCCAAGCATTGAACCTTGTTGACAAACAAAATTTTAAACTCTAAATAAAACTTGCATTAAAATAAAATTATAAAACAACGTTGTCCGATTTTTGTTTTCACTAATGAAAGTAGATAAAAGCATAAATATATGAGAACAAAAATAGGAATCAAAAACATAAAAGTAGAAACAGTTACCAAACGAACCTTAAGTTTTGAGCACTACAACCCCCAAGAAATCAATGGAACCCGTCAAAAATTTCTTTCAGGGAAAATAAAGTAGGTTGAGCATCATGTAGTTCAGAATATTCCCTTCAGAGCACCTAGTAGTCGATCTCTAATCATGTATAGCTTTTGTCTTAGCCTATATAAAGGCTCTCTTACGTATATTCTAAAGGATAGATTTATAGAAGAAACATCGTCTTTAGCATTCACATGAACCATTCAGAAAATAGTAGTCAACTAACAAGCTCTAGCATAGAGATTTGCTAGCTACGCTTGATTAAAAATCTTCGTCACTGTCCTCCCTGCTGTACTCTCTCTTCTTTCTAATAAAATTTCTTCTTTTATAAATATAATAGAAAATTCTAGCATGGATAAAATTAGTAAATTGTCTAAAGGAATTCATACAATTAACAAAGAAAGAAAGTAAAAATGGTAGAATTTGAGCTCATCAACTCTAAGAAACTATTCTGAAATATAAAGGGGGAACATTAACATAAAAGCATAATGTTGATCAAGAGAGTACTTGTAGACCAAAATAGTTGATAAATCCATGCTTTTCCAAGCCATCTGCTGATGCTTTTACGGATTCATCAGAATCCGCAATCACCCCCCTTCCAAAGCATGTGAAACTCATAAGTAAATTCTATATAAAGTTGAACATAACTAAACAAATATGTTGTATTTAGTAATTTTAAAATACAAGAATTGAAATCATTTGTAGATCAATCTTACCTCAATGTAATTGTAAATCTGTTTCCATAGAGCTGTCCAAGAAGAAGACCTTCATTGACATGGCTGCACAAAATCACAGTTACATCTTCGTGCACCGTTATTAAGTTATGAAATAAAAACTAAAATTTGTAAATTCATTGACCTTACCAAAAGTCACCAATTTTGATACCAATTAATCGTTCATTAAGAGCAGCTAATCTACTCGCACGCAACTTATAAAGCGTAACCTACAATATGAATATTAAAAGGAAACAAAAAGCAACAGTCATTAACCTCGTTATTAATCAACCATCCACTAGAATATGCTAATCAGTTGCACAATGCATGAAAAAAGTACCTCCAACATGAACACTGTTTGGAGATGATTTCTAATCATGTTAAAGAGAAAAGGACTACCACAAAAAGATTGAACTAAACACACGGAGAGAGAAGGTAATATGTTTCCAAGTCTGGTTTCTTAATTACCTATATCAGTAGAAACAAAGCAGACGCCGGACAACATAATTGAAAGATGTAAAACAGTTAAAAAAATAGATAGATTTTTGCCTATCTGCTTTGCAAAGATCACTCACGTCCACAAACAAAAGAAATATAACTAGTTCAACTTCAATAATCAATAGTATGCATAATCTTGGGGATTGCAATGCATATTTAAAGGGAAAAAGATAAAACTATTGAAGCATTGTAATATTTCATTATTTTAGAGACCGGAATTATGAATTGATTTGAAATGAAAGCTTTCTGCTTTGCACTTGTGTTTCTCTACCAATCCTCTGCGGGGAAGGGAATAGGTACTATCAGCCCTTCTTTCGCATCTTAAACTTTATTTCTAACACTCTAAACCTGTTCTACATCACTCACTTTGAATGGTTTCGCATGTTCAAAAAATTGAAGGAAGCAAGTTTTTGTTGTTTTCCCTTTTTTGCTCCCAGTTTCATGAAACAAATACAGTTATCAAACAAACGTTTTTTGCAACCAATATCAAAAATAGAGAAGTGGGCCCTAAGCTACAACTTCTCACTTGAAGGACAAATACACAAATGCCACAGCGGAATGTTTTGCACCACTAAATTAAGTATGTTATGCTTGTTACAAATGCCATAACGGAATGTGCCTTGAAGAAAGCAACATATCTAGATATCCATTCTAAATAAAAACTGCATCCTTAAAAAGTATTTCATCAGAGCTTGAAGACAACCTTGAAAACTTGGTGAAACGTAACTTCTAGAATTCTACTACTTGAATTCCTAATTGAAATACTTCCAACCAGGTAGTGCCAGAATAACTAAAATTTCTCATTGCTGGATAATAAACAAAATGGAAATAACATACCCTTTGAGTTGATATAGAGCGCTTATCTTTTGTCCCAGCAAATCCAAATGACTGTGGCTGTTAAATAAAATAAAAAATTTCAAAGATACATACTCAACAAGCATAGTAACTTCCAAATGAACATCAGCTGCTCAACAATGAATTTCTTCAAATAAATAGCTATAAGCAACAAAGGCATAATATAAAGCAGAATAACCACTAACAATATTAATAAGACTGCAGGCATCTGCAATTAAAACTTAACCTATTGAGAGGTTAGAATGCTGGATTATCCACTATTCATAGTCACATCAGCATACAGACCAAATATATGACTTCCAAAACACAATTGCAGCAAAAATACCTGAATGCCAAGCATCTTTCCTATCAGCCCTATTGCCTCTTGTGTATCCTTGTTCTCCTTGTACAGATGAAACCTGTAAAATGGTGACAATAACTTAGAAGGCGTTGACCAAAGAAACTACCTCCACTTAAACACCGCTAATATTTAGTAGATCAAAAGAAAGATAAGGCTCTCATTAATGTTCCGTCTCTAGAGACGGTTACGAAAAATGTTGAAAGGTTTTTCAATTGTAACTGTGCTATTAGAGCCCATTTGATTCAATGATTGAAAAGGGAGTTTTATAAATCCGCAATGATGCAAGACGAGTCCATGAAAGTTGGTTAGAACAATAAAAAAGGCTCTGGAAGCCTATATGAATTAGAAGTTGACAGGTTGTATTTTAATTAGTTTCTTTAATTTGTAGTTATCGTATTAGAGTCCAATTTAGGTTAGGAAAGTTGTTTAAGAGTTTTATAAATAGTGATGTACTTCATTATTTGGAGATATTGAATTATTAGAAATGATTGAATTGTGTGTGAGATTATTGTGTGATATTTGTTCTTCGTCTCAAAACCCTCGTCCCCATCATTTTTGGTATCGAAGACAAATCTCAAAACCACCTTCAGCACCCCAACCTCTGTCCCAAAATCATTGTCCCATCATCATCAAAAAAAAACTACCAGCCAAACAAAGCCTTATCCAAACCCTAAACCATCTCCTAAACCCAAAATGTAACATCGTCATCGCCTACAACGTACTATCATAGTTAACCTTCATAATCCCCAAAGTACAACATCCACTCCTACAGGTCTGCAGACAAAGCCTATAACAGTCATTAGGCCGCGTATCATCGCAAACACACTGTCAAAACCCATACGCAGCCCACCTTTTTCTGTTCCAAAAAAAAGGGAGGAGAAGAAGTAGAAGCAGAAATAGATCAACCCCTTGCGCCACATCCTCTTGTTGCCGCCACCGCCTCTTGCAGCCTTATATTCCCTTCAAGATTTTTATTTTTTTTCTCTCTTTTCCGTCTATCTGTGTGAAGTTATCTTCCTTCTGTCTCTCTCTTTTTGGAAAAGGAGTAAAATAGTTTTTCTCTCTTTTTGGAAAAGGAAATACTATAAGATTCCGTATCGATCAAATATCTTCTCGATAATTACCGTTAGGTACCCCAAAGTTTTATTAATTTTTAAATTTAGTCCTTTAAGTTTTCTAAAATTTTAAAAATACCCCTAAAATTTTACATCAGTCCCTACAATTTTATTTTCTTTCATTTCAGCCCCTGAAGTTTCAACAGTTTCAGTTCAGTCCCTGTTTCTTTATATTTCCTGGATGTAAACACTCGAAATTTTGCTTTCCTTTTACTAACCTTGTAGAAGGGCAAAAGCATCTTTTTTTCACTCTAGAGAAAACCCCGAGGGACAGTAACTGCCACTTCAACCATGGAGACAACCCTGAGGGAGGGCAAAGATATCATTTTGCTAAACACAACATAGAAAACAATCATCCAGCGGATAAGGTCACAAGAGCCACCGCAGCAATTCCGAGTGCAAACAGCGCAAGACAGATCATTGGACTACCTACGGAGACCTTGAAGATGTTATTCTGGTCATGGACTCATCTTCGCGAATTCGGAAATGGTCAAGCCCAATGTCATTGCATAGCCCTCTGAAAGAGCTTTCCAGAATGATATGGCACCTCTCTAAACTATTCTCGAATTGAAAGGAACAAGATTTTCCCAGCACACAGCAAGGCAAATGGCTAGCTAGCATTTACCTAGGGATGGTTTTCCCCCTTTTTCTCTGCCTTCCTGAACTCAGAATTGGGTGAATAATATATCATTGCGAAGCTATAGGAAAGAGCTTTCCGGATTGATATTGCACGTCTCCTACCTCCTCCCGGATTGAGAGTTATGGCTGTTTCAACAGACAGCACAAAAACCGACTTTGCGGCATAATAACCGAGCAAACGGGGCCCACTTTAGGGCTGCCACAGGTCTACCTGCGGCTGCCTCCAGTAGACCTGCGGCTCCCACCTTTTTCCTCTTTAAATACTCGAATTTCAGCTCATTTGGAGGAGAGAAGAAGCTAGAGAGAGCATTCTAGAGAGAGAGTTCGGTTTAGAGAGTAAAAGAAGCTAGATCTTGCTTCTAAACCCTGTAAATCTCTGTTCTAAACATTTATATACATATAAATTTTGTTATATCAAGTTTCTACCGGTTGAAATCAAGTTCTTGAAAGCTTTTAGTCGTTCGTTGTGCAGTTCTCGCGACATATTGCACGTTTCCAAACTCCTCCCGGATTGAGAGTTATGGCTGTTTCAACCGACAGCACAAAAACCGACTTCGCGGCATAATAACCGAGCAAACGGGGCCCACTTTAGGGCTGCTGGGACTGTTCATTTGGATCGGTTTTTTGGTATTCCGAACCGGACCGGTCGGTTCGGTATAAAAAAGAACCGGTCCGGTTCGGAACAAAAAAATCGGTATATACCGGTTTTTTGGTACCGGTTTCGGTTCGGCGTTTTTATAGTTCGGTAAAAACCGAACCGGACCGGTATATATCGGTTTTCTAATTATTATTTTTTATTACTAATTTATTAAAATAATAATAATAAAATAATGATTATAATAATAAAAATAATAATATTATTAATAAAAATAATAATAATAATAATAAAATAATGATTATAATAATAATAATATTAATAATAATTAAATGATAATAATAATAAAAAATAATAATAATAAAATAATAAAATAATAATTATATTAATTTTCGGTAAAAACCGGTACCAACCGGTACCGAACCGGTACCGCCGGTTCGGTATACCGGTCTAAACGGTTCCGGTATCGGTATCAAATATTTGGCCTATTTCGGTACCGGTTCGATTCGGTACCGGTCCGGTTCGGGCCGGTTTTTACCAAATGAACACCCCTACCTGCGGTTGCCTCCAGTAGACCTGCGGCTCCCACCTTTTTCCTCTTTAAATACTTGAATTTCAGCTCATTTGGAGGAGAGAAGAAGCTAGAGAGAGCATTCTAGAGAGAGTTCGGTTTAGAGAGTAAAAGAGGCTAGATCTTGCTTCTAAACCCTGTAAATCTATGTTCTAAACATTTATATACATATAAATTTTGTTATATCAAGTTTCTACCAGTTGAAATCAAGTTCTTGAAAGCTTTTAGTCGTTCGTTGTGCAGTTCTCGCGACATATTGTAAGGTCTTCTCAGATCTGTGTTCATTTACTGCTTTAATATATATATATATAAGTGTTGTATATATATATATATATATATATTGCTTGGTTGTGCATAGATCTAGATTTTAACCGTTCATTTCGTGTAAATAGTCAATGTTTAAAGTATATTGACTAGATCTATCCTAGATAGCCAGATCTAGCTTTCAATCGATTCAAAAGATACAAAAATTGAACCTTTGAGCTAGAATGGCTAAGATCTAGATAGATCTAGTTTACTTTCTAGATTTGTAAATATTTAACAATCACGTGACCCTAGATCTGTATCTAGAGGAAACGGGAAGCTTATTTACTCGCGTACAAGGATTTGATCAATAAATCCCTTGTTTAGAGAAGCTTTAAAATAGATGTACATATTATGTTTAAATATATGCCTTGCAAGCTTTTAAATGATATCATGTGAGCCTAAGAACCATAGGGTCGATGATTCAATCAATGGATCTAGATTTGGTTCCCATAATGGACCTATTTAAGTTGTACAGCCAGCTTGCAATCCAGTGTACATGTAATCTTGGGCCTTAAAACGGTATCCGGATTTAAGGCCCCGTAATAGTGAACCATGTATGTAGGTGTTCGGGCTTACTTTGATGGCTTTCATGCCCATAAAAAGCCCGACCCTTGTAGATATTTATTTCAATACTGTCAAAAATGCCTCGCATCTTAAATAAAATCAAATGAATAAAATTGAAAGTATCAAAGGATCTCGATTCCTATTTGGCAAAAGGGTTTGAAAAACAGCTTTTCAAAACATCACTTATATGTTTTAAATGGAAAAATGAACTTTTATGTAAATCAAATCATTTGTACATAGGTCCAAAGAGGCACAACACTAATTTCAAAATAAAGCATTAAATATATTTTCAAAACAAAAGCTTTCAACACACACATGCTTAAGGAATGAAAAAATAGCGGTAATCGTGTTTCACGGAAGTTGGGGGTGCCTAACACCTTTCCCTCACTTAAGCAAACCCCCGAACTCTATGAATCTCGGGTTCTAGACCAATTAAAAGGAGTCACATATTGGGCCATATTGCGAAAACCTTTCTAAAAATCAGTTGAGTTGGTACAACCCTTTAAACTCATACCAACTGCGACTCTGTCTAATTCGGCCCAACCATTAAAATCAATCTTTTCAAATCGTCGACGTGTATGTCGGTCCTTTTCTAAAATCTCACCCTATTAAGAAAGATAAATAAAATCAACATGGCAAAAGACAAAGAGTAGAAACACATAGGAAAGAGTGGAAATTCCCGGCGTCGACACTGCACTTAAGTCCCTAGAGCAAAAAAAAAAGTATATTTTTATTCGCATGAACCATGGCTAATGCTGGAGAAATCAACGCCAAGCTTGAAAATTATATTGTACAACAAGATGAGTGTCTCAAGAGAATTGAAGATTTAATCACAACACTTACTGCAAATGTTAAGGCCTCTATTACAGCACTTAAAGTTGATGTACTCACGGAACGCGTAGATAAGGGACAAGAAGATGCTAATAATAATTTTGAAGACCCCATCCCGAATCTTAATCATCTGAGAATACAGCAGTGTGACCCTAATCCACGAGTTAATCATCATGTTCCAGATCCTAGGGTGAATGCAGTGGATAGAGGAGCAATATTAGATGTTGGAGATTTCAATGGCGATAATAGTCCCTGAGACATTCTTCGATTGGATTCATAGTTTGGAAAGCTTCTTTTGTTGGTATGAATTATCGGATGAAAGGAAACTTTTCTTTGCTGAAGCAAAGTTGAATGGAACAACTCGTAGTTGGTGGGATCAACATCAGCGAAATTTATATACAGCTGCGAGAAGATGGGAGGATATGAAAATTGCATTGACACAACGTTTTATACATTCAGATTATAAGCATCAAGCATATTTGCAGTTAACTGAGTTGGTACAAAGAAGTAAATATGTAACCGAGTATACTTCAATATTCTACAGTTTGGTTACACGGTCTGAATTTCCTTGGGTTAAAGAAGTTTTAATCTCCATGTACCGTCGAAGATTGAATCAAGATATTGCAGGTGGTGTAGCTATAAGTAAACTCTTGCTTTTGGATGATTATTGTGTGATATTTGTTCTTCGCCTCAAAAACCCCGTCCCTATCCCACAGAATAATGGTAAGGGATATGTATTAATCCGTACTATGGAACCCCATGTTTTTAGTGTCGTAGCGCATTTGGTTGAAATCCTATAAAAGAATTGTTACTCCTTTTTGAATGTCACTTTTGATCGAAGGATATAAGCGGTATAAATTTAGCAAAAACCATTATAAGGCTGACCCACATAGCAGATTGGCAGTTAGCACAATGTCATAGAAGGATATTAATATTTTTTAGCCACAATCCCCTCTCCTATAATCCAGGAACTAAGAAGACAATTACCCCTTTGAGTTTCGTACTACCCCCTTTTTGGGGTATTTTTTATAATCCAAGTGTATTATTATTCCGAGGGTACTATCATTCTAGTTTGCCTTTATTTCATACACCATCCTTATTTGAAATAAATATGGTAATAACTAATAGCAATCCAGCCCTTGAACCAAACCAGCTTTTCTCTTTTTATAATCCTAAGTTGATTTCCAGAGGCAGTATGGAAAAGTAGGCTCGTTTCAGTTTATACTGAAAGAAAAAAAACGAATTGTTATCATCCTTAAACAAGTTATCAGTCAAAACCATTATTTACATTAAGACAGAAATAGTACTTCCTAACATCTGGTAATACCTCTAAATGATATACTTAAAAAACAAAATTATAAAACCCAAAGAGATTGTCATAGCCCCCGACTCCATCCATGTACACGAAGACCTAGGACAGAAAGCAATCTTCTAGGGCAACTCTGCAATCCCATAAATACTACATTCTGACCCCAGTCAACCAAGTGGAACAAAATTCCTGCTACCTTCTCAAAACTGGAACTAGAACCCAAAGCAAATATCCTACGAGCCTCGTATTCAGACAGGAAACAAATAGAAACCGATTAGCCTGACATTGGAACACTCTAACAGCAGTAGCCACATTCTGGTAACAGTTAGCCAAAGACCAAATACAGGAAATAAACCAAAGGCTATTACCAAAACAGCCCACCAAACAATAAAATGAAAGGTATAACCTACTTTCAATTCCCTCAGAAGCCACAGAATGAAGAGCTCGGGATCAAGAAATTTGACCTGATCACTGCCAGAAAGAGGAATTACAGGAAGCGCTGCCACTGTATGACACATTCACATCGGTAAACCCAAGAACTCACATCCGCATAATATTACAGTATCAAGATAAGGACTACACCAAAAAAGGAAATAAAAAGCTTTCGGATCAAATTTAATATGTTAAACTATCAGCCACGATTTTTTGAAATATCCTTCTACTCTATCCAGTCTAAGCAGCTGCCTTCTTAGAAATAATAGAAAACAAAAATCTCAATTTCTCTCTTAATCTGTAGTTTTAAAATTTTATTATTTCCGGCTTCATGTTGTCATCAACTATTTCCCACTAAATCCATTGATTCATTGGAATATGTTTATCAAGTTGCTCGAAGCATAAATAGTGCACTGTAGGGAATATTGAACATCAGATTGACTTGATGGAAGGAAAAAAAAAGAACTTTTGTTGAGCACTACCTAAGGAACTTGCCAAGATGCTCTGGCCAATTGTTGGAACCCCTGCTATCATAAGACTTGTCACCTCTCTCTTTTCGTTTCTTGGAGTTTCTACCCCTGCCAGTAGTACCACCTGAATTCAACCTCACGCGAATAGATTTGGATGAGGTATCTGGTCCATCTACAGTGTCGGTAACCAGGAACTTCAGATTCTCCTTGAAAAAATTATGCATTGCCTGAGAGAAAAAAAAAATTAATGAGTCATAAGAACCTTAACAGAAAAAAGCAATAACAAAATTTTAATGAACAACAAGCAAAAGGAATACAAACTGTCCGGTGAGATTTATCAGAACTTGGAGAAAGAGTTATGTGTGCAACACTATCTTCAGAACCGGAATTAATTTGATCTATAAAAGCTTTCAAAGAGTCGGCATCAGAATCACCAGCTAAAGCTCTAAATGATTTAATTTCAGTACCATAACTTCTATCCGGTTGATCTGTTATCTTTATTTCTTTTTCCTCTGCAATCTGACACATCAAGAAATTTGCTAAATTATCATCAAAACATCTACAATTACAGCAAAAAGTTTGTAGTGTCTAGCATAGAACTTTTACTATACCTCAGCTGGCGCTACTAAGGATGTTAAATGAACAACATTGCCATTCAAATCAACTTCATTCACAATAAAATCAGAATACCTGCAAAAATTGAACCAAAAAACAAATATTGAAATAAAATTCAATCTTTTCAATAAATTTTGTTTGATGTAACTACAATAAATTCTAACAGCATCCGTAGAAATTCACAAGAATACCAGCAAATACTGAACCCAAAAACAAATATGAAAATAAAATTCAATCTTTTCAAAAATTGAATTTTGAGAAATGGAGATACCTTTGCTTGAGAATGCCACGAAATCCAGGAAGCTTAGAGATGAAGCAGATGATTCCTACGTCGGATTCTTCAACGGAATTCATGGCCGGCTCGTTAATTGTGCAATTACTGTGGAAGAAGTAGGGTTTGGTTTTGGTTTTGGTTTTGGTTTAGTTTGGTTTTGGGTTTAGTGCCCTCTTGCTCTTGCATCTATAGGGATTTGGTTTAATAATCCCCTGATTAAACGATATCAGATGGTAATTTTTAAACATTATAAACATAAATATGGTGTCCTTTTAATATGCCAACCGTATCCAATTTTAAGAGATAGACTGACATGTCACATGAGTAGGCTAGCATCAGGGACACTTTCCCATACCCGTGCCGTGAATATGGGGTTATTCCCCAAACCCGACCTGCCGCCGAAAACACCATTTCATACCCGCTCTGTCATCGACCCGTTTACCCAGTTACTTTTTTTTCTAAATTAAAATTTTCTATTTTTTTATATTACTTTGTACAACTATTGTGACGCCCCCAAAATAGGTATACATTATTTATTCTAAGTTATCAAATACATGGTACAAAATTCAAATACAAACTTAACTTATACAACTGTTAAGTGTCGTGTAAAATACGACAAAACGTAAGCTGTGAGTTTTAATACAAATATTACATTATAGACAGTATTCAAACTCAAATGGAGTCCTCATTATATTTATTATCACACTATTTCACAGAATAGTGATGACTACTAAAATAACCATCTAGGACCGTCAATCCATTCCCCGGCTAGTCCCAACTATATTCTCATTTCCTTAAGAGAACAGTGAAAGAAAGGGTGAGCTCAACTAGCCCAGTAAAAAATATTATGACTAAGATAATGTAGAATAAATTATCATTAGCCTTCAACAGTATAACAACTAATAGAATATAATAGACAACAAGTTTTAGATCAATCAACTGCAGCGGAATATGCAATCCATTAAAAGAGCCAAGTAGAGCATGATATCTACTATCTTTTTTATGATTTAAAAGTTTATCATAAATTTTATCGTTGAGAATCAGCTAAAAAAATAATCTACATCATCGAATCATCCCTGCACTACGGGCCAAGGATATTCTTTAGTATCACGACCACGGATTATCCATGTACTACAGGCCAAGGATAATCGTATTTTCATCAACGGTTATGATCACGCCATAAAATAATTCATCTTTGCACCCTTGGTTGAAGAGAATCCATGGCCATGATCATACCAAAAATGTCCATCAATGCACTACGGGCCAATGAAGACTTTTATCACATCATTTGTAACATTATGGTCATGATTATACCGAATAATCCCTGATCGTAATCATACCAAGCACATCTATGCACTACGGGCCAAAGATGACTTTCATAACAATATAAGCATGAGGATGATGACAATGATATAAGAATTTAATTAAATGAAAGCAAAGGATAAATTTTTAAATATTTATAATTTAATTTATCCAAAATTCAATAATGCCCAAATTGTCAACATGATACTGCTTTGTGGAGTAAAATTCAAGAATAATATTGTATCAAAAATGATTTGGACCGAAATGAAATTAATTTTTATCATGAATAGTGCCCTGGGTGAATAGTAACCGAGTGAATACTACCCCGTGAATAGTAACTTCGAGAATAGTAACCCCGTGAATAGTTTCCCGGCATGAAAATATTAAAACTTATCACGAATGCTCAGAATAATATTTTCATTAAAAGATACTGGATGAAGTGCAAATATCAAGAATATTCTACTAATTTCATGGAGTATAGAAGTCAAAACTTTAACAAAACGAGTATAGAATTCGAAATCTGAAACGAAATAATATTACTTACATACTACAGAGTATGGAAGAAAATATTATTTTAAGCGAATACTGAACAAAAATAACATCTCTTACGAATATTGAACGAAAATAATATTCCTTACGAATATTAAACAAAAATAATATTCTTTACGAATATTAAACGAAAATAATATTCATTACGAATATTAAACGAAAATAATATTCTTTACGAATATTAAACGAAAATAATATTCATTACGAATATTAAACGAAAATAATATTCTTTATGAATATTGAACGAAAATAATATTCATACGAATACAAAAATAACAATATCTCTTATGAATATGAAATAAATAATAATCCTTACCTCAAAAAGAAGAGTATTCCAACTGGTATAGCGGAGATATTCTTAAAGAAAACTTTCACTGTTTTCTACACTCAAAGCTTTCTAAAACTCTAAAGAAATACGCTCAATATTATAGAATAAGAATTCTCTGATTCTGGTGTGATTTTCAATTCTAACTAAGCATCCTATTTATAGGAGAATGGAAAGGATACTATTTGAATTTAGAAAATCACGGACTGCACAGTAAATATTCGACGAATTCACAGGCGAACGAATTTGTCTGAAACTTTTAAATTTTTGATTTTGTTATTCATTATTATGCAATAAAATATTCTAATAAAATAAAAACTTTAAATAAAATATAATATATTCTATTTATAATCAAATACAACAAAACTTATAATATATATATATAATAACCTTTGCCTTACGGTAAAGACAAATTTTTTCATACATATACATATATATACACATATATACTTACCTCCCTAATACGTAAACCTTCTCCCCCCCCCCCCCAATTTCCATTTGTCTTCCACATTGGGCCCCACATGTGGCCCCACTTTTATTATATTAAATAATTTTCTATCGATTATTTTGAAAAATGGATAAATGGGGTCCATAAAATAAGCAAAATTTACATCAAATACTTCATAAAAATTCCCCTCAATACTTTTAACAACCTTTATTCATATTATTATAACTCGCAATATTAACAACTAGATTGTTCCCAGGAAAGATGGGACTTTTCGATAAGGATTTCTCCATATTGGCACGCAATTAGGTGACCAAACCTCTAATCGACAGAACTTTCTAGACATTATTAATTATGCAAATAATAATATGAATAACTTGTCATCTCAATTATTGATTTAATAATATATAAAATATCGACAATAATTGAATCAAATAACGTGAGATACTATGCAGCAATTACTGTAGTAATAATTGAACAAAACTGAGTGACTTCTCACGTAAGCATCAATAATCAATACCGTATGCTATTATGCAACCACACGTATTACTGTATGTTAGTTCCTAGTTGGCACAATATGTAAGACCCCAACTTTTTAATGAATAAAATCAAATTTTCTTTATTTATTATTGTGAATAATAAGGTATTAATTTGATATAATAACTTTGGTTATGGGTGAAATGTGAAAATTTTGCAAAATAAGCAAGTGGCTATAAAATATTCATTTTGTCGGTGGAATATTCTTTCTGTCGGGGAATATTCGTACGACGGTGCAGCCAATTATGGGCCCCATAACGGATAACGGTCGAATGAAGAAAACGACAAAATTGAATAACGGCGTAGTTGTTACCATTAACACTGTTGGAATACCCGGTGGTTAAAGTAAAGTAATACGCGTTGTTGCACAGTAGCATACGGTATTGCACAGTATTGTTGAATTATTGATCCTTACGTAAGAAGGCACTACTCAATAATTGTCACAGTAGTTATTGTTCAATATTTTATTTTTTTTGATTCAATAATTGCTGCATTGATATTTTATATTATTATTATTTCAATTATCGTCACTGCACAGTATCTCCTTTATCAGATCCGTAATTCATATTATTTGAAATAATATTATTAGGTAACATTATTGGCAATGTCTAGAAAGTTCTGTCAAGAAGAGGTTTGGTCACCTAATTGCGCGCTAGTAAGGAAAAATCCTTATTGGAAAGCCCCATCTTTCCTGGGAACAGTCTGGTTGTCATAAATGTGATTCTATAATATTATTTGTGAATAATTAATCATTGATTCATATGATAAGGAAATATTTATTTTATGTGGATATAAATGATGGATTTAATTATGTGGTTATAAATGAAGGAATTAATGTTGAGGTGTTTTATTAGTATTTTGTCGGATTGGAGGTATTAAAAATCAAACTAGTATTTTTTGAGATATATTGTGGGAGTTATAATTTTAAATCCGACCGTTGAATCGTTGTAATTTTTGGATATGTTATACATATATAAGTTGAGCATATGTCCACAAATTTTGAACCGTTAAAAATGAGCGTATGATTTGTTATGAATTTTAAGAGGTGGCTGATTCAGAAATCAGGTTATAAATCATTTTGGTAGAAAATTCTAGAATTGGTGGGCCCCACTCTTGGTTGGTAAAGAAATGTGCTGAGATTTTTATTCAAATGTGGTGGGTGGGAATAGTAGCAGGTAAAGCCATCAGGTTGCAGGTTAAGTCTGCTTCGGCGTGCTAACATTTTCCTATAAATAGAGGGCTAAGTTAGAATTAAAAATCACACCAGAAACAAGTTTTTCTCTCTTTCTCTCTCTAGATTATTGAGTGTATTTTATGAGTATTTAGATACTTTGTGAGTTTCTGTTAATCAATGCAAGTTTCCTTCAGCCTTATACCGATATTCCGATCAGAAGTACTGATATTTTGAGGTAAGGGATATTATCGTCTTCTTAAATGATATTTTCTTCAATATCATTATGCCGAAATATTGGTATGAAATTTTTATCAAATTTGGAACTTTGTGTGTCGGGGTTACTATTCACGTATATGGCACTATTTACGTATTCGACACTATTCACGAATACGGAATTATTCACCAAAAAATAAAATTTTCTTCTTTTTGTCCAAGTTATCTATTATGGTTACTATCTTTGATTGTATCCATGTTTTGATCATTATTTTTGAATTCTGCTTCAAAATTAGTTATTTCGGAATATTATTGAACTTGGATAAACTGTAATACGAATCCTTAATATTTGACCTGTTATCTCACTGGATTCGTTTTCTTTAAAATATTTTTCATCATCCTCAGTCCTAAATGATGATACAAATTAATATATTTGGCATGTAGTGCAAATATGAATGATTACCTAATGAATATCTTTGGCCCATAATGCAAAGATGAACAGGTGTTGAGATGAACATGACCAACTGGTGATACAAATGAATATCTTTGGCCTGTAGTGCAAAGATGAATATTTGATTCAAGATGTATATTGATTGATGTTACAGGGATAAAATATTGATGATGTACTTTTAAATCTTAGAAGAGAGTAGAATTCTTTCTCTACTTGACTCTTCTAATGGATTGTTGTTTTCCGCTGCAGTTGTTGATCTAAAACTTGTTGTCTATTATATTTTATCAGATTATTCCCTGTTGAAGACTAATGATAATTTGTTGTATATTATCTTAGTCATAATATTCTTTACTGGGCTAGTTGAGCTCACCCTTTTGTTCCATTTTTCTTCTCAAGAGGTGAGAACATAGCACGAACTAGTCGGGGTACGGAGTGATGGTTCTAGAAAGTTGTTTTAGCAGTCCTCACTATTTTTTAAATAGTGTATCAATAATTGTAATGAGGACTCCTTTTGAGTTTTTATACTCTCTATTTGTATTTAAACTCACAGTTTAATGAAGTTGTATTTGTTTCTGTACCATGTATTTGGCGACTCAGAATAGGTGATGTATACCTATTTTGGGGGCGTCACAGTTGGTATCAAAGCTTAGGGATATAATCCCTGGCTGAGATATAAGACGAGAACTAGGAGGGGAGAGACGGAGAATTCCTTCGCTAGTATGACCTGACTAAGTTTATTTGGTATTTATTTGGTCGGTCAGAGTATAGGGATAATATGTTGCATGACTATTAACCCTTGTTTTATGGCAGTATTTAAGAATGGCAGCTGAGAACGTTAATAATGGAGTGAATCAGACCGTTGAGACACCTTTGATCACTACCCAGGGGAACGTGCAACAGGAAGGCAATAATCCTCCTATAAACAACGTTACCGAACAAATGATGAATGATGAGATGTTTAGAAGTTTTTTGCAGTTCATGCAAAACCAGACGAGGGAGACTCGTGCACAAAATACGAGTGGAAATGCTAGCAATGCGCGGCTTGTCACAGCGAAGTAGTTCAAAGATTTGGGACCCCCAGAATTTAAGGGAAAGCTGGATTCGATCATGGCGGAAATGTGGGTCAAACAAATTACCAAGATCTTCGATGTCTTGGGATGCACGGAGGAACAGAAGGTTCCATTCGCCACCTTTATGTTCCGCGGTGAGGCAGACTACTGGTGGGAGTCTGTGAAGCGTACCCAGCCAGCTGCACTCAGCATGTCTTAGGAAATGTTTTAGAAACTATTCAATGACAAGTACTTTTCCTGAAAGTATTCGTCATATGAAGGAGGTGGAGTTTATCAGACTGGAACAAAACAACATGACGATGTCCCAGTACGAGGCGAAGTTTACAGAGTTATCAAGGTTTGCACCTCATTTGGTCGAAAATGAGGAACGAATGACGAGGATGTTTCTGAGAGGTTTAAAGCCCGAGATTCGACAATATCTTATCTCTCATAAATTTTCTTTATATTCAGATGTTGTAAACAGGGCTCAATTATTAAAGCGAGATAATGAGTATGTTCAACCGAGGGAACACAACCAGGGTCATACCGGTGGCAGCGGTCATCGGAACAATGACAACCAGAGGGAAGGAAAACATTCGGACAAAAGCGGTAACCACTCTGGTGGTAATCGTGGTCGTGATAATAGAAGCAGCGAGTCGGGAGGAGATTTCAAAAGGAGAAGGTACAACAATGATAGCGTAAAAACGTCAGCACCAACTATTTCTAGGGGAGGAGAACGACCACCGGTCGTATGTTACAAATGCGAGAAAGAGGGACACATCGGCCCAAACTGCCCACAACAATCTAAGGTGTGTTATAACTATAGAAAGGAAGGTCATATAGCTAGAGATTGTCTAGTTGCGAAACCAAGTTCAACAAGAATGGTGACTCCAAAGACTGTCCCGGACAAGTTAAAGTCGGTGGTTCCTGGAAGGGCGTTTGTTGTGACTGCCCAAAATGCGAGGAACCCAAACGAGGTGATCACGGGTAAGCTAATCATAAACTCTTGTGAAGTTAATACCTTATTAGATACTGGTTCTACCCATTCTTTTATCTCTCCTGCTTGTGCTCAACGTTTAAACTTGACTCCGGAGAAATTTGACTTTGACTTATCATTTGAGACTCCGTTAGGAGAAACTTTCGTTACATCTACTATTTTTAAAACTTGCATTATTCAAGTCGGTACCATCACATTACCCGCTGACCTTATTTCGTTGAAAATTCTTGCATTTGATGTGATTTTGGGGATTGATTGGTTAACCACGCATCATGCTTGTGACGCCCCCAAAACAGGTATACATCACCCATCTTGAGTCGCCAGATACATGGTACAGAATTCAAATACAACTTAATAATACAACTGTCGTGTACAATACGACAAAACATAAACTGTGAGTTTGAATACAAATATTGTCTACTAGAGAGTATACAAACTCAAAAGGAGTCCTCATTACAATTATTATCACACTATTTCATAGAATAATGAGGACTACTAATGCACCATCTAGGACCATCACTCTGTTCCCCGATTAGTCCCAGCTACGTTCTCATTTCCTGAAGAGAACAGTGAAAGAAAGGGTGAGCTCAACTAGCCCAGTAAGAAATATTATGAATAAGATAATGCAGAATAATTTATCGTTAGCCTTCAACAGTGTTAAACTGATAAAATATAATAACTATCAAATACAACTTAATAATACAACTGTCGTGTACAATACGACAAAACATAAACTGTGAGTTTGAATACAAATATTGTCTACTAGAGAGTATAAAAACTCAAAAGGAGTCCTCATTATAATTATTATCACACTATTTCACAGAATAGTGAGGACTACTAATGCACCATCTAGGACCATCACTCTGTTCCTCGATTAGTCCCAGCTACGTTCTCATTTCCTGAAGAGAACAGTGAAAGAAAGGGTGAGCTCAACTAGCCCAGTAAGAAATATTATGACTAAGATAATGCAGAATAATTTATCGTTAGCCTTCAACAGTGTTAAACTGATAAAATATAATAACTATCAAGTTTAACTGCAGCGGAACAAGCAATCCATTAGAAGAGTCAAGTAGGGAATAAAATCTACTATCTTCTATGATTTAAAAGGTTTTTAATCACTTTTATCGCTGGGACTCAGCTTAATAAATAATCTACATCATCGAATCACCCCTGCACTACGACTAAGAATATTCTTTAGTATCACGACCACGAATTATCCATGCACTACGACTAAAGATAATCATGTTTTCATCAACGGTCCTGATCATGCCATAAAATAATTCATCTTTGCACTACGGCCAAAGAGAATCCATAACCATAATCATACCAAAAACTGTCCATCAATGCACTACAGGCCAATGAGAACTTTTTCCACATAATTTGTAACATTACGGTTATGATTATACCGAATAATCCTTGGTCATAATTATACCAAGTCCATCTATGTAGTACAGGCCACAGATGACTTTCAACAAAATATAAACATGAGGATGATGATAATGATATAAGAATTCAATGAAACAAGTTCAATAATTAATTTATCTAGGAACTGATAACGTCCAAATTGTCAACATGATACTGCTTTGTAGAGTAAAATTCAAGAATGCTCAAAAGAATATTTCCATGAAAAGATACTAGATGAAGCGCAAATATCAAGGATATTCCACTAATTTCATGGAGTATAGAAGTCAAAGTTTTAACCAACTGAGTATAATAAAGAATGGAATAACAAAAGAATGTAATATTAGAAGAATTTCACCATGTATGCAGTACTTTGCATAGACAGGTTATTCTAATATAATAATAAAGAATGGAATAACAGAAGAATTTCACCAAGTATAGGGTAGCCCGCGTATACTGGTTATTCCAACCGAATAATAAAGAATGGAATAACAGAAGTTCTCTTCATAAATAAGAAAGAAAGAGTACCCCTTACGAGTACAACAAATAATATTCCCTACCTTAAAAAAACTGGATACTGGAATAGTGAGGTAGCAGACTTCTCTTCTTCTTTCTCTCTATAATAATTGCTCTAAAGCTTTTGTGAATTGGTGAGAAATGAAGGAAGAATGAACTTCTATTTATAGGAAAATATAGTTTCGATAATTGCACGTTTTGGGACTCGAAATATTACAGTATAATACATTTCTCTTTTTCTTCATTTTTAATTTAGTCCTGCAAGTATTATCAAACTTGCACCAACTCCCCTAATAGTAACAAGAATGTGAAATAATAGTATACACATATGAACAAATAGTTATATAAGCATGTGAATTAGTAGCAATTAATTGTTCATTTATCCGATAAATTACCCGATTTGTCAATATAACCCCCAGACATCAATTATCATCGGAATAGATGTCGATTTTAACTAACACAAACAATTCCAACATAATAAAACTATTTTTATCAACAATATAAATTTTAAAATTTCGAAGTTTGACTTTTTTCCTAAAAAGTCAAATGTTGACTTTTTGACCAAATAGTGAATCCCAGAAAATTTTGTGTTTATAGACTATTTTTACTAATTTCATCGTTCCAGACTCAAATATCACGTCCGCGTCTCCAAATTCAACTCCGAACACAACTTCAATTTTAATAACATTCATCATTAATATTATAACTTTGCCGTCTCAATCCTTGATTTAATAATATATCATATTATGCAGATGATACTGTAACAATAATTAAATCAATAATATGAAAGATATGATGCAGCAATTACTGTAGCAATAATTGAGTATAACTGAGTGACTTCTCATGTAAGTATCAATAATCAATACCGTGTGCTACTATGCAACCACGCGTATTATTGTACTTTTAACACAGAGTGTTTCAACAGTTAACGGTAAAACTTCTGCCGTTATTTTCATAAAGTATTTTTTTCATTTTCTCAATCCGACAATAATTCCGTTGCGGGGTCCAGCAATGATTGTACCATCGTACGGATGTTCCTCGACAAAAAGAGTATTTCGCGACCAATCGAATATTATATAACAACTTGCGTACTTTGCAAAATTTATAAATATAACCCACAACTATAACATTATATCAAATCCACACCATAATATTTAAAAAATTATTTCGAGAAAATTAAATATTTATTCATAAAATCCTGGGGTCTCATAATTTCCCCTCCATATGGAATTTCGCCCTCGAAATTTACGTACGTACTTGGTATGCTGAACAGGTGAGGATACCTCGACTTCATTTCAAATTCTAACTCTTGAGGTATAACATTTGAGTGTTGAATACGATATTTCTTATCCAAGATTTTAACACGTATCTCCTTAAACGTTAAATCAGCCATTATCTCGTCCGGTTCTAAATTAATAATGTGGTTCGGGTCGTCCACATATTTACGTAACATCGATACGTTAAAAATGTTACTGAACACGCAACATACTTGGCGGTAAAACGAGTCTATAGGCCACAGTTCCTACTTCGTTGAGGATTTCAAATGGACCAATTAAATCGAGGGTTGAGATTTCCTCTCTTCATCGATTCTTGCTTCTAGAATAACGCCCTCTGGAACCTTCTTCTTCACATTTATCAACTTCGGGTGTGTAGCTTGAGCGGCTTTAACTTTATCGATTAAAGTCGATTCTACTCGTATATTCGTTATCTTCACTTGGGTTCCTAGAGTCTTTAACTCTATCTTCATCATTTGTAAGTCGTACGAAATGAACCTTTGTGTTAACAACATCGCACTCGTAAACGCATACGATCTTCTACTCAACGCGTCAGCTACCACGTTCGCTTTCCCACGATGGTATTGATTAGTACGATCGTAATCTTCAACAGCTCAAGCCAACGTCTTTGGCGCATATTACGTTCGTTTTAAGTAAAGAAATATTTGAGGGTTTAAGAGATGAGTTTTGTACTGAGGTCAATACAAAATTTGATTTCACGCTCTAGGGGTAGGCTAAGAAGACTTCAAGAATACGTCAGGAAATTTATTAACAATAGAAATATCATTCAAAACTGTGACCCTCATCCAAGACTTGGATAACACGTCACATTGATACCTATCAACTTGCCATCGTCATTTACAACATTGCCTACAGAAAGTTCGGCTTCGGTGCATTCCACACAAGGAAGTCAACAACGAAAGGACCGGGGCTCTTTACTTAAGACTTTATATGACAATGATTGACTTTAGTGGTTTGGTTGCTTGAATTTGCATAACAGGTTGGTTAGGAATATGAAAGCTAACAACCTTACGAAAAGCATGATGAATAGTTAACTAATCGATTTCTAAAAATTGCATTAAAGGCAATTATTTTCAAAGAGATAAAATTGACAGGTAACGTGAAAGTGTCGATTTGAATCAACAAGATTTATAAATAGTGGAGGTAACGAAGGTTTCTACTAACGAAGTTTCAACCAATAAGTCAAAGTCTAACTTCTCCGGAGTTAAATTTAAACGTTGAGCACAAGAAAGAGAGATAAAAGAATAGGTAGAACCAGTATCGAATAAGGTATAGACTTCGCAAGAATTTATAATTAACTAACCCGTGATAACTTCGTTCGATTCGTCATCACGAAAAACGCTCTCCCTTAAACTACCGAATTTGACTTGTTCGTATCCGCCTTTGGTGCCACCGTTCCAGCTGGACTTGACTTCACTATACGACAAAATCGAGCTAAATGACCTTCTCTTCTTGAAATTTCCACTTCTATTATCTTAGCCATGATTACCACCAAAGTGGTTACCATTCTTGGCATGATAATTTCCCCTACGATGGTTATCATTGTTCCGATGGCCGTTGCCACCGGTATGATTATTATCGTGTTGTTGGTCGTTACCTTTTGGTTGAGCTAACTCATTATCGCGCTCCAATAACTGAGTCCTATTCACAATATCTGAATATAAACAAAGTTTATGAGAAATGAGGTATTGACGTATTTCGGGTTTCAAATCTCGCAGAAATATTCGCGTCATTCTCTCCTCATTATCGACCAAATGGGATGCAAACCAAGATAACTCCGCAAACTTAGTCCTCGTAATACGACACGTTCATATTATTTTGCTCCATTGCACATCTCAAAATTTTTAGATGTCATTCTCAAATACTGTCACAAAACAAGAGTTAATTAAACAAATTAACATATCACATATTATCCCTATACTCTGACCAACTAATTAAATTCCAAATAAACTTAGGTAGGTCATACTAGCGAAGGAATTCCCCGTCTCTCCCCTCCTAGTTCTAGTCTCACATCTTAGCCAAGGATCATATCCCTAAGCTTTAATACCAACTGTGACTCCCCCAAAACATGTATACATCACCCATCTTGAGTCGCTAGATACATGGTACAGAATTCAAATACAACTCAATAATACAACTGTTGTGTACAATACGACAAAACATAAACTGTGAGTTTGAATACAAATATTGTCTACTAGAGAGTATACAAACTCAAAAGGAGTCCTCATTGCAATTATTATCACACTATTTCACAGAATAGTGAGGACTACTAATGCACCATCTAGGACCATCACTCTGTTCCCCGATTAGTCCCAGCTACGTTCTCATTTCCTGAAGAGAACAGTGAAAGAAAGGGTGAGCTCAACTAGCCTAGTAAGAAATATTATGACTAAGATAATGCAGAATAATTTATCGTTAGCTTCAACAGTGTTAAACTGATAAAATATAATAACTATCAAGTTTAACACCGGGTGTATTATTGTACTTTTAACACCGGATGTTTCAACAGTTAACGGTAAAACTTCCGCCGTTATTTTCATAAAGTATTTTTGTCTTTTTCTCAATCCGACAATAATTCCGTTGCGGGGTCCACCAATTATTGTACCGTCGTACGAATATTCCCCGACAAAAAGAATATTCCCCGACCAATCGAATATTATATAATAACTTGTGTACTTTGCAAAATTTATAAATATAACCCACAACTATAACATTATATCAAATCCACACCATAATATTTAAAAAATTATTTTGAGAAAATTAAATATTTATTCATAAAATCTGGGGTCTCACAATGCTAAAATTGATTGTTTTCATAAGGTTGTTAGTTTTCATATTCCTAGCCAACCTATTATGCGAATTCAAACAACCAAACCACTAAAATCAGTCACTGTCATATCAAGCCATAAAGCTATTCGTTTATTGAATAACGGATGTCAAGCTTTCTTAGCCCATGTCACGGACTTGAACAAAAACACGTCAAATTTGAATACTATTTCTATTGTTAGTGAATTTCCTGATGTATTTCCTGAAGAACTTCCCGGTCTACCCCCAGAACGTGAAGTTGAATTCTTTATTGACCTTGAACCTGGTACAAAGCCCATTTCTAAAACCCCATATCGAATTGCTCCTATTGAACTTCAGGAGTTAAAGGTCCAACTACAGGAGTTGTTGGACATCGATTTTATTCGTCCTAGTACATCTCCTTGGGGTGCTCCTGTGTTATTCGTAAAGAAAAAAGACGGGAGTATGCGACTTTGTATTGACTACCGAGAGTTGAACCATGTCACTATCAAGAATAGGTATCCGCTACCTCGCATTGATGACCTATTTGACCAGTTGCAAGGAGCACAATTCTTTTAAAGATCGATCTTCGTTCTGGATATCATCAGCTGAAGATTAAAACTGAGGATATTCCAAAGACTGCCTTCAGAACTCGGTACGGGCATTATGAATTCTTAGTCATGTCTTTTGGATTGACTAATGCTCCTGCTGCTTTCATGGATATGATGAACCGTGTGTTTAAAGAATACTTGGATCAGTTCGTTGTTGTCTTTATTGATGACATCCTCATCTATTCCAAAAGCGTGAAGATCATGAGCACCATTTGAAGCTGGTACTGCAAAGGCTTCGTGATAACAAGTTTTATGCCAAGTTGAAAAAATGCGAGTTCTGGCTTGAGGAAGTAGCATTCCTTGGACACGTGGTGTCAAAACATGGAGTATCTGTCGACCCGACGAAGATTGAAGCCATACAAAGTTGGGAGCAACCAAAGTCAGTGACCGAAGTACGTAACTTTCTGGGTTTAGCTAGTTATTATCGGAGATTCGTGGAAGGATTTTCTCAAATCGCTACTCTGTTAACTCAGCTAACTCGTAAAGATATAAAATTCGGTTGGAACGAGGATTGTGAGAAGAGTTTTTAAGTACTCAAGAGAAGACTCATTTCGGCACCTGTTCTGACAATACCATCTGGTTCAGATGGATTTGTTATCTAAAGCGATGCTTCTGGCAAAGGGTTAGGATGTGTTCTCATGCAACATGGGAAAGTCATAGCCTATGCCTCTCGGCAACTCAAAGAATGTGAGAGGAATTATCCTACTCATGATTTGGAGTTGGCAACAGTCGTTTTCGCGTTGAAGATTTGGAGACACTACCTGTACGGGGAGAAAGTGGAGATCTATACAGATCATAAAAGCCTCAAATATTTCTTCACCCAAAAGGAACTCAACATGCGGCAACGACGTTGGCTCAAGCTGTTGAAAGACTACGATCACACCATCTAATATCATCCTAGAAAAGTAAACGTGGTAGTTGACGCATTAAGTAGAAGATCATATGCGGGTATGAGTGCAATGTTGTTAACACAAAGGTCCATTTTGTATGACTTGCAAAGGATGGAGATAGAAATGAAGGCTCCAAGTACCCACGTGATGATATCAAACATGAGAGTAGAGCCGACTTTAATCGATAAAGTTAAAGCTGCTCAAGCTACGGACATGGAGCTGATGCGTATGAAGAAGAAAGTACAAGAAGGTGCTATTCCAGAAGCAAGAATCGATGAAGAAGGAATACTTTGAGTCAACTCCAGACTTTGTGATCCTAACGATTCTGACTTGAAGCATAGAATCATGATGGAGGCACACAACACACCGTTTGCAATCCATCCTAGGATTACCAAAATGTATCATGATCTTCAACATATATTTTGATGGAGCAATATGAAAAGAGAGATCGCGGAGTTTATCTCGAGGTGTTTAACTTGTCAACGTGTAAATGCTGAGCATCAAATGCCAAAGGGTCCATTACAACCACTTGAGATTCTGAAATAGAAGTGGGAATACATTACTATGGATTTTGTTACGGGTCTTCCCAAGGTTTCTCAAGGCATAGATACGATTTGGGTTATTGTTGATAGATTAACCAAGTCTGCCAATTTCTTGCCTATACGTGAGACTTATTCCCTTGAACGTCTTGCTAGTATGTACGTGAACGAGATTGTGAGATTGCACGGCATACCAGTATCCATAGTTTCTAATCGTGACCCAAGATTCACTTCACGATTTTGGGTTAGCTTACAGAAAGCTATGTGCACGGATTTACGATTCAGTTTGGCATACCATCCTCAAACGGACGGACAATCAGAGAGGATTATTCAAACTCTTGAAGATCTATTAAGACTATGTATCCTAGATCTCAAAGGGAGTTGGGATAAGTACCTACCATTGGTGGAATTCTCCTACAACAACAGTTATCAGGCGAGCATAGGTGTGGCTCCATTCGAGGCGTTGTATGGAAGAAAATGTCGTTCTCCAGTATGCTGGGACGAGGTGGGTGAAGCAACATTGTTGGGACCAGAGTTGGTACGCATGACTACAGAGAAGATCCAAACGATTCGACAACGTATATAAACGTCATAGGATCGACAAAAGAGTTATGCGGATCTTCATCGGAAGGACGTGGAATTTAATATTGGGGATCATGTATTGTTACGTGTTGCACCATGGAAGGGAGTTACAAGATTTGGGAAGAGAGGAAAGCTCAATCCAAGATTTGTTGGTCCATTTGAGATTCTTGACCGAATAGGAAATGTGGCCTATAGACTCTCATTACCTCCAAGTATGTCTCGTGTTCATAATGTTTTTCACATATCTATGCTTCGTAAATATGTTAAAGACCCGAACCACATTATTGAGTTAGAACCAGACGAGATAGCTGAAGATTTAACGTACGAGGAGGTACCTGTTAAGATATTGGATAGGAAAGAGCATGTCTTACGCACGAAGGTTATACCACAAGTTAAGGTTTTGTGGAGAAACCATGCTATTGAAGAGATGACCTGGGAGTTGGAATCAGAAATGAAAGCGAGGTATCCTCACCTTTTCGAAACACCAGGTACATACGTCAATTTCGAGGATGAAATTTCATAAGGAGGGGAGGTTGTAAGACCTCAACTTTTTAATGAATAAAATAAAATTTCCTTTATTTATTATTGTGAATAATAAGGTATTAATTTGATATAATAACTTTGGTTATGGGTGAAATGTGAAAATTTTGCAAAATAAGCAAGTGGTTATAAAATATTCATTTTGTCGGTGGAATATTCTTTCTGTCGAGGAATATTCGTACGACGGCGCAGCCAATTGTGGGCCCCATAACGGATAACGGTCGAATGAAGAAAACGACAAAATTAAATAACGGCGTAGTTGTTACCGTTAACACTGTTGGAATACCCGGTGGTTAAAGTAAAGTAATACGCGTTGTTGCACAGTAGCATACGGTATTACACAGTATTGTTGAATTATTGATCCTTACGTAAGAAGACACTACTCAATAATTGTCACAGTAGTTATTGTTCAATATTTTATTTTATTGATTCAATAATTGCTGCATTGATATTTTATATTATTGTTGTTTCAATTATCGTCATTGCACAGTATCTCCTTTATCAGATCAGTAATTCAGATTATTTGGAATAATATTATTAGATAACATTATTGGCAATGTCTAGAAAGTTCTGTCAAGGAGAGGTTTGGTCACCTAATTGCGCGCCAGTAAGGAGAAATCCTTATTGGAAAGCCCCCTCTTTCCTGGGAACAGTCTGGTTGTCATAAATGTGAATCTGTAATATTATTTGTGAATAATTAATCATTGATTCATATGATAAGGAAATATTTATTTTATGTAGATATAAATGATGGATTTATTTATGTGGTTATAAATGAAAGAATTAATGTTGAGGTGTTTTATTAGTATTTTGTCGGATTGGAGGTATTAAAAATCAAACAAGTATTTTTTTTGAGATATATTGCGGGAGTTAATAATTTTTAATTCGACCGTTGGATCGTTATAATTTTTGGATATGTTATACATATATAAGTTGAGTATATGTCCACAAATTTTGAACTGTTAAAAATGAGCGTATGATTTGTTATGAATTTTAAGAGGTGGTTGATTCGAAAATTAGGTTATAAATCATTTTGGTGGAAAATTCTAGAATTGGTGGGCCTCACTCTTGGTTGGTGAAGAAATGTGCTAAGATTTTTATTCAAATGTGGTGGGTGGGAATAGTAGCAGGTAAAGCCATCAGGTTGCAGGTTAAGTCTGCTTCGGCGTGCTAACATTTTCCTATAAATAGAGGGCTAAGTTAGAATTGTAAATCACACCAGAAACAATTTTTCTCTCTTTCTCTCTCTAGATTATTGAGTGTATTTTATGAGTATTTAGATACTTTGTGAGTTTCTATTAATCAGTGCAAGTTTCCTTCAGCCTTATACCGATATTTTGATCAGAAGTACTGATATTTTGAGGTAAGGGATATTATCTTCTTCTTAAATGATATTTTCTTCAATATCATTATGCCGAAATATTGGTATGAACTTTTTATCAAATTTGGAACTTTTTATGTCGGGGTTATTATTCACGTATAAGGCACTATTCACGAATACGGCAATATTCACCGAAAAATAAAATTTTCTTCTTTTTGTCCAAGTTATCTATTATGGTTACTATCTTTGATTGTATCCATGTTTTGATCATTATTTTTGAATTCTGCTTCAAAATTAGTTATTTCGGAATATTATTGAACTTGGATAAACTGTAATACGAATCCTTAATATTTGATCTGTTATCTCACTGGATTCGTTTTCTTTAAAATATTTTTCATCATCCTCAGTCCTAAATGATGATACAAATTAATATATTTGGCATGTAGTGCAAAGATGAATGATTACCTAATGAATATCTTTGGCCCGTAGTGCAAAGATGAACAGTTGTTGAGATGAACATGACCAACTGGTGATACAAATGAATATCTTTGGCCTGTATTGCAAAGATGAATATTTGATTCAAGATGTATATTGATTGATATTACAGGGATAAAATATTGATGATGTACTTTTAAATCTTAGAAGAGAGTAGAATTCTTTCTCTACTTGACTCTTCTAATGGATTACTGTTTTCCGCTGCAGTTGTTGATCTAAAACTTGTTGTCTATTATATTTTATCAGATTATTCCCTGTTGAAGACTAATGATAATTTGTTGTATATTATCTTAGTTATAATATTCTTTACTGGGCTAGTTGAGCTCACCCTTTTGTTCCATTTTTCTTCTCAGGAGGTGAGAACTTAGCACGAACTAGTCGGGGTATGGAGTGATGGTTCTAGAAAGTTGTTTTAGCAGTCCTCACTATTTTTAAAATAGTGTATCAATAATTGTAATGAGGACTCCTTTTGAGTTTTTATACTCTCTATTTGTATTTAAACTCACAGTTTAATGAAGCTGTATTTATTTCTGTACCATGTATTTGGCGACTCAGAATAGGTGATGTATACCTATTTTGGGGGTGTCACACAATAGTTATCTAGAAGGGGGGTTGAATAGATATTTAAAAAACCTTTTCGTTTTAAACTTGTTCGTTGATGATGATTAAAACTTAGCGGAATTAATGTTTGTTTTAATCTCCTTTACGAAGTAGTAGAGTTATGATAGTGAGGCAGTTATTGCAGTTATGACAGATATAACTGTTATCTTATGAAATTAAAAGACACAGTTGTTTTAAGTGGTTCAGAGCACTTAAAGCTTCTAGTCCACTCTTCTACTCCTCGAGTAGGAAATCCACTAAGGTTGTCTTTTACAACTTCTGAATCACACACATTCTTTCTAGACCAACAGTCTAGGAACTTTTTAGTTCACTCTTGAACTCTTCAAGTCCAGCAGACTTGGCTCTCTTACAGTTTACTTAGAACACTACAAGTCCAGCAGACTTGATAGTTTTCTTCAGTTGATTTGTAGATGTTGAGTTCTTGATGGTTGCTACTCAGTTGTTGTTTAAGCACTTGTTCGAAAGAACTGAGTAGCTGAGCAAGCCTTTTCTATTTCTTAGATCGTAGAGTTGAGCATTGAGAGTTCTTCATGTTTTTGTTCAATGCTTGCTTATCTCTCTCATCTGCTTGATGTGCATATATGTTATCTTCAAAACTATCCGTTGGATCCATCCATTGAAGCATTAAATGCGTTTGACCTTTCTGATCTTTGATGGAGACTTTTCTGCACATCTTCTGAATTGCATTCTGGCCCACTAACACAGTAGACTGCTTTCTCACCTAACATCTGAAAAGGTGTTTTCCCCCTTACCCATGATACTTTCCTTAGCTTCTTCAATACGATTCTTTGTTGCATACTAAGGATATTTCTTATGACTTTGGGACTGGTGAGTACTGCAACGTTTAGAATCCATTTCTCATATGTTGAAGTCTGTCTCCACACAAATCATGAGGCTTGACGTTTTTGATACAAGACATATGATACTCTACGATCTAGATCGTGATACTAGTACCCTACGATTCAGATTGTGGTGACTTGTCGCCTTGGTGCCTGGTCTGATGCTATCAGTCGAGCGCACTATGATTTCTCTTAAATCTTTGCACACTACGATCTTCGCTCATTTGAGTTGTAAACTTTGCGTTTCCGAGAACACACTACGATCTCTGAGTTGGCTCGAAAAACGTTGGGACCACTCTATGATTTCCGAAGAGGCCCTTCAAGGCAGGCACATTACGATCTTTGAAGCTCTACGTTTCTGCCTTGACTTCTGTAATGTTAATCAAATTTATACACTACGAATCCTTCAAACCCTATCTATTACATCTCAAGATCAACCTAACAGCTTTGATCTTTCTATTTATACCTTCTTTTTCAGAATGATACACGTTAAGAGCTTAGATCAACCTAACAAATTTGATCTATCACTAAGTCCTTGTACATATATTCCTTGAAGGACTTTACAAATAATCATGAGCATATACAAACATCAAATCATAATATGCATTTTCCCAACAATCTCCCCCTATTTGATGTTGACATAACCAAGGAGATTTGTTGTCATGATTATTAGTGTCTAGATACATTTGCAGGAAATTTAAACATGACTTAGTATTTCAGTGAGCAGCTGAAATTTCTTGAGAATAAGCATGAATTTATTGATGATTGAAGAGTATTACAGTTTAGATTTACATCAATAAGAATTTAAACTTTTGCTTATCTCTATTTCTTTGGTCTTTTGCGTGGGGGATTGACATACTCCTCAGCCCTTATTTTCTTGCTAGCTTCATCCCTTCTGGCTATTTCTTCCAGCTCACTTGGACTTACTATCGGGTTGTGATCATGCCTATTCATGAATGCTGGATCTCCAATTGGCATTCTTAGGCCCGTAGTGGTCACATTTTGTGAGCTGGTAATTGGCCCTTGACTCCTTAATGGCTAAGCCATCAAGACTTCCTACTGATCAGATCGTTGAGTCTGATTGCTTGATCGTGGAGTCTGATGGTGGAATTGTCTTGCAGGAGGGCTTCGTGAAACTTGAGTGTAAAATTTTCCTCTACCCCTTTCTTGGTTTCTTTGACCTCCTCTGCCTCTGCCCTGGCCACCCTGGCATCCTTGAACTCCTTTCCCTTTATTCTCCCCCTTTATGTCAGCATCAAGGGTTTGAATATCTGCAGAAAGTCGATTTACTCCTTGAACAAGCTCGTTGAGTTGGCTTTGTGTTTGAGCAATGTCCTCTCGACTTTCCTTGATCAGGGCTTCCGATCTAGCTTCTTTGTTTCAGAGGGCAGCGAGAACAGTGTCAGTTTGCTGTTCGTGGTTTACATAGGCTTTTTGAAATTCTTTGACTGAAGCTTTCAGGTTGATGATGTTCTCCATCATAAGGTTATTTTGGGCTTCTTGAGTTTTCTGTAATTCAAGAATAGCCTCTCTTTGTTTGGTGGCTATCCGGAAGTGAATTTCATCTCTGTCCTTCATGCTTTGAATCATTTCCTTAATAATTTCCCTCAGCTTCTTTGTAAGCTCAGCGTTCAGAGTGCCTGGGAGTTTATTTGCAGCAGTGATCATTTGAGTTAGCCTTAGATGAATGACTTCTGTATGAGTTTCCAGGTTCTCATCGATGTTCTTGACCATGTTTTTGGACACTTCATTCAAGTCATCTTTCGTGGGCAGATTTGTGAGTGGATCACTAGGTTGAGGATTGTTGAATGGAGGGGATGATTTATGGGATTGATCTTGTAGGGAGTAGAGAGCAAGATCAAGGCTAAAATATTCATTGGAGGATGAGGATTTAATATCTGATGGAGGGGCCTTGGTTTGGATGTTTGAGTTTGAAGACTCTACGATTTGAGGTGGAGACTCTATAATGAGGCTAGAGTCCGTGATCGTAGAGACGATAGTTTGTGGGAGCATTATGAAGTTAACTGCATTTGGTTCCTCAGTTATAGAATTTTGGGATTCTGCAACTGGAAATTGATGTAGTGGATGAAGTATCACTTCCAACCATCGCGGGAATTCATAAAATTGGCTAAATGAGGATGATGGAAAATGATTTACTCCGAAGAGGGTTGGGATAAACAATACCTCAGGTTTATCCTTTGAGGAAGAGGTGTTGGTAAGTAATTTCTTGGCAAAGTTGAATCTTCCTGGGAATCCATTGGCTAGTACTAAGATGGCCGGATACTCTTTGAAACTCCAGAACATGTGGTTCCAATAGTTTAGGATTTGGGTTTGATGATATGGCATCATGGGTAGGTAAGAGAACATCTGATTGTAGAGATAGCTTCTATACCCATCTTTGCCCACACCAGTGATCTCAAGGTCATCATCATCTTCTTCCCCTTCTCTATTCTCGTTGGAGGATTCCATTATTTCAATGGCCTCTTGATGTTCTTGCACTGATTCTTCTTCATTTCTGGCAGGGACCACTTCTTCTGCCATGGAGATATCATGAGACTCCCCCTCAACTTGATCATCTTCTTGTAAGCTCAAAAACTCTCCCTCAGCTGGAGCATTTTCTAGAGCTTCAGGTATCTCCCCCTCGGCTGGTGTATTCTCTATCATTAGAATCTCAGGGATCTCCCCCTCAGCTGGAGCATTGTCCTCTTGACTTGCTTTGGTCAGTTCCTCTTTAGAAACCATGCTCTTGTCTTCCTTCTTGAGCACTTTTTTATTCTCAAGGATGTATTTCTTGACCAGCTTCCTTCTTGATTTTCTAGGCTGAGCCACAGCCTCAGGACTTTCTTGAACAACCAATATGCTTGATGCAGCTACTTCCTTGCCTGATATTTCTGGTCCAGTCTCTACGATTGAGGAGATGGATGGCTTTTTGGGTTTGTGGCTGGTTTTACTCTTCTTCAGCAGTTGAGATATGGTGGCTCTATCTTCTTCAGCCTCAGCCTGCTGTTGCTTCTTTATCAGAATCCTTAGAGTCCCAATGTCAGAGGACTCTACAGGTTTATCAGTTGTGGATCCCTGGGGTTCTTCTTCCATCCTTGCCTTAATCTTCCTCTTGCCCTTGCTTTTTTTGACAAGTATAGAGGGCTTTTCCTTGTTTGTTTCTTCTTCTTATTCGATTTCTTTGACAACAGACATGTTTCCTGGAAAGCCTGAATCCTTCAGATCACCAGTTCTTCCACTGGACTCGGTCATCATGCGAATATACTCAGCTGGGTTCCTCTTCTAGTTTTTAAACAGTTGTTGAGTCATTCGTCTGTTTGGGTTGATAGCTTCTCCTTCTTCATCCCCAATTTTGTCACCCAGAGCAGACTGTAGAATGATACTTATGAATTGCCCGTAGAGCATCTTTTGAGGGCTTTTTGACTTCTTTGAGATGATGATCCACTTTCCAATCCAATCGAGCAATAGGGCTCCATAGTTGAGTTGTATTCCATAACACATGGCAGTCATGAGCTTGAGTTGTATTTCATTCACAGAGTCATGACCTGAGCTCTTACATCATATAAATTTCACAACAATATCAGCTAGAAATTCATACCTTTGTGGAAACTCCTTCTTCTTGTATCCTTTCACAGAGGGGAGTTTCTTGTGATGCATTCTCTTAAGTCCCTCTTGGAAGTCTATGCTATCTATGATTGGATACCCTTCATTTTTGAGACCTAGGGCGAGGTTGATGTCTTCGTCCTTCAGTCTGATTTCCACTTCTTTTACTCTCGTAGTGATGGTGTTGTATTCAAACACACTATTCTTGTAGAATTCTTTCACTAGCTTGTGATAGATCAATGTGTCTGTGCCCAAGGCTTCTTCGAGGCCAGCCTTCTTTAGTAGAGCCAGAGTTTTGTGAAATTTGGGTTCAGCTATTTTGAACTCGTCTAAACAGAGTCTGTAGTCGGAGATAACACTGGTAGCCGCCATTGATTTTCTTACTAGAAGTGTGATTTTACTGAGCTTTCTTCTGATTTAGGGTTTTTGCTTTGAGAGAGGATGAGAGAGATAATCTTTGAACTTCTGATTTCAAAAAGACGATTTTAATTTGTACTTGTAACTTCCCTTTCTCCTTTTTGCTTAGTGGGACAGGTGTCGACTTTGCTTGGCTCTACGAGTTTGACTAATAAGGATTGTACTGATTTGCCCTTGGCTCTTGCAGAGCTGATGTGTCCTTAGGGTGGACTACGATCGTTGAGGTAGTTTTGTGATCGTTGAGTCTGTCCAGCATTTGTCGAGTCTGAGCTACGATTGTCGAGTCTGTCCAGCATTCGTCGTGTCTGAGCTACGATCGTCGAGTCTGTCCAGCATTTGTCGTGTCTGAGCTACGATCGTCAACTCTGTCCAACAATCATTGTGTTTGAGCTGCGATCGTCGAGTCTAGCCGGATCCTTGTGATGAGTTTTTGACATAACATTCTTTTAAGATAGCTCAGGAAAGGCCAACCTCTTGGAGTGAGTCAAGGGTTAGGTTTGTTCCTGAGGCGCTTATCAGAGAGATTGCTTTGTTATGAAGCTTATCATCACAGGATGCATTTTTGCTTTGTTGATGGGGCTTTTGTCATTCATGAGTCTGCACTACGATGGTTGAGTCTTTGCTACGATCGTTGAGGTAGTTTTGTCTCTTCAGCTCTACGATCGTGGACTTCCCTTGATCATGTCTACGATTTTAAGTCTAGCCTTTGTATCCATAATCAGCTAGCTGATTTTTCAACCATAGGATCTGAGCACAGCAGCTGTCAACAACAATGTGTTCAGCTTCTGCAATTGAAGTAGACACTGAGTTTTGTTTTTTGCTAAACCAGGACACAAGTCTGTTTCCTAGCAATTGACAGGTGCCACTGGTACTTTTTCTATCTATTTTACAGTCTGCAAAATCAGCATCTGTGTATCCTGTTAGTTCAAATGAGGTTTCCTTGGGGTACTAAAGCCCCAAGTAACGTGTACCCTTGAGATACCTGAAAATCCTCTTTACAGCAGATAAGTGAGATTCTTTAGGGTTAGCCTGAAATCTAGCACATATGCATGTTGCAAACTTTATGTCTGGTCTGTTGGGAAAATGCATAGCATGATTTGATGTTTTAATATACTTGTGATTATTGTAAGGTCCTTAAATTGAATTTATGTACAAGGACTTAGTAATGGAAAGATCAAGATTGTTAGGCTGATCTAAGCTTTCAACGTGTATCATTCTGTTCTAGAATGCAATAGATAAAAAGATCAAAACTGTTAGGTTGATCTTATGATGTAATAGATAGGCTTGTCTGATCGTCGAAGCACTGCACCAAAAGTCGTAGTCTGCCAGGAGAGTCAGAGTCAACTCGGGAGCTATCAAGGCAGAGTATGCAAGATGGTGAGATCTCAGAGTTCGTAGACTTCCAGGGGAAACGAAGAAGGATCGTAGTGTATCGAGAAGAGCCTCCTCAGGATCGTAGTGTACTGAGGAAGTTATGTTCTGAATCGTAGAGACAACCTGCCTATAAGCCGAACGACAATCTGCCAAAGCTAAGTGTGAAATGCACTGTACGCTCAGAGTCGCAGAGTCTAGCGATACCAAAGTCAAAGACAAGGATCGTAGACCACACTCTGCGATCGTAGAGTTCACTGAACAAATGCAGAGATCGCAGTCGGACAAGATCAGATGGACAACAAGCTCAAGTCAGCGATCGTAGAGTGGACTCAACGTTCACCAAGCTAACTCTACGATCGTAGTATGCAGAGTCAGCGATCGTAGTACGCTCTTGGGATCGTAGAGTCAACAACACGATCTGAATCATAGAGCACAACAATCCAAATCGTAGAGTAACATCTGTCATGTCAGAAAACGTTAAAGCCTCATGAGTTGTTAATTCAACATTACGAGGAATGGATCCTAAATGCTACAGTGCCCATCAGTCCCAGAATAAATGAAATATCCTTAGGATGCAACAAAGAAGCGTATTGAAGAAGCTAAGGATAGTACTATGAATGAAAAGGGACAAAACACCTTTTCAGGTGGTAGGTGAAAAAGCAGCTTGCAGTGTCAGTGGTCCAGAATGCAGAATTCAGAAGATGTACAGAAATGTCTCCATCACAGTACAGAAAATTCAGATGCATTTAATGCCACAACGGATGGATCCAACGGATAGTTTTCAACATCACATATATACAGATCAGACAGATGAAAGAAGCAAGTAAGCATAAAACATTCAACGTGAAGAACTCTCTAAGGCTCAACTCTACGATCTGAGATATTAAAAAGCTTGCTCAGCTACTCAGCTACTACGAACCAGAGCTTACACAGCAAACTGAGTAGCAACCTTCAGAACGCAACAACAACAATCATCAATCAACTGAAGAAGTATATCAAGTCTGCTGGACTTGAAGAGTTCGCAGTGAACTGTAAGAAAGCCAAGTCTGTTGGACTTGAAGAGTTCAAAAGTGAACTGGAAAAGTTCCTAGACTGTTGGTCTAGAAGGAATCTGTGTGATTCAGAAGATTGTATAAGTCATCCTTAGTGGATATCCTACTCGTTGAGTAGAAGAGTGGACTAGGAGCTTTGAGTGCTCCGAACCACTTAAAACAACTGTGTCATTTACATTCATACTATAACTGCTATATCTGCCATAACTGCCTTAACTGCTCATAACTACATTGCTTGATAAAAGAGATTAAAACAAACACTAATTCCGCAAAGTCTTAATAATTATCTTAGATCAAGCTACAAAGAAAAATTATAAATTATCTATTCAACCCTCCCTTCTAGATAACTTGTGCCTACTAAGAACTAACAATTGGTATCAAAGCAGGTTCTATTTTTACAGCTTACACGCTTTAGTAGATCCAATGGCACTCGTACCAAGCGAATCCAGGACCGGGGGAGGCAGCAAGCCACCAATGTGCAACAAGGATAAATTTGCGAACTGGAAAGTCAGGATGCAAGCTTACATGGACTCAATAGATGAAGATCTATTTGAGACTGTTCTTAATGGGCCCTATATACCAACAAAGCTTGCACAAACCATTGACGATCCAAACAGAGTACAAATAAAAGTAAAAGAAGAATGGACAGACACAGAGAAGAGAGCTGTCCAACTTGACAAAAAGGCGAAGAACATCCTGTTCCAATCTTTAGAGGATGATCTGTTTGAAAACGTTGTAAACAGCAAAACAGCTAAGGAGGTTTGGGAAGCACTGCTGATCATGCACGAAGGAACTGAAGAAGTTAGAGAGAACAAACAGTCTCTTCTAACACAGCAGTACGAAATGTTTGCTCATGTGCAAGGCGAAAATGTAACTGCCACTTATGAAAGATTCAACATTCTGCTCAACTCTCTACGAGCATATGGAAAGATTTATCCCAACAAAGATCTGACCATAAAGTTCATGAGAGCTCTACCGAGCAAGTGGGATGCAAAGACCACTGCAATAAGAGAGTCAAAGAATCTTAATGAGATGACAGTTCAACAACTGTATGGCAATCTCCTGACATACGAGCTGGAGCTAACTCAACGTGCTGAAACCCTTTCAGAAGGAAGAAGAAAAGACAAAGGTGTTACTCTCAAAGCAAATGAAAGTGCATCAAAAGCCATCACTGAGACTGACTATGATGATGATGAAGACGATGATGATGACTTTGCTATGCTGGTAAAGAGACTAAGAAGATTCATGCGACAAGGCAGAATCGGTAAGCCAAGGAAAGTCAGCAACTACGTCAGCCAGGAACAAATAAATGATCTATGCTACAACTGCAAGAAACCTGGTCATTTCATTGCCAACTGCAACAAGCCTATCAAAGAAGAGCTAAGGAAGAAATCCAAGGCAAAGAAAGAATACAAAGGAACCAAGGGGCCTCAGAAGAGAGACAAAGGCCTGGTTGCCGGAGGATCATGGAGTGATTCAGATAACGACTCAAATGCAGAATCCGGAGATGAGGAAGAACCACATATGGCCAATCTGTGCTTAATGGCCAAACATGCAAAGGACAAACAAAGCCTAAATATACATGATGTAAGTATCGATGAGGTATTTGATTTTAATTCTCCTGATGTAGATATAAGTGACTTAAGAACTGCTTTGCATGGCATAACCACTGATCTACATCAATACATGAAGTGGTTCAGAGTCTTGTCTAAAGATCATTCTCTTCTTCAAGAGGAGAAGAAGAAAGTTCAAGAAGAGCTTGAAACAGCCCTTTTAAGTACTAATCTTCTCTCCAAGCTTGAAGTTGAGAATGAAACTTTGAAACAGACACACACACATCATGCTCAAAGAGAGTCTATGCTAACCTCTAAAATTGAGGATCTAGAGAAGACTATCTCTGCATGGAACAGATCCACATCTTCCATGGATTGCCTGCTCTCTAGTCAGAAAAGCGCATTCGACAGAACGGGCTTAGGCTTTGGGGGATCCATCTCAGAGCTAAGTATGGAAAAGATAATGGAAACTAGCACTAGTAATGTCTCAAGTTTTGGTAGAGGTATTGCTTGTGTAAAATCCTCACAGTTGGAAGAACCTTGTTCCACTGTCTCTAGTTATACTCAGAGAAGTAAAGGATCTCACGCTGGTCTGGGTTTCATCAAGGAAAAGAGTAACCCAACCTCTACTTACCAACCTCGAAGAATTGTAGAGTCAAACAAAATCAACTCTACGAATCAACTGGGAAGGTACAGTAGAGGTAAGGCACACTCATTACTATCTATGAAACCTAAGGACATGTGGAAGAAAGAGAGTCAGTTTAACAGAAGGTTGACTAAGGAACCATACAAGTCCAAGTGGAAGATGAATCACCACACACACACAGGCATGCATTATAATAGATGCTTCATATGCAATAAATATGGTCATAAGGCCACAAAGTGTTATTATAATTCCATGCATGTGAGACCCAAGATTAGACAAATTTGGGTCCTCAAAGGCACTAACAAAGAAGGACCCATGCAAATATGGGTACCAAAATGAAGGTTCAAATGTTTTGACAGGAAAAGAGCTCCACGTCCTCAACATGGTATCTGGACAGTGGTTGCTCAAGACATATGACAAGGAACAAAGCTCTACTATCCAACTATGTAGAAAAGGAGGGTCCCTCAGTCATCTTTGGAGATAATGGTACTGGCAAGACAAGAGGCTATGGCTCAGCCGGAAATGGTGTGATATCATTCAGTAAAGTGGCCTATGTGGAAGGTCTGCAACACAACCTTCTAAGCATTAGTCAACTCTGCGACAAGGGACATCAAGTAACATTCATCAATAATCAATGTCAAGTCAGAGATTTGAAGACATCTGCAGTAAAGCTAACCGGAACAAGAGAAGGAAATGTCTACACAGTAAATCTTGGACAACTAAGCTCAGACGAAATAATATGTTTTCTAGCTAAAGCCTCTGAAGAGGTGAGCTGGCTATGGCATCGAAGATTATCCCATCTCAACTTTAAAAGCATGTCCAAACTGGCATCAAAAGGTCTCGTGGCTGGCCTTCCTAAGTTCAACTTTGTGAAGGAAAGGCTATGTAATGCTTGTCAGTTTGGAAAACAAACCAGAAGCTCATTCAAAGGCAAGACTGATAACTCCATTGACAAGCCCCTGCAGTTGCTTCACATGGATCTTTTTGGACCTATACCAACAACCAGTCTCGGAGGAAAAAGATACTCTCTAGTCATAGTCGACGACTACACTAGATTCACATGGGTATTCTTCCTGACTTCAAAGGATGAGACAAGCTCCATATTAATCAAGATGTTCAGAATGGTGATGAACGAGAAAGGAGAGAAAATCAAGGCTATAAGAAGTGATCATGGTAGAGAATTCGATTTTTCAGAAATGGATCAGTTCTGCACAGACAATGGCATCAATCATAACTTCTCAGCTCCACGAACTCCTCAACAAAATGGAGTCGCTGAAAGAAAGAACAGAACCCTGATAGAGGCTGGGAGAACTTTGCTAGCAGCAGCCCGTCTGCCTGAATACTTTTGGGCAGAAGCAGTCAACACTGCATGCTACACTCAGAACAGATCACTAATCCACTCTACGATCAAGAAGACGCCCTACGAACTATGGAAAGGAAGAAAGCCAAATGTCAGCTACTTCCATGTCTTTGGATGTGCATGCTATATTCTCAACAATGGAAAACAATACCTGACAAAATTTCAACCAAAATCAGATGAAGGAATTTTCCTTGGATATGCCACGGACAGCAAGGCATACAGAGTGTTCAACAAAAAGACGCTGAATGTCGAAGTCTCAATACACGTCATTTTTGATGAAACTAACTTAGACAAAGCAGTACCTCAAGACACTACGACCAATGATGCGAACACTACGACTGAAGTTGTCGAGGCCAACACTACGAGTGAAGTACCAGACAGAGAAGTCGTAGAGCATGATAATGAAATCATAGAGAGGACCATCCAAGATAATGAATCTCCACTACAAGAAGAAGAAATAGACCTTGAAGACTTAAGACAGGAAGGCAACAGGACAGATGTTCCAACTGGCAGCAGATGGGCAAGAGATCACACTCAGGATCTAATCATTGGAGATCCGAATGCTAGAATCAAAACAAGATCTGCTACTCAGAATGAATGTTTCTATCTAAGCTTCCTGTCACAAATTGAGCCAAAGAAAATAGAGGATGCAATGGAAGACTCCAGTTGGATAGAAGCTATGCAAGAAGAACTCAACCAGTTTGAACGAAGCAAAGTGTGGAGATTAGTGCCAAGACCAAATGATCATCCAGTGATAGGAACTAAGTGGGTCTTCAGAAACAAAATGGATGAAGATGGAGTCATTACCAGGAACAAAGCAAGATTAGTAGCAAAGGGCTATTCTCAAGAAGAAGGTATCGACTATGATGAGACTTTTGCACCCGTTGCAAGACTAGAAGCCATCAGAATCTTTCTTGCCTTTGCTGCCCACATGAAGTTCAAAGTCTTCCAGATGGATGTCAAGAGTGCATTTCTAAACGGAGAGCTTCAAGAAGAAGTCTATGTCGAACAACCTCCAGGTTTTATCAATCCATCCCTTTCCAATTATGTCTATAGATTAGATAAAGCCTTATATGGTCTTAAACAAGCACCTAGAGCATGGTATGAAACTCTAACTAACTTCTTAATAGAAAATGGGTTCACTAGAGGCAGGGTAGATACCACATTATTCCTTAGAAAGCACAAAGACAAAGTCTTACTAGTTCAAATATATGTTGATGACATCATTTTTGGTTCTACTGACGAAAAATTATGCAAGAGATTCTCTAAGCTAATGCAGAGCAAGTTTGAAATGAGCATGATGGGTGAACTGAATTTCTTCCTTGGATTACAAGTGAAGCAAACTGATGAAGGGATATTCATAAATCAAGCCAAATACATCAAAGATTTGTTAAAGAAATATGGCATGGAATCAGCTTCCCCCATGAAAACTCCAATTGCTCCTGCAACTAAGCTTGACAAAGATGAGAATGGTAAAGGTATTGATATAACTCAATACAGAGGTATGATAGGTTCTCTTTTGTACCTAACTGCTAGTAGACCAGACATAATGTTCGCAACATGCATATGCGCTAGATTTCAGGCTAACCCTAAAAAGTCTCATTTATCTGCTGTAAAAAGGATCTTCAGGTATCTCAAAGGCACACCTTACTTGGGGCTTTGGTATCCCAAGGAATCCTCATTTGAACTAACAGGATACACAGATGCTGATTTTGCAGGATGTAAGATAGATAGAAAGAGTACCAGTGGCACCTGTCAGTTGCTAGGAAATAGGCTTGTGTCCTGGTTCAGCAAAAAGCAAAACTCTGTGTCCACTTCGACTGCAGAAGCTGAATATATTGCTGCTGGCAGCTGCTGTGCTCAAATTCTATGGATGAGAAACCAGCTAGCTGACTATGGGTTTGATTTCAAATCGATACCCATACACTGTGATAACACAAGTGCCATAGCAATAACTCATAATCCTGTTATGCATTCTAGGACCAAGCATATTGAAATAAGGTATCACTTCATTAGGGATCATGTGCAAAATGGAACTATATCACTACAATATATTCCTACTGAAAATCAACTTGCAGATGTTTTTACTAAACCACTAGATGAATCCAGATTCAATAAGTTATTAAGTGAACTAGGGATGCTTAATCTTCAACCATGAAATATATGCTCTAGACTGTACTAACCATAACAGGTACAAAGGCTAAACTCAACATCATAGACATAATCAAGGAAAGTCCACGACCTTAGAGTAGAAAGGACAGACTCTACGAATGATGATCAGACTCAACAACTGTCAAACGGACTCGACGATTGTAAAACAGACTCGACGATCGTAGACCGTAGAGTAAAAAGGACAGATTACGGATGGTAGACAGACTCAACGACCAGAAGACTACCTCAACGATCGTAGTCATTCTAAGGACATTTCAGCACTAAAGACTCAAAGGGCAAATCAGTACATTCAAGCAAATCCAAGACGTAGAGCCAAGCAAAAAGCTACACCTGTCCCACTAAGTCAAAAAGAGAGAGGGAAGCTACAAGAACTAATTGGAACCGTATTTTTGAAATCTGAAGTTCAAAAGATAATCTCTCTCTCTAAGCAAAACCCTAACTCAAGAAAAAGCTCAATCGCATTCCACTTCTCAACCACAGAATCATGGCGGTTTCAAATGTAATCTCAGGCTACAGACTCTGTTTCGATGAGTTCAAGGATGCTCCTCCAAAGTTTCACAAAACATTAGCACTACTAAAGAAGGCAGGTCTCGAAGAAGCGCTGAGTACCGACACCCTCATCTATCCCGAGTTAGTGAAAGAGTTCTACAAGAATGGAGTGTACGAACTTAACACCATCACTACACGGGTAAGAGGAGTTGAAATGATGCTAAGGGAAGAAGACTTCAATCTGGCCCTTGGTTTCAAGGATACAGGGCACTCACCTCTCGACAGCATAAGATTTGAAGAGGGATTGAAGAAAATGCATCACAAAAAGAACTCCTCTGTAAAAGGCTATAAAAAGAAGGAATTTCCTCAAAGGTATGAATTTCTAGCTGACATTGTTGGGAAATGTATCTGCTGTAAGAGTTCAGGTCATGACTCTGTTAATGAAGTTCAACTCAAACTCATGACTGCAATAACTCTTGGAATTCAACTAAATTATGGAGCCATACTACTGGAATGGATTGGCAAGTGGATTGTAGGTTCGAAGAAGTCGAAAAGTCCTCAGAAGATGCTGTATGGAAGATTTATTAGCATCATTCTGCAATCTGCTGTGGGTGATAAAATTGGGGATGATGAAGGAGAAGCCATCAACCCAAACCGAAGAATGACACAGCAGTTGTTTAAAAATTGGGAAAGAAACCCGGCTGAATATACAAGAATGATGATAGAGTCAAGTGGGAGAACTGGGGAGCAAGGGGAAGCAGGAATTGCTATTGTCAATGAGGCTGGAGAAGAAGAAGAAGCAGATAAAGGAGAACCCTTTGGTCTTGTCAGGAAAAGCAAGGGCAAGAGAAAGCTGAGGGGAACACAAGTCGAAGAGCCTCAGGGATCTGCAACTAATATGCCTGTAGAGTCCTCTGACATAGAAACTCTAAGGAGGCTGAGGAACATACAACAGCAAGAAGAGGCTGAAGAGGATCAAACCCCCATTTCACAATTCTTAAAGAAGAATAAGGCTGGTCATAAGTCCAAAAGACCAACAGTGTCTTCAATCGTAGAGACCCTGCTGTTCTCTGAAACCAGGCCAAGTGTGGCAGAAATGGAGGAAGTTGCTTTATGAACAGTGGCAGGTCAATGTGGTAGGACAACCAAAGAAAACACTGGCAAAGCAAAGAGAAGGTTGGTCAAGAAGTATATTCTTGAAAATGAAAAAGTTTTGAAGAAGGAAGCCAAGAGCATGGCTGTAAAAGTAGAACTTCCCCAAGCAACAGAAGAAAAGAATGCATCAGCTAAGGGGGAGAAGCCTACTGATCAAGAAGAAGTTCCAGCTGAGGGGGAGTTTCTAAAGGAAGATGATCATATTGAGGGGGAGCCTCACAATATCCTAATGACTAAAGAAAAAGTCCTTGCTCAAGATAAAGATGAACCAATGTCAAAGGTCATTGAGTTAATGGACTCTTCAGAAGACAACAAAGAAGAAAAAGAGGATGATGATGATGAGCTTGAAATAACTGATGTAGGTAGAGATGGATACAGAAGCTACCTGTACAATCAAATGTTTTCTTACCTACCCATGATGGCATACCATCAAGCTCAGATTCTGAAATCATGGGACCACATGTTCTGGAGCTTCAAGGAATATCCAGCAATCACAGTTCTGGCTCATGGATTTCCAAGGGAAGTCATCTTTGCTAAAAAGTTGATTACAAACTATTCCTCATCAAATGTCACATCTGAGGTACTGACTATCCCCACAAGCTTTAGGATTAATCATCAACCATCATCTTCATTTAGTTATTTCTATGAATTTCCTAAATGGATGGAAAGTAGTTCTCAACCCAGTAAATCAGTTTCCAGTTACAGAATTCCAAAATTCTGTGACTAAAGAACCAGAACAAGCCAACTTTGCTCAGCTCCAACAAATCTCTTGTTCTACGATTCCAGGCTTTAGCCTTCTAGAAGAATCAAATATCAGAATCGTAGAGTCACCTATCCCAAACATCCAAACACAAGCCCCTCCATCAGACATCCCTTCCTCGTCCAGTAATGACTGCTTTAATCTTGAACTTGCTCTGTGTTCCCTAAAAGAACAATTCAACAATACACCACCCTCTTCCTCAAGAATTCCCCAGATGGATGAGATTCTCTCAGAATTGTCTACCAAGGCCGATCTATCAGCTATGTCTAAGAAAGTGATCAAGGAACTAGAAGAAAGTCTTGACGATCACTCTGAACTGATTCAGCTAAGACTGACATCCATGATCAATGCTGCAAACACCCTTCCACAATCTCTGAGCTCTGAATTGTCCAAAACACTAAAAGAGATCATCAGAGAAATGCTTCAAAGCATAAAGGACAGGGATGACATTCACTTCCAAGCAGCCAAACGACATAGGGATGCAGTCTTAATCTTACAACAAACTCAAGAATCTCAGAACAAACAGATGTTGCAAAGCATTCAGAATCTCCAGACTGCTGTCAAAGAGTTTCAACAATTCTATGTCAGCAGCGGCCAACAAACAGACAACATTCTATCCATTCTTCAACAAAGAGAAGCAAGGTCTGAAGTTCTCATTGAAGAAAATAGAGAAGACATTGCTCAGACCAAAAGTCAGCTGAATGAACTTGTCCAAGGAATTGCTCGTCTGTCAGATGACATTCGCACTCTTGATGCTGACATAAAGGGGGAGAAAAGAAGCAAGGGAGATCGGGAAGTAGATCGTGCAGACCAAGGGCACAAGGGACGCGGATTCCAAACAACTAGAAGTCCGCCTGTAAGACATATCTCTCAGCAGACTCAACGATCAGATCAGCAGGAAGTCTTAGTGGCTCAACCTTTAAGAAGTCAAGGGCCAGCTTCTAGCTCACAAGGAGTAACCGCAACAGGTCTAAGAATGCCAATTGGAGATCCGGCATTTATGAACAGACACGACCACAATCCAAGACTAAGTCCCAGTGAGCTCGAAGAATTGGCTAAAAGAGATGAAGCCAGCAGAAAAAGGAGAGCAGAAGAAAAAGCAAATCCTCCAAGGAGTAAGAAGCCAAGAAAATAGAGATAAGTTAAATTTTCACTTCTTATTGATGTATCTATTTCAAATGTAACATCTATCTTCATACATCAATAAATTCATGCTTATTCTCTAGAAATTTCAGCTGCTCACTGAAATACTAAGTCATGTTTATTCTTCTGCAATGCATATAATCAATAATCATAACAACAAATCTCCTTAGTTATGTCAACATCAAATAGGGGGAGATTGTTGGGAAAATGCATAGCATGATTTGATGTTTTAATATACTTGTGATTATTGTAAGGTCCTTAAATTGAATTTATGTACAAGGACTTAGTAATGGAAAGATCAAGATTGTTAGGCTGATCTAAGCTTTCAACGTGTATCATTCTGTTCTAGAATGCAATAGATAAAAAGATCAAAACTGTTAGGTTGATCTTATGATGTAATAGATAGGCTTGTCTGATCGTCGAAGCACTGCACCAAAAGTCGTAGTCTGCCAGGAGAGTCAGAGTCAACTCGGGAGCTATCAAGGCAGAGTATGCAAGATGGTGAGATCTCAGAGTTCGTAGACTTCCAGGGGAAACGAAGAAGGATCGTAGTGTATCGAGAAGAGCCTCCTCAGGATCGTAGTGTACTGAGGAAGTTATGTTCTGAATCGTAGAGACAACCTGCCTATAAGCCGAACGACAATCTGCCAAAGCTAAGTGTGAAATGCACTGTACGCTCAGAGTCGCAGAGTCTAGCGATACCAAAGTCAAAGACAAGGATCGTAGACCACACTCTGCGATCGTAGAGTTCACTGAACAAATGCAGAGATCGCAGTCGGACAAGATCAGATGGACAACAAGCTCAAGTCAGCGATCGTAGAGTGGACTCAACGTTCACCAAGCTAACTCTACGATCGTAGTATGCAGAGTCAGCGATCGTAGTACGCTCTTGGGATCGTAGAGTCAACAACACGATCTGAATCATAGAGCACAACAATCCAAATCGTAGAGTAACATCTGTCATGTCAGAAAACGTTAAAGCCTCATGAGTTGTTAATTCAACATTACGAGGAATGGATCCTAAATGCTACAGTGCCCATCAGTCCCAGAATAAATGAAATATCCTTAGGATGCAACAAAGAAGCGTATTGAAGAAGCTAAGGATAGTACTATGAATGAAAAGGGACAAAACACCTTTTCAGGTGGTAGGTGAAAAAGCAGCTTGCAGTGTCAGTGGTCCAGAATGCAGAATTCAGAAGATGTACAGAAATGTCTCCATCACAGTACAGAAAATTCAGATGCATTTAATGCCACAACGGATGGATCCAACGGATAGTTTTCAACATCACATATATACAGATCAGACAGATGAAAGAAGCAAGTAAGCATAAAACATTCAACGTGAAGAACTCTCTAAGGCTCAACTCTACGATCTGAGATATTAAAAAGCTTGCTCAGCTACTCAGCTACTACGAACCAGAGCTTACACAGCAAACTGAGTAGCAACCTTCAGAACGCAACAACAACAATCATCAATCAACTGAAGAAGTATATCAAGTCTGCTGGACTTGAAGAGTTCGCAGTGAACTGTAAGAAAGCCAAGTCTGTTGGACTTGAAGAGTTCAAAAGTGAACTGGAAAAGTTCCTAGACTGTTGGTCTAGAAGGAATCTGTGTGATTCAGAAGATTGTATAAGTCATCCTTAGTGGATATCCTACTCGTTGAGTAGAAGAGTGGACTAGGAGCTTTGAGTGCTCCGAACCACTTAAAACAACTGTGTCATTTACATTCATACTATAACTGCTATATCTGCCATAACTGCCTTAACTGCTCATAACTACATTGCTTGATAAAAGAGATTAAAACAAACACTAATTCCGCAAAGTCTTAATAATTATCATAGATCAAGCTACAAAGAAAAATTATAAATTATCTATTCAACCCCCCCTTCTAGATAACTTGTGCCTACTAAGAACTAACAATCTACTGGCAGTTAGATATAAAAGAGAGCTTATCATACCTCTGTATTAAGTTTTATCAATATTTTTACCTTTTTCATCTTTGTCAGGTTTGGTTGCAGGAGCAATTGGGGTTTTCATGGGAGAGGCTGATTCCATGCCATACTTCTTGAGTAGGTCTTTGATGTACTTGGCTTGGTTTATAAAGATTCCTTCATCAGTCTGCTTTACTTGCAGTCCAAGGAAGAAATTCAGCTCACCCATCATGCTCATTTCAAACTTGCTCTGCATTAGCTTGGAGAATCTCTTGCATAACTTTTCGTCAGTAGAACCAAAAATAATATCATCAACATATATTTGAACTAATAAGACTTTGTCTTTATGCTTTCTAAGAAATAATGTGGTATCTACTCTACCTCTAGTGAACCCATTTTCAATCAAGAAGTTAGTTAGTGTTTCATACCATGCTCTAGGTGCTTGTTTAAGACCATATAAGGCTTTGTCTAATCTATAAACATAATTGGAAAGAGGTGGATTGATGAAACCCGGAGGTTGCTCTATATAGACTTCTTCTTGGAGTTCTCCATTTAGGAATGCACTTTTGACATCCATCTGAAAGACTTTGAACTTCATGTGAGTAGCAAAGGCAAGGAAGATTCTGATGGCTTCTAGTCTGGCAACATGTGCAAATGTTTCATCGTAGTCAATGCTGTGTCACCCCCAAATCCCGGTACTTCATTACCTCAAGATTTGGTGTTCACGTAATCAAAACATTCATTTATAACTACCCAATCATAAATAAAATTGAATAATAAACCTGCCCATACAGGAATTACATAAAATAAAATCTCCCAGGTTATCTAACCTTTACAAACAATCATTCATGCGGAAAATTTAAAATAAACTTCATTACAATCTTTAAATCAAGGTCTGATAATAAAACTATCAAACTATTACAAGTCTTCAGTACTTGTTCATCTTTCCTTTTCCTTTACTGGTGCTAGGTACGTCACCCTTTCCATCTTTAGCTGTAAGGATTTTACAGGCAAGAGTGAGAAAACAAGGCTCACTTGAAATATCAATGAATAAAACTTTTACATTCTTTGCCCATTCAGGGGTTCAATAGAACTGAACAATAAGTTCTATTAACTTCTTAAACGTTCCTTGCCTATTTAGAGGCTCAATAGAACTGAAACATTCCTTGCCCATTCAGGGGCTCAATAGAATTGAATAATAAATTCTATCAACATCTTAAACATTCAACTGAGGGTCTAATGACCATGAACCTTGTCCACAGTTACAGGTAATCTTTCAACTTTAACTTTTACAGTCATATGACTATAATGACTTAAAGGTACTTAGAGGGATCAACCCTTCGTACATGTATTGTATACAAATATTTCAGCGCAAAGTACAAAACTAAGCGTAACCCCTATAAATAGGGTTGTTCATCTCAGTATTTCGAGTACAAGTCCGCCCCAAAGTCAGTTTGGTTTTGATACACTTAAAGGTAATTTGGAATTCAATGGACATCAACAAAGGATTAGTTGAATAAATGATAATAGCACTATGTTATTAAATAATCATAACTGAATAAACATTTCGTTCTAAGTTCATGCTTTAGGGATACTCTAATAGCATAACCATTGAATAACACATCATACCTTGCTTTGAATAACATTAAGCTAATGTTACATCTTAGAATTTAATATCAAACATGCATAACAACAATAATTGGAACGATAAACTGAGTCAACAGAATAAAGGTACTTGCAATGCTAATATAACAAGTTTAGAGTTAGAAAAAACTTGCATAATCATAATAACTATCTCAACGAAAGTGTGGAGATGGGAAGCTTGTATCATCATTAATAACTGGATACAATTAAGTTGCTTAATGGAAATACTTTACTCAATAAAGTATAGCATATGAAATTTGCATAACAAAGCTTTAGGATTAGAAAACTTGCTCAATGTAAAAAGATAGGGATTTAGAATCTTTCCTTGCGCGTAGATTAAACCGTTATAATCCAAATCACAATTATCCTATATACATATGTTAACATGACATGATTAGTCGTAATCAACGCTACATCACGTATGGTTTAAATGTCTAACCATGTAATCAAATTGCATAATCAAATTCTATCTAATAAAACGAATAACAATATTTGTTAATTAGTAATTCCATGTTCACTCATAGTATTAACATTCTATAATACAAGAAATACATACTCAACATTTATCATATATCATTCCTTTAAAATATCAGACTTTTGTGCAAGACAAAAGTCGTTTCTGAACTTTCTGTTAAGTGGCGTCGCGGCGATAAAGTTTGAACTGTGGGTCGCGCTGCGGCGCTGAGGTGGCGCTTCGGCGCGAGACTTACATAGGGACTCGGCGCTGTAGCGCGAGGTCTGGCGCTCCGGCGCTTACTTCGGCGCTGCGGCACAAAGTCTGGCTGGGGCGCGACTTTTGGCGCTAAGGCGCAAAACTTGACGCTGGAGCGTAAATTTTGATGTTGGGCCGCCGAAACTCACAGAAACAAAACAAAGAATAGAGCCAAAGCTACTGTCTTGATTTCTAACAACAATTAACCCCAATTAACATGTATAACTTCACATAAATTACACATGAACGTTAACAATCATCTATATACCAATTACTAACCACTAATCAAAATATCATAAACTAATTCTTTGAAAATACTGTTTCTAAAACAAAAACTCCATTGTTGATTTATTAAATTACAGTGAACGTAATTCCATGCCTATAACCAAATTAATACCTTTGAAATACAAGTATACCCATATATTAACATGTATAGTTCAATTTCATTGTAGTTCACAATTTATATAATCACATAAAATTTTGTTATTTCGCAAAACATACGTTCAAACATGTTTTTCGTTGTAAAACAAATTTTCCTTCCTTTATCATGTAATTAGTATACAGTCACACACACACACAAATATATATATATAGACATGCTAGTGATAACAATTGCAACTATACATACACATGTTTCTCTAACCAATTATACAAACATAGTTTTATAGAGAGTTTTGTAAAAATCTTATACACAGTAAAGTTGAAGAACAAAGAGACATTAGGCATCATGAAACCATAAATATATATATGTACATATATTAAGGTTAGAGAAACCCACCTTTTTGCTTGCTTACGAATCTTTGTTAATAGACTTGCTTTGAAAATCACGTTTTCTCTCAAACTCTGAACTTCTTTCTTTTTCTCAAAACTCTCTCTAGCCCTTCTTTCTTTTCTCAGTAATAATTTAGACTACTAACAACGTAACTCAATTGATATCCAATACGCGTAACATAAAACGGACATGGCCATAATAAGCCTAATCAATAATAACATCAGTTATAAAATATATAACGTACCACTTATAAATATATATATTATTTATTTAGTTTATTTTATAAACAATTTAAATTTCAAAAATCCAAAAACCATAGGGCTTTGTATGGCAAACCCCTTTAAAATAAAATAATTTATATCCTTAATGTAAGACCCCAACTTTTTGAATAAAGATTAAATTTTCTCGAAATAAATTTTTGAATATTATGGTGTGGATTTGATATAATGTTATAGTTGTGGGTAATATTTATAAATTTTGCAAAGTACGCAAGTTGTTATATAATATTCGATTGGTCGAGGAATATTCGTTTTAACAGGGAATATTCGTACAACGACACAATCATTGGTGGACCCCCACAACGGAATAATTGTCGGATTGAGAAAACGACAAAAATACTTTATGAAAATAACGGTGGAAGTTTTATCGTTAACTGTTGAAACACCCGGTGTTAAAAGTATAGTAATACGCGTGGTTGCATAGTAGCACACAGTATTGATTATTGATGCTTACATGAGAAGTCACTCAGTTATACTCAATTATTGCTACAGTAATTGCTGCATCATATCTCTCATATTATTGATTCAATTATTGTAACAGTATCATTTGCATAATATTTTATATTATTAAATTAATAATTGAGACGACAAAGTTATTCATATTATTATTTGTAATATTGACAATGTCTAGAAGTTCTGTCAAGGAGAGGTTTGGTCACCTAATTGCGCGCCAATAAGGAGAAATCCTTATCGGAAAGCCCCCTCTTTCCTGGGAACGACCTGGTTGTTAAATATTATGAGTTATAATATTAATGACGAATAAGTTGTGTTGATTAAAAATGAATTTTGATAGTTCTAGTGTGTTGAAATTATTAGTGTTAGTGGAAATTGACATCTATTCTGATGATAATTAATGTCTAGGGGTTATATTGATAAATTGGGTAATTTATCGGATAAATAAGAAATTAATTGCTACTAATTCACATGCTTATATAACTATTTGTTCACATGTGTGTACTATTGAATCTCATTATTTACTATTAGGGGAGTTGGTGCAAGATTGATAATATTTGCATGACTAAGTTAAAAATAGAGGTATAGATGGAGGTACTATATTGTAATTCGTATTTTTCACATAATTATACTATTGATTCACATGATTGAACTATTGATTCACATTATTTACTATTAGGGGAGGTGGTGCAAGTTTGATAATACTTGCAGGACTAAATTAAAAATGAAAGAAAAGTTGGAGGTATTGTACTGTAATTTTTCAAGCCCCAAAACATGCAATTATTGAAACTATATTTTCCTATAAATAGAAGCTCATTCTTCCTTCATTTCTCATTAATTCACAAAAGCTTTAGAGCGATTATTATAGAGAGAAATTATAGAGAGAAAGAAGAAGAGAAGTCTGCTACCTCACTATTCCAGTATCCAGTTTTTCCAAGGTAGGGAGTATTATTTCTTTCTTATCCATGAAGAGAACTTCTGTTATTCCATTCTTTATTATTCTATTGGAATAACCTGTATACGCGGGCTACCCTATACTTGATGAAATTCTTCTGTTATCCCATTCTTTATCATTTTGTTGGAACATCCTGTCTGTGCGTTTATGCCGGACCTGGTTCCATTATTTATCATTCTGTTGGAACATCCTGTCTGTGCGTTCTACGCCGGACCTAGTTCTGTCTTTATTATTCTGTTGGAATATCCTATTTGTGCGTTTTACGCCGGACCTGATTCCATTATTTATTATTCTGTTGGAATAACCTGCCTGTGCGGTCTATCGCATGCGTGGTGATTTTTTTTGTTATTCCATTCCTTATTATACTCAGTTGGTTAAAGTTTTGACTTCTATACTCCATGAAATTGGTGGAATATTATTAATATTTGCGCTTCATCCAGTATCTTTTCATGAAAATATTCTTCTGAGCATTCTTGAATTTTACTGCACAAAGCAGTATCATGTTGACAATTTGGACGTTATTAGAAATTAATTCTTGAACTTGTTTTATTGAATTCTTATATCATTGTCATCATCCTCATGTTTATATTTTTGAAAATCATCTGTGGCCTGTAGTGCATAGATGGACTTGGTATGATTATGACCAGCGATTATTCGGTATAATCATGACCGTAATATTACAAATGATGTGGAAAAAGTCGTCATTGACCCGTAGTGCATTGATGGACAGTTGTTGGCATGATCATGACCATTAATGAATACATAAATATTCTTGGCCCGTAGTGCATGGATAATTGTGGTCGCGATACTAAAGAATATCATTGGCCGTATTACAGGGGTGATTTGATGATGTGGATTATTTATTAAGCTGAGTCTCAGCGATAAAAATGTTGAAAAACCTTTTAAATCATAAAAGATAGTAGATTTTATTCTCCACTAGACTCTTTTAATGGATTGCTTGTTCTGCTGTAGTTAAACTTGATGGTTGTTATATTATATCAATTTAACACTGTTGAATGCTAACGATAATATATTCTGCATTATCTTAGTCATAATATTTCCTACTGGGCTAGTTGAGCTCACCCTTTTACTTTCATTGTTCTCTTCAAGAAATGAGAACGTAACAGAGACTAGTCGGGGAACGGAGTGACGGACCAGATGATAGCATTAGTAGACCTCACTATTCAGTGAAATAGTGGGAAAATAAATGTAATAATATTAAATTTGAGTTTGTATATTGTCTAGACGACAATATTTGTATTAAAACTCTCAGCTTATGTTTTGTCATACTTTGCACGACTGTTGTATAATTAAGTTGTATTTATATTCTGTACCATATATTTGGCGACTCAGAATAGGTGATGTATACCTGTTTTGGGGGCGTCACAGTTGGTATCAAAGCTTAGGGATATGATCCCTGGCTAAGATGTGAGACTAGAACTAGGAGGGGAGAGACGGAGAATTCCTTCGCTAGTATGTCCTACCTAATTTTTTTTGGTATTTAATTGGTTGGTCAGAGTATAGAGATAATATGTTATATGTCGATTAACCCTTATTTTGTGGCAGTATTTGAAAATGGCATCCGAGAATATTGAGAATAGCAATGGGGCACAAGAGACCGTTGAGTCTTCACAGATCAACAATCAGAATAATGTGCATCATAAAGGCGACAATCCTCATGCAAACAATAACACTGACCAAATGATGAACGTTGGAATGTTCAGAGACTTTATGCAATTCATGCAACATCAAGCAAGAGCGGCTCCTGTTCAAAATGCAGGTGGAAACACTGGAAACTCTCAAACGGTCACCGCTAAACAGTTCAAGGACCTGGGACCACTCGAGTTTATTGGAGAGCCAAAACCACTTAAGGCGGAAGCGTGGATAAAGCAGATCACCAAGATATTTGATGTCTTGGGATGCTCCGAGGAGCAAAAGATTCCCTTTACCACCTTCATGTTGCGTGAAGAGGCAGATTACTGGTGGGAATCTGTAAAATGTACCCAGCCTGACGCACTCAAGATGTCTTGGGAGAAGTTCCAAGAGCTATTCAACGACAAGTACTTTCCCAAAAGTATTCGTCACATGAAAGAGGTGGAGTTTATCAAGTTGGAGCAAAACAATATGACCGTGTCGCAATACGAGGCTAAATTTACGGAGTTATCCCGGTTTGTATCCCATTTGATCGATAATGAGGAGCGAATGACACGAATGTTTTTAAGAGGTTTGAAACCGGAGATACGTCAATATCTTATTTCTCATAAACTGTGTTTGTATTCAGATGTTGTAAATAGGGCTCAATTATTGGAGCGCGGTAACGAGTCAACGCAACCAAGAGAAAGCAGCCGGCAGCATGAAAATACCAGTGGTATCAGTCATCGAAGCGGTGACAACAAACGTGGAGGGAATCTACATGCCAGAAATGGTAACCACTTCGGTGGTAATCATGGCCAAGACAGTAAAAATGGATATTTTAAGAAAAGGAGATTCAACAATGATGGAAAGACGTTAGCACTAGCAACCGTGGTTAAGGAAGGAGAACAACCACCTATCATATGCTTCAAATGCGGAGGGGAGGGACATATCAGTCCAAACTGCGCGATGCCATCCATAGCGCGTTATAATTGTGGAAGAGAAGGTCACCTAGCCCAATTTTGTCGTTCACCGAAGACAAGTTCAGCTAGGATGGAGGCACCAAAGGCCATCCCAGAAAAGTCAAAGCCGGTGGTGCAAGGGAGTGCATTTGTTGTGACCTCCCAGAAAGCAAGGAACCCGAACGAGGTCATCACGGGTAAGCTTATCATAAACTCTAGTGAAGTCTATACTTTATTTGATACCGATTCTACCCATTCTTTTATTTCTCCACTTGCGCTCAACGATTAAATTTGACTACGGAGAAATTAGACTTTGACTTATCTGTTGAAACTCCGTTGGGAGAAACCTTCATTACATCCACTATTTATAAGTCTTGTTTGGTTCAAATTGGTACCCTCACATTACCTGTCGATCTTATTTCATTGAAAATACTTGCATTTGACGTGATTCTAGGAATTGATTGGTTAACTACCCATCATGCAAAAATTGATTATTGTCGTAAGGTTGTTAGCTTTCATATTCCTAACCAACCTATTATGCGAATTCAAACAACTAAACCATTAAAATCAATCAATGTCATTTCAAGCCATAAAGCTATTCGTTTATTGAAAAACGGATGTCAAGCTTTCTTAGCTCATGTCACGGATCTAAACAAAAATACGTCAGTTTTGAATGATATTTTTGTTGTTAATAAATTTCCTGACGTATTCCCGGAAGAACTTCCTGGCCTACCCCAGAGGGTGAAATTGAATTTTGTATCGACCTTGAACCCGGTATAAAACCCATTTCCAAAGCCCCATATCGAATGGCTCCTATTGAACTTTAGGAGTTAAAGACCCAGCTACAGGAATTGTTAGACATTAGTTTCATTCATCCTAGTACGTCTCCTTGGGGTGCTCCTGTTCTATTCGTGAAGAAGAAAGATGGGAGTATGCGACTTTGTATTGATTATCGGGAGTTGAATCATGTCACCATCAAAAATAGGTACCCATTGCCACATATTGATGACCTGTTTGACCAGTTGCAAGGCACCAAATTCTTTTCAAAGATTGATCTTCGTTCAGGATATCATCAATTGAAGATTAGAACCGATGACATTCCAAAGACGGTTTGCAGAACTCGATAAGGGCATTATGAATTCCTAGTTATGTCCTTTGGATTGACTAATGCTCCTGCTGCCTTCATGGATATGATGAACCGAGTATTCAAGGAATATTTAGATCATTTTGTGGTCGTCTTTATTGATGACATCCTCATATATTCCAAAAGCCGTGAAGATCATGAGCAACACTTGAGGCTGATACTCCAAAAGCTTCGTGAAAACAAGCTATATGCCAAGTTGAAGAAATGCGAGTTCTGACTTGAGGAAGTTACACTCCTTGGGCACGTGATATCAAATCATGGGATATCTGTTGACCCGACAAAGATTGAAGCAATTCAAAGCTGGGAGCAACCTAAATCAGTGACCGGAGTACGTAGCTTTCTCGGCTTAGCTGGTTATTATCGGAGATTCGTAGAAGGGTTTTCTCGAATTGCTACTCCATTAACTCAGCTGACTCGAAAAGATACAAAATTCGATTGGAGCATGGAATGTGAGAAGAGTTTTCAAGAACTCAAGAGGAGACTCATTTCAGCACCTGTTCTGACAATACCATCTGGTTCGGAGGGATTTGTCATCTACAGTGATGTTTCGGGCAAAGGGTTAGGATGTGTTCTCATGCAACATGGGAAAGTCATAGCCTATGCCTCACAGCAACTCAAAGAATATGAGAGGAATTATCCTACTCATGATCTAGAGTTGGCAGCAGTCGTTTTTGCGCTTAAAATTTGGATGCATTACCTGTATGGGGAGAAAGTGGAGATCTATACGGATCATAAAAGCCTCAAATATTTCTTCACTCAAAAGGAACTCAACATGCGGTAACGACGTTGGCTCGAACTGTTGAAAGATTATGATCATACTATTCAATACCATCTTGGAAAAGCGAACGTAGTAGCTGATGCACTGAGTAGAAGATCATATGCGGGTACGAGTGTAATATTGTCAATGCAAATGCCCATTTTGTATGACTTGCAAAGGATGGAGTTAGAGATAAAGACTCCAGGGACCTATGTGATGATGGAGAATATACGAGTAGAATCGACTTTAATCGATAAAGTTAAAGCTGCTCAAGCTACAGACCTGGAGCTAATGCGTATGAGGAAGAAAGTACAAGAAGGTGCTATGCATATCATCCTCTGACGGACGGGCAGTCGGAGAGGACCATTCAAACTCTTGAAGATCTATTAAGACTCTGTGTCCTTGACTTTAAGGGAAGTTGGGATAAGTTCCTTCCATTGGTGGAGTTTTCCTATAACAACAGTTATCAAGCAAGTATTGACATGGCTCCATTTGAGGCGTTGTATGGAAGAAAGTGTCATTCTCCAGTAAGCTGGGATGAGGTGGGTGAAGCAACATTGTTGGGACCGGAGTTGGTACGTATGACTACGGAAAAGATTCAAATGATCCGACAACGTATAAAAACCTCACAAGATCAATAAAAGAGTTATGTTGATCTTCATCGAAAGGACGTGGAATTCGATATTGGAGATCATGTGTTATTACGTGTTGCTCCATGGAAGAGAGTTACGATATTTGGAAAGAGAGGAAAGCTCAACCCTCGATTCATTGACCCATTTTTAATCCTCGATCGAGTAGGAACTGTGGCATATAGACTCGCTTTACCGCCATTATATCTCGTGTTCATAACGTTTTTCACATATCTATGTTACGTAAATATGTGAAAGACCTGAACCACATTATTGAATTAGAACCAGACGAGATAGAGGAAGATTTAACGTATGAAGAGTTACCTGTTAAAATATTGGATAAAAAGGATCATATTCTACGCTCCAAGGTTATACCTCAAGTCAAAGTTTTGTGGAGAAACCACGATGTGGAAGAAATGACCTGGGAGTTCGAATCTGAGATAAAATCAAGATATCCTTACCTCTTCGACATACCAGGTACGCACCCTAATTTTGAGGATGAAATTTCATAAGAAGGGGAGGTTGTAAGACCCCAACTTTTTGAATAAAGATTAAATTTTTTCGAAATATATTTTTGAATATTATGGTGTGAATTTGATATAATGTTATAGTTGGGGGTAATATTTATAAATTTTGCAAAGTACGCAAGTTGTTATATAATATTCGATTGGTCGGGGAATATTCGTTTTAACAGGGAATATTCGTACAACGCACAATCATTGGTGGACCCCCACAACGGAATTATTGTCGGATTGAGAAAATGACAAAATACTTTATGAAAATAACGGCGGAAGTTTTACCGTTAACTGTTGAAACACCTGGTGTTAAAAATACAATAATACGCGTGGTTGTATTGTAACACACGGTATTGATTATTGATTCTTACGTGAGAAGTCACTCAGTTATACTCAATTATTGCTACAATAATTGCTGCATCATATTTCTCATATTATTGATTCAATTATTGTCACACTATCATTTGCATAATATTTTATATTATTAAATCAATAATTGAGACGATAAAGTTATTCATATTATTATTTGCAATATTGACAATGTCTAGAAGTTCTGTCAAAGAGAGGTTTGGTCACTTAATTGCGCGCCAATAAGGAGAAATCCTTATCGGAAAGCCCCCTCTTTCCTGGGAACGACCTGATTGTTAAATATTATGAGTTATAATATTAATGATGAATAAGTTGTGTTGATTAAAAATAAATTTTGATAGTTCCAGTGTGTTGGGATTATTAGTGTTAGTGGAAATCGACATCTATTCCGATGATAATTGATGTCTAGGGGTTATATTGATAAATCGGGTAATTTATCGGATAAATGAGCAATTAATTGCTACTAATTCACATGCTTATATAACTATTTGTTCACATGTGTGTACTATTGAATCACATTATTTACTATTAGGGGAGTTGGTGCAAGATTGATAATATTTGCATGACTAAGTTAAAAATAGAGGTATAGATGGAGGTACTATATTGTAATTCGTATTTTTCACATGATTATACTATTGATTCACATGATTGAACTATTGATTCAAATTATTTACTATTAGGGGAGGTGGTGCAAGTTTGATAATACTTGCAGGACTAAATTAAAAATGAAAGAAAAGTTGGAGGTATTGTACTGTAATATTTCGAACCCCAAAACGTGCAATTATCGAAACTATATTTTCTTATAAATAGAAGCTCATTCTTCCTTCATTTCTCACCAATTCACAAAAGCTTTAGAGCAATTATTATAGAGAGAAGAGAAAGAAGAAGAGAAGTCTGCTACCTCACTATTTCAGTATCCAGTTTTTCCAAGGTAGGGAGTATTATTTCTATTTTATCCATGAAGAGAACTTCTGTTATTCCATTCTTTATTATTCTATTGGAATAACCTGTATACGCGGGCTACCCTATACTTGATGAAATTCTTCTGTTATCCCATTCTTTATCATTCTGTTAGAACATCTTGTCTGTGCGTTTACGCCGGACCTGGTTCCATTATTTATCATTCTGTTGGAACATCTTGTCTGTGCATTCTATGTCGGACCTGGTTCCGTCTTTATTATTCTGTTGGAATATCCTGTCTGTGCGTTTTACGTCGGACCTGATTCCGTCTTTATTATTCTGTTGGAATATCCTGTCTGTGCATTTTACGCCGGACCTGATTCCGTTATTTATTATTCTGTTGGAATAACCTGTCTGTGCGGTCTATCGCATGCCTGGTGATTTCTTTTGTTATTCCATTCCTTATTATACTCAGTTGGTTAAAGTTTTGACTTCTATACTCCATGAAATTAGTGGAATATTCTTGATATTTGCGCTTCATCCAGTATCTTTTGATGAAAATATTCTTCTGAGCATTCTTGAATTTTACTGCACAAAGCAGTATCATGTTGACAATTTGGACGTAATTAGTTCCTGAATAAATTAATTCTATAACTTGTTTTATAGAATTCTTATATCATTGTCATCATCCTCATGTTTATATTTTTTAAAGTCATCTGTGGCCTGTAGTGCATAGATGGTCTTGGTATGATTATGACCAGGGATTATTCGGTATAATCAAGACCGTAATATTACAAATGATGTGGAAAAAGTCCTCATTGGCCCGTAGTGCATTGATGGACAGTTGTTGGCATGATCATGACCATTAATGAATACACAAATATTCTTGGCCCGTAGTGTGTGGATAATTGTGGTCGTGATACTAAAGAATATTCTTGGCCGTATTACAGGGGTGATTCGATGATGTGGATTATTTGTTAAGCTGAGTCCCAGCGATAAAAGTGTTGAAAAACCTTTTAAATCATAAAAGATAGTAGATTTTATTCTCTACTTAACTCTTTTAATGGATTGCTTGTTCCGCTGCTGTTAAACTTGATGATTGTTATATTATATCAGTTTAACACTGTTGAAGGCTAACGATAATATATTCTGCATTATCTTAGTCATAATATTTTCTACTGGGCTAGTTGAGCTCACCCTTTTACTTTCATTGTTCTCTTCAAGAAATGAGAACGTAGCAGGGAATAGTCGGGGAACGGAGTGACGGACCAGATGATAGCATTAGTAGTCCTCACTATTCAGTGAAATAGTGAGAAAATAAATGTAATAATATTGTATTTGAGTTTGTATATTGTCTAGACGACAATATTTATATTAAAACTCACAGTTTATGTTTTGTCATACTTTGCACGACAGTTGTATAATTAAGTTGTATTTATATTCTGTACCATGTATTTGGTGACTCAGAATAGGTGATGTATACCTGTTTTGGGGGCGTCACACTTAAGCTTTGTTTGGGTAAAACTAAATTAAATTACTTTAATTTATTTTAATAACTCTTTATCACATAGTTATTTGTCACACTTTATGTAATAACTATTTATTAAATAAATCACTTAATCACATAACTCAATCCATATAACACATTAATTATTTAACAAATAAATAATTAACTAAATCAAATTAATCAAATTGAACAATTATTTATCCAATAATAAACACATCCAATAAATATTTATATAAATCAATAAATATTTATAATTTACATAAAAAACTGGAATTTTACATCATTCCCCTCTTATAAGGATTCTGTCCCCAGAATCACAACTCAAACAACATATTCGTTACATTCTTCCCTACTTACAAAGATTCTGTCCCCATAATTAAAGACACAGATTAAACAAATAACTCAGGGTAATCTTTCATCATTATCTCTTCGAGTTCCCACGTAGCTTCATCAGCATTGTGGTTCCTCCATATCACCTTCATAGAAGGTATCACTTTATTCCTGAGCACTTGTTCTTTCCTGTCGACTACCTAGATAGGAATCTCTTTATAAGACAAATCTTTCTCGAACTGCAACGGTTCGTACTCGATCACGTAATTGTAATCGGGTTTATATGGTCCTAACACCGAAATAAGAAAAACATTGTGAATGTTTTCCAACTCTGGAGGTAGGGCTACCTCGTAAGCTACCTCTCTAACTCTTCGCAGCACTCCGAAGGGTCCAATAAACCTTGGGCTTAGTTTTCTCTTCTTTCTGAAATGAATTTTCCCCTTCCAAGGAGAAACTTTTAAGAATACGTTGCTTCCTACGTCAAATGCACGATCTTGCTTGTGTTGATCAACATACTTTTTCTGTCGATCTTGAGCTGTGACGCCCCCAAAATAGGTATACAACACCCATTTTGAGTCATCAATAACATGGTACAGAAATAACTACAAATTTATTAATACAACATAAAAACTGTGAGTTTAAATACAGATATTGCCATCTAGATAATATCCACACCCAAATAAGTCCTCATTACAATTATTGGTACATTATTTAATAAAAATGGTGAGGACTACTAAGACATCTTTCTAGAACCATCATTCAACTCCCCGACTAGAACTCGTTACATTCTCGCTTTCTGAGAAGAAAAATGGAACAAAAAGGAAAAGGGTGAGCTCAACTAGCCCAGTAAAGAATATTATGACTAAGATAACATAGACCAAATTATCGTTAGTCCTCAACAGGGAAAAATCTAATAGAATACAATAAATAACAAGTTTTAGATCAATATCCGCAGCGAAAATAATAATTCATTAGAAGAGTTAAGTAGAGAATAAAATCTATTATCTTATATATATGAATTTAAAAGTTCATTGTAAATATTTTATCCATGTAACATCAATCAATATATATCTGGAATCAAATATTCATCTTCGCACTACAGGCCAAAGATATTCATCAGTTGGTCATGTTCATCTAAACACCTGTTCATCTTTGCACTACGGGCCAAATATATTCATCAGAAATCATTCATCTTTGCACTACAGGCCAAATATATTCAGTAATATCATCATTTAGGACTGAGGATGATGAAAAATATTTTAAAGAAAAGGAATCCAGTGAAACAAAAGAATAAATATTAAGCATTCGTATTTCAGCTATTCCATGTCCAAAAATACCTCATAAATAATCATAATGGAGTAAAATTCAAGAATGATCAAAATATGGATACAATCAAAGCTAGTATCCATAATAGATATTTTGGACGAAAAACAAAATTTATTTTTTCTGTGAATAGTGTCGTATACGTGAATAGTGCCATATACGTGAATAGTAATCCCGACACAAAAAGTTCCAAATTTGATAAAAATTTTAAACCAATATTTCGGCATAATGATATTGAAAAAAATAATATCATTTAAGAAGAAAATAACGTCCCTTACCTCGAAAAGAGAGTACTTTTAACTGGAATACTGGATATAGAGTTGAAGGAAACTTGCACCGTACAGCAACACTCAAAGTCTTAAAATACTCACAAGAATACGCTCGATAATATAAAGAGAGAAAGAGAGAAAGAGAGAGAAAACTTCAGTTTCTGGTATGTTTTTCAATTCTAACATAAGCACCCTATTTATAGGAAAATTCTTAGAACACCAACGAAGAAAATTTAATAAAATATTAATATATTTATATAAATTTCCTACGTACACCAAGAATCTGAATTCAACAACTTAACACATGTTTAATGAGGCCCACAAATGTAAAAAACATTTTTCTTAAAAAATAATTAAAACTTCTAAAATTCAATTATTTCAGAACTTCAGAACTTCAATAATTCATAATAAATGGCCCTTTTGTCAGAAAAATTCAAACCTTGTGTCTTTTTTCATAGGAAATTCCATTATCTACAACTTTGCAGAAGAAAGTTTTTCCAAATTCTAAACAGAAATTGACCAAAATCCACAAACGGGCGATTCTACTGGCTATAATCAAATTTCAGTTAAGAAATGGGCCCACAGACATGTTTAACATGTTTTAAACAACTTTTGCAACAAAAATACTCTTCCTCCTCATATATTCATATATCCACATTCATTGTAAAAAAAATATCCCCATTATTATATTTTTAAAATATAATAATATATTTAAATAAATTATTTTATCAGAAAAAGATAAAATATTAATTTTCAACAATTGTCACATTAAAAATTTTCTCCATCTATTTCCACATAAAATGAATATTTTCCTTATTATATAAATCAATAATTAATTATTCACAAATAATATTACAGAATCACAATACTGGCAACCAGGCCGTTCCTAGGAAAAAGGGGGATTTCCAATAAGGATTTCTCCTTACTGGTGCGCAATTAGGTGACCAAACCTCTCCTTAGACAGAACTTTCTAGACATTTCCAATAATGTTATCTAATAATATTATTCAGATAATATGAATTATTGCTCTGATAATAAAAAATACTATATAGTGACAATTATTAAAACAACAGTAATATAAAATATCAACGTAGCAATTATTGAATCAATAAAATAAAATATTGAACAATAATTACTGTAACAATTATTGAGTAGTGCCTTCTTACGTAAGAATCAATAATTGGTGCAATACCGTGTGCTATTGTTTTTTAACCACTGAGTATTTCAACAGTATTAACGGTAACAACTACGCTGTTATTTATAAATAACTTATACTTGTCGTTTTCTTCATCCAGTCGCTTTCCGTTATGGGGCCCACACAAGGCTGCGCCGTCGTACGAATATTCCCCGACAGTAAGAATATTCCACGACCAAATGAATAATCTCCGATAAAAATGAATATTTTATAACCACTTGCTTATTTAAAATATTTGTGCATTTTACCCATAACTAACCATATTAATCAAATCAACCCTTACTATTTCAAAATAATAAATAGAGGAAATTTAATTTTATTTATAATAAGTTGGGGTCTTACAACCTCCCATCCTTATGAAATTTCGTCCTCGAAATTGACATACGTACCTGGTGTTTCGAAAAGATGAGGATACCTCACTTTCATTTACATTTCCAACTCCCAGGTCATTTCCTCAATAGCATGGTTTCTCCATAAAACTTTAACTTGTGGTATGACCTTCGTGCGTAGAACATGCTCCTTCCTATCCAATATCTTGACAGGTACCTCTTCATACGTTAAGTCTTCGACTATCTCGTCCGGTTCTAACTTAATAACGTGGTTTGGGTCTTTCACATATTTACGTAGCACAGATATATGAAAAACATTATGAACATGAGACATACTTGGAGATAACGCGTGTCTATAGGCCAGATTTCCTACTCGGTTAAGAATCTGAAATGGACCAATAAATCATGGATTGAGCTTTCCTTTCTTCCCAAATCTTGTAACTCCCTTCCATGGAGCAACACGCAACAATACATGATCCCCAATACTAAATTCCACGTCCTTTCGATGAAGATCCGCATAACTCTTTTATCGATCCTGTGCCGTTTGTATACGTTGTCGAATCATTTCAATCTTTTCCGTAGTCATACGTACCAACTTGGGTCCCAACAATGTTGCTTCACCCACCTCATCCCAACATATTGGAGAGCGACACTTTCGTCCATATAATGCTTCGAATGGAGCCACACCTATACTTGCCTGATAACTGTTGTTGTAGGAGAACTCCACCAATGGTAAATACTTATCCCAACTGCCTTTGAAGTCTAGGACACAAAGTCTTAATATATCTTTAAGAGTTTAAATAGTCCTCTCTGATTGCCCGTCCGTTTGAGGATGGTATGCCGAGCTGAACCGTAAATCCGTGCCCATAGCTTTTTGCAAGCTAACCCAAAATCTTGAAGTGAATCTTGGGTTACGATCTGAAACTATGGATATTGGCATGCCATGTAACCTCAAAATCTCATTCACGTACATACTAGCAAGACGTTCAAGGGAATAAGTCTCCCGTATCGGTAAGAAATGAGCAGACTTGGTTAATCTATCAACAATAACCCAAATAACATTTATGCCTTGAGAAACCGTGGGATGACCCGTAACGAAATCCATGGTAATGTGTTCCCACTTCCATTTCGGAATCTCAAGTGGTTGCAATAGACCCTTTGGCACTTGATGCTCCGCCTTTACACGTTGACAAGTTAAACACCCGAGATAAACTTTGCAATCTCTCTCTTAATATTGTTCCACCAAAATGTATGTCGAAGATCACGATACATTTTTGTACTTCTAGGATGGATTGTAAACGGTGTATTATGTGCCTCCATCATGATGTTATACTTCAAATTAGAATCGTTAGGAACACAAAGTCTGGAGTGGACTCAAAGTATTCATTCTTCATCGATTCTTGCTTCTGGAATAGCACTTTTTTGCACTTTCTTCTTCATACGCATCAGCTCCGGGTCTGTGGCTTGAGCAACTTTAACTTTTTTGATTAAAGTTGGTTCTATACGTATACTTGACATCATTGTATGGGTCCCCAGAGTCTTGAATTCTATCTTCATCTTTTGTAAATCACACAAAATAGGCCTTTGTGTTAACAACATCGCACTCGTTCCCGCATATGATCTTCTACTCAACGCGTCAGCTACCACGTTCGCTTTTCCAGGATGGTATTGAATGGTGTGGTGGTAGTCTTTCAACAGCTCGAGCCAACGTCGTTGCCGCATGTTGAGTTCCTTTTAAGTGAAGAAATATTTGAGGCTTTTATGTTCTGAATATATCTCCACTTTCTCCGCATATAGATAGTGCCTCCATATCTTTAGCGCGAAAACGACTGCTGCCAACTCTAGATCATGAGTAGGATAATTCCTCTCATATTCTTTAAGTTGTTATGAGGCATAGGCCATGACTTTCTCACGTTGCATGAGAACACATCCTAACCCTTTGCCTGAAACATCACTGTAGATAACAAATCCATCCGAACCAGAATGTATTGTCAAAACAGGTGCCGAAATGAGTCTCCTCTTGAGATCTTGGAAACTCTTCTCGCATTCCTCGTTCCATACGAATTTTGTATCTTTACGATTTAGCTGAGTTAATGGAGTAGCGATTCGAGAAAATTCTTCCACAAATCTCCGATAATAACCAGCTAAGCCCAAAAAGCTACGTACTTTGGTCACCGATTTCGGTTGCTCCCAACTTTGTATTGCTTCAATCTTCGCCGGGTCAACAGATACTCCATGTTTTGACACCACGTGCCCAAGGAATACTACTTCCTCAAGCCAGAACTCGTATTTCTTTAGCTTGACATATAGCTTGTTATCACGAAGCCTTTGGAGTACCAGCTTCAAATGGTGCTCATAATCTTCATGGCTTTTGGAATATATGAGGATGTCATCAATAAAGACAACAACGAACTGATTCAAATAATCCTTGAATACTCGGTTCATCATATCCATGAAAGCCGCATGAGCATTAGTCAATCCAAAAGACATGACTAAGAATTTATAATGCCCAAACCGAGTTCTAAAGGCAGTCTTTGGAATATCCCCAGTTCTAATCTTCAGCTGATGATATCCAGAACGAAGATCAAATTTTGAAAAGAATTGTACTCCTTGTAACTGCTCAAAAAGGTCATCAATACGAGGTAGCGGATACCTATTCTTGATGGTGACATGATTCAATTCTCGATAGTCAATACAAAGTCACATACTCTCGTCTTTCTTCTTTACAAATAAAATAGGAGCACCCCAAGGAGATGTACTAGGACGAATAAAACCGATGTCCAACAACTTCTGTAGTTGGACCTTTAGCTCCTGAAGTTCAATATGAACCATTCGATATGGGGTTTTAGAAATGGGCTTTGTACCAGGTTCAAGGTTAATAAAGAATTCAAATTCACGTTCTGGGGGTAGACCGGGAAGTTCTTCAGGAAATACATTAGGAAAGTCAATAACAACAAGAATATTACTTAGATATGATGTGTCTTTATTCAAATCCATAACATGGGCTAAGAAAGCTTGACATTCGTTTTTTAATAAACGAATAGCTTTATGACTTGATATAACAGTGATTGATTTTAATGGCTTAGTTGATTGAATTCGCACAATAGGATGGTTAGGAATCTGAAAACTAACAACCTTACGAAAACAATCAATTTTGGCATGATGAGTAGTTAAGCAATCAATCCCTAAAATCACGTCAAATGCAAGTATCTTTAAAGAGATAAGGTCGACAGGTAAGGTGATGGTGCCAACTTGGATCAAACAAGATTTATAAACAGTGGATGTGATGAAAGTTTCTCCTAAAGGAGTCTCCATAGATAAATTAAAGTCTAATTTCTCCGGATTCAAGTTTAAACGTTGAGCACAAGCAGGAGAAATAAATGAATGGGTAGCACCGGTATCTAGTAAGGTATAAACTTCGCATGAATTTATGATTAACTTACCCGTGATCACCTCGTTTGGATTCCTCGCATGTTGACCAGTCACGACAAACAATCTTCCAGGGACCGTTGACTTTAACTTTTTTGGGACAGCCTTTTGAGTCACCATCCCCGCTGGACTTGGTTTCACTACCGTACAATCTCGAGCGATATGTCCTTCCTTTCCACAATTATAGCATACCTTGAACTGTTGTGGACAGTTTGGGCTGATATGTCCATCTTTTCCACATTTATAGCATACGACAGGTGGTCGTTCTCCTCCCTTAAAACCAGTTGTTGCTGGTGCTGATGTCTTCACAGTGTCATTCTTGAATCTCCTCTTTTTAAAATCTCCTCCCGACTCGGTTCTTCTATTTTCATGGCCATGATTACCACCAGAGTGGTTGCCGCTCTTGTCTGTATTCTTCTTTCTCTGCTGGTTATCGTTGTTCTGATGACTGTTGTCACCAGTATGATCCTGGTTGTGGTCCCTCGGTTGACCGTACTCGTTATCTCGCTCTAATAATTGAGCCCTGTTGACAACATCTTAATAGAGAGAAAATTTATGTGAAATGAGATATTGACGTATGCTGGGTTTCAAACCTCTCAGAAACATCCGCGTCATACGTTCCTCATTCTCCACCAAATGAGGTGCAAACCTGGATAACTCCACAAACTTCGCCTCGTACTGGGACACCGTCATGTTATTCTGCTCCAGTCTAATAAACTCTACCTCCTTCATACGACGAATACTTTCAGGAAAGTACTTGTCATTGAACAGTTTCTGAAATGTTTCCCAAGACATGCTAAGTGCGGCTGGATGGGTATGTTTCACAAATTTCCACCAGTAATCTGCCTTATTACGGAACATAAAGGTGGCGAATGGAACCTTCTGTTCCTCCGTGCATCCCAAGACATCAAATATCTTGGTAATTTATTTGACCCACGTCTCCGCCTTAATTGGATCTGGCTTTCCCCAGAATTCTGGTGGTCCCAACTCTTTGAACTGTTTGGCTGTGACCAGCTGTGCGTTGCCATTGTTTCTTCCTATATTTTGAACAGGAATCTCCTTCGTCTGGTTCTGCATGAATCGCAAAAAACTTCTGAACATCTCATCGTTCATCGTCTGCTCAGTGGTGTTGTTTACAGGAGGAACATTGCCAGCCTGTTGCACGTTTTCCTCATTGGTGAGCAAAGGTGTCTCCACGGTCTCATTTACTCTACTGTTAACATTCTCAGTCGACATTCTCAAATACTGCCATAAAATAAGGGTTAATTAAAAAAATTAACAAATCATATAATACCCCTATATTATGACCGACCAACAAATAAGCTTAGGTAGGACACACTAGCGAAGGATTTACTCGTCTCTCCCCTCCTAATTCTATTCCCCAATCTCCGCCAGAGATCATATCACTAAGCTCTGATACCAACTGTGACTCCCCCAAAATAGGTATACAACACCCATTTTGAGTCGTCAATAACATGGTACAGAAACAGCTACAACTTTATTAATACAACATAAAAACTGTGAGTTTAAATACAGATATTGCCATCTAGACAATATCCACACTCAAATAAGTCCTCATTACAATTATTGGTACATTATTTAACAAAAATGGTGAGGACTACTAAGATATCTTTCTAGAACCATCATTCCACTCCCCGACTAGAACTCGCTACATTCTCGCCTCCTGAGAAGAAAAATGGAACAAAAAGGAAAAGGGTGAGCTCAACTAGCCCAGTAAAGAACATTATGACTAAGATAACATAGAACAAATTATCGTTAGTCCTCAACAGGGAAAAATCTAATATAATACAATAGACAACAAGTTTCAGATCAATATTCGCAGTGGAAATAATAATTCATTAGAAGAGTTAAGTAGAGAATAAAATCTACTATCTTATATATATGAATTTAAAAGTTCATTGTCGATATTTTATCCCTGTAGCATCAATAAATATATCTGGAATCAAATATTCATCTTTGCACTACAGGCCAAAGATATTCATCAGTTGGTCATGTTCATCTAAACAAATGTTCATCTTTGCACTATGGGCCAAAGATATTCATCAGAAATCATTCATCTTTGTACTACAGGCCAAAGATATTCAGTAATATCATCATTTAGGACTGAGGATGATGAAAAATATTTTAAAGAAAACGAATCCAGTGAAACAAAAGAATAAATATTAAGGATTCATATTTCAGCTATTCCATGTCCAAAAATAACTCATAAATAATCATAGTGGAGTAAAATTCAAGAATAATCAAAACATGAATACAATCAAAGCTATTATCCATAATAGATATTTTGGACGAAAAACGAAAATTTAATTTTTTTGTGAATAGTGCCGTATTTGTAAATAGTGTCGTATACGTGAATAGTACCGTATACGTGAATAGTAACCCCGACACAAAAAAGTTCCAAATTAGATAAAAAGTTCAAACCAATATTTCGGCATAATGATATTGAAGAAAATAATATCATTTAAGAAGAAAATAACATCCCTTACCTCGAAAAGACAGTACTTCTAACTGGAATACTGGATATAGAGCTGAAGGGAACTTGCACTATATAGCAACACTCAAATTCTTAAAATACTCACAAGAATACGCTCGATAATATATAGAGAGAAAGAGAGATAAAACTTCAGTTTCTGGTGTGTTTTTCAATTCTAACCTAAGCACCCTATTTATAGGAAAATGCTTAGAACACCAACGTAGAAAATTTAATAAAATATTAATATATTTATATAAATTTTCTACGTACACCAAGAATCCGAATTCAGCAACTTAACACATGTTTAATGAGGCCCAAATATTTAAAAAATGTTTTTCTTAAAAAAAATAATTAAAACTTCCAAAAATCAATTATTTCGGAACTTCATAAATTCAATAATTCATAATAAATGGCCCTTTTGTTAGAAAAATTTGAAACTTATGTCTTTTCCATAGGAAATTCCATTATCTACAACTTTGCAGCAGAAAGTTTTTCCAAATTCCAAATAAAAATTGACCGAAATCCACAAACGGACGATTCTACAAGCTATAATCAAATTTCAGTCAAGAAATGGGCCCACAGACATGTTTAACATGTTTTAAACAACTTTTGCAACAAAAATACTCTTCCTCCTCATATACTCATATATCCCACATTCATTGTAAAAAAAATATCCGCATTATTATATTATTAAAATATAATAATATATATAAATGATTTATTTTATCAAAAAAAGATAAAATATTAATTTTCAACAATTGTCACATTAAAAATTTTCCCCATCTATATCCACATAAAATGAATATTTTCCTTATTATATAAATCAATAATTAATTATTCACAAATAATATTACAGAATCACAATACTGGCAACCAGGCCGTTCCCAGGAAAAAGGGGGCTTTCCAATAAGGATTTCTCCTTACTGGCGCGCAATTAGGTGACCAAACCTCTCCTTAGACAGAACTTTCTAGACATTGCCAATAATGTTATCTAATAATATTATTCAGATAATATGAATTATTGCTCTGATAATAAAAAATACTATTTAGTGACAATTATTAAAACAACAGTAATATAAAATATCAACGTAGCAATTATTGAATCAATAAAATAAAATATTAAACAATAATTACTGTAACAATTATTGAGTAGTGTCTTCTTACGTAAGAATCAATAATTGGTGCAATACCGTGTGCTACTGTATTTTAACCACCGAGTATTTCAACAGTATTAACGGTAACAACTATGCCGTTATTTATAAACAATTTATACTTGTCATTTTTTTATCCAATCGCTTTCCGTTATGGGGCCCACACAAGGCTGCGCCGTCGTACGCATATTCCCCGATAGTAAGAATATTCCATGACCAAACGAATATTCTCTGATAAAAATGAATATTTTATAACCACTTGCTTATTTAAAATATTTGTGCATTTTACCCATAACTAACCACATTAATCAAATCAACCATTACTATTTCAAAATAATAAATAAAGGAAATTTTATTTTATTTATAATAAGTTGGGGTCTTATAACCTCCCCTCCTTATGAAATTTCTTCCTCGAAATTGACATTTGTCCCCCATGAACCTTATTTGCTAGCCACCAGTAGCTAGCTTCGGACTTCAGCATGAACGTCGCGAATGCAGTCTTTTGATCTTCGTTAACTCTAGCAACATCAAACACCTTCTCCATTTCCATGATCCAGGTTTGGGCTTCCACTGAATTCATAGACCCTTGAAACTCTGGCGGTCCAACTGCTTTGAATTCCTTGAAAGTCGTAACTTGAGCTTGCGGTTGATTCGCAAGTGCTCTCGTCAACAGAGCTACCAACTGTTGAACCAAATTAGCGTCGGCCTCATCATTATTGTTTGTAGACCCCTCAGGAGGTGGTTGTTGACGTGGTTATCTTCTTCTAGGAGGCATTTTCTGTTAGAACATACGTTTATAGTTCCTCACTCAACTTCTTGAGTAATGGAAGTTTAACTTAAACATTCTAAGATTAAAGCTATAACACATAACATTTCAAATAAACTTTGATGTTTTATTCATTCATAATGCTTTAAAATATATAAAAGATAGCATATCTGCTATAAACATCCACTTTCCTGAACTAAACCAGTTTCAGTATTACATACTCATACTACCCCTTTATTCATCTCAAAATAAGGGATTTAAAACTTTATTTATTCACATAATAACCATATATTATCATCACTCTTATTTTCTATCTATTCATATTAAGACGTCGAGCGGCTTCTCTGCGCTCCTCCTCCATGATGCGATATGTCATCCTACGATCCATCACGAACCACGGCGAGTCTTCAAATTGAGGCGGATAATAAAAGACTCGATCTTGGGCCCTATCAATCGTAGAATTAAAGGCATGATCCATTTTGTTCATTTTGGCCTTCTTCAGTTGGACTTTAGCCTCAGCACGGTCTGCACGTTGAGTCGCCTTCATCCAAGCGTCCTCTGCTCTTGTACGCTTAGTTAATTCCTCTTTGAAGTCATCTTTCAACTTCTCCATGTCAGTCTCCATCTTCTCGTTCACTGCCAACAGGTCTTCATGCTGACCCTTGGTATGAACTAAATCCCATTCTGTGTTTTCGATTTTTGAATCAAGTTCCTAAATCTCTACATCCTTCTGTTCCAATGCAACGTGATGCATATCAACCATCTCCTTCGGTTCATCTACATTATCATGTAACTCTATGTTACGGTCATACAAAGCATCATACATCTCAGCCGATACGGAGTTTGGTGGAAACTCCACAGGATCCTCTTCTTCATCATCTTCCTCTATCTCCTCAGGACTATACTCCTCAGGATCGGTCACAGGCTCATCCTCTTGGATCAACTGTTCCCGCACTACGTGAATATCCCAGGGTTCATCATCTCTAGGTAACTGAGGTATCACCTCCCTAGCTGGACTGGACCCTCCTTTGTTAGACATCTTGTCAACAAAATATTTTAAGTTTTACTTAACATTATCGATACTCACGAGCACATAAGTTATTAACACATAGCACATAATATCTTTTATTGTTTAGTTTAAATGGATGCCTTAATGCCTTAATCCATTCCTTCAAACTCGATAAGTGTTAAACACCACTATGTTTTTTGTTTCCTTAAAGGCTACTTCCTAAGGTTTTCCCCTCCTAAGGTTCATAACCTAAAGCTTTGATACCAACCTGTGACACCCCCAAATCTGGGTACTTCATTTCCACCGAATTTGGTGCTCACTATCAAAATAATTACATCTAACTACCCATAATAAAGGATAAAACATTAAATAACTTAAACAATTATATTTCCCATTAAAGGGTTACATCATCTCATAAACAATCCTAGGTAATCTAACCTTAAATTATTACATCAGTTTGTGGAATACATTATAAAATAAAACAAGTCTTATAACATCATGCATTTAAATAAACTTTAAGTAATTCTTCAACACTTGGACATCTTGCCCTTTCCCTTGCTAGTATATGGCTCATCACCTCTTTCGACTTTAGCTGCATTGTTTAATTGCAAGAGTGAGCAAACAATTGCTCACTGACATAAAGAATAGTAATAATAACCATATGAGAATGAACAACGAATGTTGTATAATAATGAACTTATTCTACGAATAGAAACAGAAATAAGTTCGAACTTTAATATCTGAGTGTCTTATGACCACGAACTATGTCCACGGTGATTAGGTATTACTACGCCAACCTTAATAGTTAATTAGACTGTACAGACTCTTCTTAAATGGACTTAGGGGGATCAGCCCTTTGTACCATGTATTGTGCACAAACATCTAAACGTTACACGTACAAAATCCCCTATGTTATGGTTGTTCGTCTCAATTTAAGTTTAGAATTTCCGCACTAAAGAAAGTTTAGTTTGGAAATAGCTTATCAGTGTTTCTAGAATTTTAGAACACTTATTCAATTTACATCAATAAAGGTTTAATACAAGAATGTATAACTGAATAAGGCTATCAAAGTCAAAGATCGAATATCAACAATATATAACTGAATAAACATGATATACATGCAAAGTATTATATTCAAAGAATTAGAACAACCTCTTTTGAATCAATGTGTTAGAACAATATACGTTTTGAATAATAATAACAAGAAATGAGAATGTGAAACTCATTCGAATAAACGAATTAGGTTACATGAGCTTATTCAATCATACATAAGAATAGAATCAATAGTCTTGCTCAATGAAAGTTTAGGATAAGAAACTTGCATTCATAAATATAAGAATGAAGTTAGAAAGCTTGCTCAATGTAAAGAGTTAAGGTTTATAAACTGACCTTGAATATAAGCTACACAAATGTAATATTCGCCAATTACCCTACATATATCATTAAAATTGCAACAACAATTAGTTGTATGAATATTAGCTTTAGGGGTTTAAACAATCATTTAGGTTATAACCCTAATCTAGCACCTAACCACGTAGGTTAACATACTTAACGAATCTGAAATCTCATTACGATCCAACAAAACTTAATCGTTCACCTCTAACTTTGAAAACACCACATTTGGTTTCATTTTATAACTTATTTAAATAATTATTTAAAATCTTTACACTTAGCATTACAACACATTACAATTTGATATTATAGCCTATATTATGTCTTAACATCATTAACATGCATGCTTGATCAACCTAAGTCCCTTACACATGACCTGCACTTAAGCAGACTGCACTGCCTCAGACCAGGGCGTGGCGCAGCTGCGATTGGGACTGCGCAGCTGCGCAGTTTTTTGCCTTGGCACCACTGCGTTGGTGCACAGACAGAGGCAGAAACGGCAGTGAACAGTAGCCGACTTTAGCCCAACAAACACGAATTTCACCGACAAAATAATGAAATTAACATCTAAAATTGGTACAGACTATTACAAACATGTTTGCTAACATTTACAACCAATTAACACAATTTAACATCAACTAAAACTAGTTTAATTTCTCAAAATTCCATATTTTCATAATAAAAAAAACTCCATTTTTGAACTTCTTCACAAAAATCATCACTGACATCTCAATTTTTCACCAAATCACTTTGTTCAAACTATGTTATCTTCGTTTCTTAACATACTAACATAATCCACCAATAAATTACAGATTATAACAAGTATTGATCATGAAAATTTGTACTTACCAAACCATATTATATAAACACTGTGATTTTTTTCCTTTTTCTTCTTACACCCAATTTACACGAATTTGATAACTGATATACAATCACAGATGATAACCAACCAATTTATCAAGAGTATACATATATAATCAACAACATCTTGTACAACAATTCCACAAAACCAACTTCAGAGAATAGAAAATTACAAGACTAAAAATTAGAATTGAAGTAAATTATACCTTCAGTTTGATTGTATGCTACCAAAGGATGGTGACTAGGTTTAGCAATTCCCCTTCTTCCTCTTGCCAATCACCAAGAACTCAGTTTTTTTCTCTGTTCTCTCTCAAACCTTCTCTGTATTTTCTATATTGTCTAGCGTTGGGGAAAAATAAGACGCATAGGAAAATATAAGCTAGCCACAATCCCACGTACGTCAGTTAAAAAATAAAAAGACGTCAGTTGGGAAAAAGCCAAAGGTCACAAGACCCTGTTTGGCTAACCACACTATTTCTTTACTAGATTATTTTTATATTATTTTTATTATATAGTTTCATGTCACACCGTTAATTTAATTAACTCATACTTATAATTAATAAATAATTATATATCTAATTTAATTAATAAATTAGAAACATCACTTTATTTAATTTATTTATTTCTTTTAAATTAAACAATTCATTTAATTTAATTATTTTCTTAAATTAAATCCCTCAATAAAATTATCATTATTCAATTTAATTAGCATTAATCAATTTAGTTACTAGATTAATTTACCACAATTATCAATTATTTATTTTCCTCAATAAATAAATTATTTAAAATATTTATTTAATTCAATAAATATTTAAATTAAATTAAAAATTTCTCGATCGTTACAGTAGCCTTACCTCTCGAGATGAAAAGAATACACAATGTGTTGCACGTGTCGGTGTTACGTCCGTATAAACCGGACTACAAGCACGTAATAGAATATGAGTCTATTCAAGTAGAAAAAGACTTAACGTGTGAAGAACTTCATATTCAAATTGTTGATAGGAAGGAACAAGTCTTGAGAAATAAAATAATACCTTCAGTAAAGGTAATATTGAGTAACCACGATGCTGAAGAAGCAACGTGGGAGCTCGAAAGTAAAATAAAGAAAAAGTTTCCTCATTTGTTTATGTGAGAATAACGTGATTCTGGGGACAGAATCCTTATAAGGAGGGAAGAATGTAACGCCCGAGAATTTTGGATTTTTAATAAATTAAATATTTATTTGATTATGCGGATTAAATGAATTTAATTGGTTAATTATGTAAGTAAGATGTCTAAAGGTCGTTCTATGACCTAGAATGTGTGGATGTGGTTAGTATTTTGGCTATGTGCTAGGATTAATTGTTTTGATTTATCAAGACAAAATGAAGGTTTTTCGAGAATTTTCCAGTAAAAACACTATTCATCTGATTTTGTTCGGAGCTTGGGTTCGAAATTCCAAGAAACGCGTAATGGTATAATATGAAGATATAATGGAATATCCGATAATATTTTTGTTATGGCAAATGAAGTTTTCGCTAGCGGACTTCAAACCTAAGGGTTAGTGAAAGAGATTTTCGAAAAGGAAATGTAATGCGTATAAACATTTACGTTATTATACGTATGAGATACGGGTATTATACTAGTTCGAATACGAGTATGGTAGGAAGAATAGTACGACGTATAATACGAATATTGTATGTGTAATAGACAAAGAGGATACGTGAGTTATAAATGTAGAATACGAATCGTTCTTATTGGATTTTGAGTTAAGGATTTAGTAGAATTCAATTGGACTTCGATTAATAGCAAGCCTAATGAATTAAGTAAGCAAGCCCAAGTCAAGGCCCACTTTTAATTTAAGTCAAGCCCAATCCAAGAAACCGAACCGCGGGTCGAAACGCGGGTCATGAGATGGGTAAAACACATGGGGCAACCCATGGGATGATCCATGAAGGAGGTGGGCCGGCCACTTGGCCACCAAGTAAAGTGATTACTTGGTGGCTAAGTTGAAGAGGAGGTGGGAATAGTAAGGAGGTGCCACATTGACCATTTTACCCCCATTTTGTTTTCGTATAAATACAAAGCTAGAGTTGATCATTTGGTGTTTTAAAAGGATTGTCCAACCTATATTGAGAGAGATAAAGAGCTAGAATAATATAATCAATCTACTTCCAAGTAAACCATAAGACGTTTATCAAAAACGCGAAGAACGACAAAGGTAATATTCTCGTAAACAATAGTCTTCATCTATTTCGATTTCTTTCTCATAGAGAATCGTAGATTGGTGGAGCATGTTTAGTGAGGAGGAATAAGGATGACTATTAATAATGAAAACATTGATAAGTCATGATCGAATATAAATCATAAGCGTTTACGTAAGTTAAAACCATAGACAGTTATGAACGTGAACGTAGTTGTGATTGGACGATTTGAAAACCATCATAGCTAAGGTATGTGCATATTGTTTGGTTAGGATGAAGATGATGAATCAATGGAGTGTTCCATTTCATTTGGCGTATAGAACACAAGTAATGAAGTTATGGCGAATTTTGCGAAAATAGACGTAAAATGTCGAAATCGTAGAAATCTCGGATTAAGGGTCAAAAGTTTCCGTGTGACTTGAAAATGTTGGTTTTCAATGCCAACACGTGATAAAGGGTATTCAAGAATTATGAACTCGAGAATCGTCGAATTTCGACTTATAACGAAGAAAACGAGTATTGAACGCTCGAAAACGATAAATGAACGCTCAAAATGAACCAAAAGGTGACTTTCAAGTTAACGGATTTGAAAATGTAAAATTCTTATATGAACACCTAGAATATGTAATTTGTGAGTTGTGGGCTTTCGAATGAGCCAATTCGGATGTAAAACGAATAAGTTACGAAGCCGAGAGTTTCGTTAGAAAAACCAACTGTCCTGCCCAACTAGTGCACAGGGGCGGCACCGCAGCGCCAAACCCAGCACAAAGTGGCCGCGCCGCAGCGCCGAATCCGGCCTAGTCCCCTGCTAATTGGCACCGCAGCGCCAAAGATACACTAGAGTCTGGCGCCGCAGCGCCGGCAGTGTAGAATGGTTGACCAAATTAGGTTTTAATTCTAAATTGAATTTAAACCAATAGTAAGACATGAAGGTACTTAATGTACATAATAAGACTAACTTTAAATCACTTATAAAGTGATAACGTAAGAAGATTTAGTATGGTTTAATGAGAATTAAACAAAGAACGCAAAAGTCTAAGCAAGTAAACCCTAAATGATGTTCAACGATTGGTACTTCACCAATAATGATCGAATTATCGGTTAATAGCGTAAGAACGTTAACAAGCCGTAACGAAGCATAGAAAGACGAATTGACTTTATTAACAAAATAAATTCAAGTAAGACATAGAAGAGAAAGAAGTTGGTTAAAATAATAAAGTTAGTTGTTTGTTAATTGATTACAGTGTGCTATATGAATATATCATGTAGATCCTTTAAATATTGAGAATTGATTGAATATTATATTCGAAGACGCTTGAAGGCAAGTCTTTCTTAGCGCTTGTCTAACCTTCGTGTTAGCCAAGTTTTCTATTATTCATGTTCTGAAATGCATGAATGGTTTTAAAGAAATAGTTGATGCCTGGTTTAACTCGGCTAGACAAGTCTTGAAGAATTGATTGATTTGTTTACAAGTCTTTCGATATAGAACTGTTAACGCTATCCTATGCCAAGTAATTGGTACGGATGTAAAGGTAAGTTTGTCTATGAACAAATAAAAGTATTTTCATCGATTATTCGATGGGCACGCGAGGTTACCAAATGTTAAACGTAAATATGTTTAACGAAAGAGTGTTGATCAACATAGAGTACAATAGAATGATCACCTAGAAGTGCTCGTAAGTATATATGGATGGATGGCCTTAATGCCAGATGTCCTTTTCAAATATGAAATTGAAAAGAATATGTTCATGGTCTTTTGACCGGTTCAGAATTCCTAAGTTATTATATATACTTTGGAATCATTGTTATGAAATGAGAAGTACTAGTCATCAAATGTTTCATAGTGCTTAGTAGTTAATTGTTTAGTTATGGAAGTCAAGCATATGATTCTCAATGTGATATTCATATGATCCTTTGTTAGACTTGTTGAGCTAGTTATGCTCATTCTTTCTTGAACCATATGTTTGCAGCTAAAGCCAAACAAACTGAGAGTTCTAAGAGAGATAAAGGCAAGGCTAAGATGGACAGTTAATCTGGTGGTTAAGACACAGTAATACGCGTTGTTGCACAGTAGCACACGGTATTGCACCAATTATTGATTCTTACGTAAGAAGGCACTACTCAATAATTGTTATAGTAATTATTGTTCAGTATTTTATTGATTCAATAATTGTTGCATTGATATTCTATCTTACTGTTGTTTCAATAATTGTCACTACACAGTATTTTCCATTATCGAAGCAATAATTCATATTATCTGAATAATATTATTAGATAACACTATTGGCAATGTCTAGAAAGTTCTGTCTAAGGAGAGGTTTGGTCACCTAATTGCGCGCCAATAAGGATAAATCCTTATTGGAAAGCCCCCTGTTTCCTGAGAACTGCCTTGTTTGTTAATAATTAATTATTAATTTATATGATGAGGAAAATATTCATTTTATGTGGATATAGATGGAGATAATTTTTAAAGTGACAATTGTTAAAAATCGATATTTTATCTTTTCTGATAAAATAATATTTTATTATATTATTATAATATAATAATGATAATATTTTTACAATGAATGTGGGATATATGAGTATATGAGGAGGAAGAGTATTTTTGATGTAAAAGTTGTTTAAAACATGTTAAACATGTTTATGGGCCCATTTCTTGACTGAAATTTGATTATAGCCTGTAGAATCGCCCGTTTGTGGATTTCGGTCAATTTCTGTTTGGAATTTGGAAAAACTTTTTTCTGCAAATTTGTAGATAATGAAATTTCCTATGAAAAAGACATGTGGTTCGAATTTTTTTGATAAAAGGGCTATTTATTATGAATTATTGAAGTTCCGAAATTCCTGAATAATTTATTTTTAGAAGTTTTAATTGTTTTATTTAAGAAAAACGTTTTTGTTGTTTTGGCACATGTGTGGCTGATGTTTTTGCCAAAGAAGTGGGCATAGGATGTTTAAGAAAATTATATTAAGATTATATTAAATTTTCTGCTTTGGTGTTCTAAGCATTTTCCTATAAATAGGGTGCTTAGGTTAGAATTGAAAATCACACCAGAAACTAAAGATTTCTCTCTTTATAATATGGAGAGTATTTTTGTGAGTATTTTAGTACTTTGAATATTGTTATACGGTGCAAGTTCTTTCAGCACTATATCCAGTATTCTAGTCAGAAATACTATCCTTTTGAGGTAAGGGATGTTATTTCTTCTTAAATGATATTATTTCTTCAATATCATTATGCCAAAATGTTGGTTGGAAATTTTTATCAAATTTGAAACTTTTTCATGCTAAAGTTACTATTCATGAGTTACTATTCACGAGTTACTATTCACGAGTACTATTCACGAGTACTATTCACGAAGCATGATAATTTTTTTTTGTGAAATTTCTATCTTTTAGTGTCGGAGTTACTATTCATGTATACGGTACTATTCACGTATACGGCACTATTCACGAATACGACACTATTCACAGAAAAATTAAATTTTTCATTTTTCGTCCAAAATATCTATTATAGAAACTAGCTTTGATTGTATCCATGTTTTGAACATTCTTGAATTTTACTCCACTCTAGTTATTTATGAAGTATTTTTGAAGTTGGATTGTTTAAAGTACGAATCCTTAATATTTATTCTTTTATTTCACTGGATTCGTTTTCTTTAAAATATTTTTCATCATCCTCAGTCCTAAATGATGATATTACTGAATATCTATGGTATGTAGCGCAAAGATGAATGATTTTCTGATGAATATCTTTGGCCCGTAGTGCAAAGATGAACAGGTATTTAGATGAACATGACCAACTGATGAATATCTTTGGCCTGTAGTGCAAAGATAAATATTTAATTCCAAATATATATTGATTGATGTTACAGGGATAAAATATCAACGATGAACTTTTAAATTCATATATAGAAGATAGTAGTTTGCATTATCTACTTAACTTGTCTAATGAATTATTATTTCCGTTGCGAAGATTGATTTAAAACGTGTTGTCTATTGTATTCTATTAAATTTTTCCCTGTTGAAGACTAACGATAATTTGTTCTATGTTATCTTAGTCATAATATTCTTTACTGGGCTAGTTGAGCTCACCCTTTTTGTTTTGTTCCATTTTTCTTCTCAGGAGGCGAGAATGTAGCGAGTACTAGTCGGGGTATGGATTGAAGGTTCTAGAAAGTCATTTTAGTAGTCCTCACCATTTTTATAAAATAATGTATCAATAATTGTACTGAGGATTTATTTGAGTGTGGATATTGTCTAGATAACAATATTTGTATTTAAACTCACAGTTTTTATGTTGTATTAATAAATTTGTAGTTGTATCTTTACAATGTATTTTGACGACTCAGAATGGGTGTTGTATACCTATTTTGGGGGCGTCGCGTGCTATGCATGCTTATTATTCAATTCTAATTAACCTTGGCTTAGTGTTGTTCAAGCAAAGTATGCTATAGTTATTCAAATTGTATGCTATTAGATTATTCCTAATGCATGACTTTAGTTTACTATGATTGATTCAATCACGATTATTCTATAGTATAGTGTTATTGATTTTATTCAACTACTCCTTAGTTGATGTTCGTTGAATTCCAAATTACCTTGAAAGCTTATCCAAACCAAACTTACTTTGGTGCGGACTTGTATTCTAAATACTGAGATGAACAACTCTTTTAATATAGGTTTACGCTTAGCGTTGAAATGGTTGTGCACAATACATTGTACGAAGGGTTGATCCCCCTAAGTATGTGGACTCCTTATAGTCTTATGACTGTTAAAGTTAAAGTTGAAAGATTACTTATAACTGTGGACATGATTCATGGTCATTTGACCCTCAGTGAATGTTATAATTTTTAGAAAGTTAATAAAATATATTGTTCAGTTCTATTGAGCCTAATATTGGCAATTGATGTAAAAGTTTAAAGATTTACTTATTGTTATTTCAAGTGAGCCTTGTTTGCTCACTCTTACCTGTAAAATTTCTACAACTAAAGTTGAAACGGGTGACGTACCTAGCACCAGTAAGGGAAAAGGAAAGATGAATAAATACTGAAGACTTGTAATAGTTTTGATAGTTTACTTTCAGACTTTGGTTTAAAGATTGTAATGAAGTTTATTTAAATTTTCACATTTGAATGATTGTTGTTAAAGGTTAGATAACCTAAGAGATTTTTATTTAAGTTTAATCCTGTATGGGCAGGTTTTTATTATTCAATTGTATTATAATTGGGTAGTTAGAAATGAATGTTTTGATTAAGTGAACATTAAATCTTAAGGAAATGAAGTACCATGATTTGGGCGTGTCACCAATAATGATAAAAGTCCCCCAATAATGTTTTATCCATGTAACATCAATCAAAAGTTTCTATCCACAATCACGTGTAGCGCCCCCAAATCCGGGTATCTTACAACCCGACAGATGGTGCTATACTGTACAAACATTCATACATTCATTCAATTGAAAGTCTCAAAGAATGAACATAACATATATATATATATGTAATTCAATATTTACATTTCCCAAGTTCTAAACCCATTACAAAGGTTCTCTTGTCATAATATTCATTACATTACAACAATAGACCTATACTATTACATGACAGCTTAATAATCTGCCTTAGCTTTTCCTTTATCCTTATTTGATCCTTCAGGACGTTCAGTCTTAGCTGCATTCATATGGTTCAAGCAAGAGTGAGCATGACTAGATCAGCAAGTATAACAATTTCAATAACAACATGCTTAATACATATGAATCATATATCTTCGATAACTGAACAATAGCTATGAAGTACTATTGATGATTCAAAATAGCAATTCATCTTTCTTTTCAAAATGTTTCACAATGAATAAATTCAGTAAAACATTCACTCCGGTCAAAGACCTTGAGTATTCATTCTTTCTTTGAAAAGGACAACCCGGACCTAAGTCCGTAAGCCCGATATTACTTGCGAGCACTTCTAGTTGATCAGCCTATTGTACTCTGTGTTGATCAACACTACATCCATTAAACGTATGTACGTTTAATCATTTGGCAACCTCGCGTGCTTGTCGTTTTACCGACAAAACATTCGTTTAATAATTCAGTCTTCTTTTGAAAACTATCAGTAGTTGAAAAAAGATACTAGCATTTGATAACAGATGAACAGATTATCAATAATCCACTCAATATGTTAAGTCTAGCCAATGAAACTGGCTTTAACTTCATTATACTTCAATTCATGCGAAAGGATACATGAACATCATAAACTTGTTCAGATTGAACTGAAACAAGAGTTAGAATACTTGCCTTTAGCGTCTGCTACTGTATATTTTACTTTACGTTCAAGTCTTTCAAGTCTCTACAATACATGATCACATAATGCCTTACATTAGGTCACATATAATCAAGTATGTATCTGAATATATCTTACCCTTCATTTCAATCTAATTATAGATTAGATTTCATTCTTATGCGTTTCGACTTATCGTTCGCTTTACATTCATTCGACTTGGTTATATTAACCATTCTTCATTACTTTTAAGTCTTAACAATGTCCCAACAATGTTACTTTAAGTTGTTTAAGGTAGGTTTAGTTCAATCTCCTACCATCCCCTTCCTTTCCCTTCATTTTTATTCTTTACTATCCAAGTTTTGTGCCTGGCGCTGCGGCGCGGGCATTACTCTTGCAACTCGCGCTGCGGCGCGAGTTAACAGTAGCCGAGTCCCAGATGTTGCGCTGCGGCGCGACCAAAAGGATGAGGGTTAGCGCCGCGGCGCCAACTCTGTGCACCAGAAAATTTTTCTAACTTTTAATTTTTGTGAACTTCCCGGACGCATAACTTCTTCGTTTTAAGTCCGAATTGGCTCGTTCAAAAGCCTACGGTTCAAAAATTACGTAATCTACGCGTTCATGTAAGAATTTTATCTATTTGACTTCGTTTGCTAAAAATTCACCTATTGGTTCATTTTTAACGAAAACGATAAACGTTCGTGAACGTTAAACGCTCATTTCTTCGTTCTAAGTCGGAATTCGTCCATTTTCGAGTCCGCAACTCTTAAATGACAAACATGACTTGTCTCCATTGTAAAATAACATTTTCGAACTCAAACTCAAAATTTGACTTCCATTCCGGGAAATTTACGAATTCGACGATTATCGTCTAATCGTGCGATTTCCGGCAATTCTTCGTTCTTAAAACTTGTTCAACACTACCAATGAATTACATTCATAATGTGAACATCTTAACATCCTTATTCCAAATATTTATACTCATGGTTGGATTTTAACTTATCTCATTGTAAGCTTATACTTGATAACTTTCAAATTACTTATGAACTTATCATTCATAACTTATGACAATTAAAGTTCTTAATCATCATCCATACATGATTTCATCATATAACTTTACTTATGTATTCTTGATACATATGTTCTTAAAAGTTGATGTATATACATATACTTTTATTAATAAACCTATCACAAGTTCATCATGCATTCACATAAGTTTACAACTTATGCTATCTCAAATGACTTATTACCAACTTATGTGGCTTAAGTTCATTACTTATACATACTTCTTCCTTTTTTTATCATTCATGTTCCTTAATCCAAGCTTTTCTTATCAACCTATCATGTTAGAGATAGAAGATAATTGGAGAAGGAGTCTTACATTTGAAGTCTTTAGTAAGTAGCTTCTTCTTCTTCTTGACTTATGGAATAACTTACTTGTAACTTAATTCTCCTAACACTTAAGCACTTTGAGAGAGAGTGATTGGATTAATTTGAATAACTAGCAAATGACTTGCCATGCTTCTCTATTTATAGAACTTGCAAGGCTTGGGGTAGATTAGTCTTTACACAATCCACCTCATTACTATTCATTAATTGACCAACACCACTCATATCCTTTGCTTGGTCCCTACTTTATTTACTTGGTTACCACTTAACTTGGTCACCACTTTTAATACTTGGTAACCACACATTTACCACATTAATATGGTTTACCCCATGGGTTTTCCAACTCATGGATTCTAGCTTGGGCTTGGATTACATAAATCCTTGGGCTTTGCTTAACAAACCTTCATATGTTTATTAATTCATAAGTTGGGCCTTAACCCTTAATTCACTTGGGCTTGTACAAAATCCTAACCAATCTTTACAAGTCCATTAATATTACATAATACATATACATATAGTTTATGTATTATTCTCGTATTCTAATTCATATAGAATTTATATACGATAATGCATTCTTCTTACAAACTCATATAATACTTTGTATTATACTCGTTTCCATTCCTTGTACAATACTCACGCATACCATCATTCCTTAACGCAATAGTTCTTCATTTTCCTTACGTTCTCGATTTAAGTCCGCAAGCAAAATATTACGTTTTCCATAACTAGATTATTATTACATAATCCGTCTTATTTTAATATTCTACCATTACGTATTTCTCGGAAATTCAAAAATAAATCCCGAGCAAATATCGATGAATAGTGTTTTTCGAAAAATTTCTCGGAAAACTTTTATTTTCGTCTTGGAAATTAAAACACCTTAAATCCTTCACATAGCTGAAATACTATGATATTCCAATATCAATAGGTTACAAAACGACAACCATCTTGATATCCCACATAATATGATTTTATTATTATTTAATCTAATAAAATCATCTTACATTAAAATTCGAATTTCTCGGTCGTTACATCACGTGTATAACTTATAATCATAATTGTAGTTCTAAAGTCCTCTTCTCATCCAGGACGAAGATAATTTTCATCACCTGTCTTTACCTGAAACATCAGACATCATTGTTATATCAAATCACAGTTCCTGTTCATAATCATCCTAATAAAGTCATCTTTGCACTACGGGCCAAAGATATTCATCAACAGTTCATCTTTGCACTACATACCAAAAATATTCAACAATAGGACATCTTTGCACTACGGGCCAAAGATATTCATCAACGGTTCATCTTTGCACTACAGGCCAAAGATATTCAATAATAGGTCATCTTTACACTACGGGCCAAAGATATTCAACAATAGGTCATCTTTACACTACGGGCCAAAGATATTAATATCTCAAAGAAATATATAATCATTTCAGAATTTATATAAACAATAATTATAACAATGTTGATCAATTCACCTTTGCACTTAAGCTAAAAATAATCGTTTATAAATTCAATGGTCATGATCATACCAGTCAACAATTCATCTTTGCACTATTGACCAAAGTACGATCATATCAATAATCTACCCATCTTTACACTCAAGTGAAAGAAAAATTTCATCACTAGGGTTATAAAAATGTTATATATGATAATAAAAACAATATGATCAAAATATGGATTTAATTTCAAGAGCAATATTCATAAAACAACGATAATTTGGTCAGAAAAAGAAACTAAGTTTGTCATGAATAGTACCCCATGAATAGTAACTCATGAATAATAACTCGTGAATAGTAACTCGTGAATAGTACTCTCTATTCATACATAGTACCATATATGTAAATAATGTAATATACGTAAATAGTGTCATATACAAGAATAGTTTCGTATACATGAATAGTAACCCCAGCACGAAAAGGTAAAAATTTCACAATAAAATTTATATCAATATTTTGACATAATGATATCGAAAGAAATAATATCATATACGAAAAAAATAACATCCCTTACTATCCCTTACCTCAAAAGAATAGTACTTCTGGCTGGAATTTCGGATATAGTACTGAAAAAAACTTTCACTGAATAGCAACTCTCAAAGTGTCTAAATACTCACAAAATACGCTTGATAATATAGAGAGAGAAAGCTTATGATTCTGGTGTGATTTTCAATTCTAACTAAGCACCATATTTATAGGAAAATGCTAGAACGTCAAAGGAGACTAAATTAATAAAATATTAATAAAAGTTTTTTTCTACGCACACCTCTTTGAATAAAACTCAACCACCACAAGTGGGGCCCACCAAAAATCATCCAACTTTCACAACAACCAAAGTGGGGCCCACCCATATTTTTAATAAAATTATTTATTTCTGAAACTTCAATAATTCATAATAAATAGCCCTTCTATCAGAAAATTTCGAATTTCATGTCTATTCTATAGGAAATTTAATTCTCTACAACTTTGTAGAAGAAAGTTTTTCCAAATTCCGCCTATAACATAGAGAAAAAGGCTTACCGAAATTTCTGCTACAACTATTTCTGAATCAGTCACCTCTTAAAATTCATAACAAATCATACATTAATCTTTAACAGTTCAACATTTATGGACATATACTCAACTTATATATGTATAACATATCCAAAAATTACAACGATCCAAGGGTCGGATTATAACTCACGCAATATAGCTTAAGAACACTGATTTTTCGGACTGTGAGTCATTTGGACTAGTTTCATTCAAACAGTCACCATGAAATATTCACAAAGAATTTTAGGGTGATTCAAACTTCTGCGTTTAGCTTACTTTCAGGGCTTTATTTATATATATGGCTCGTCTCCTAACTCATTATACACAAAGAGTTAGGAATTTTACAAAATCAAGTAATAAACTAATTTTCTGAAAATTTCCAAATTTTGTTCTTCTTTTAATTTCTAGATTTCTCTCATTTGATTCATGCACCGTGAATTTGGTGTAAAAATATTACCATTATTATATTATTATATAACCATATTATACATTTATAATGTAATATTATAATATATTTGAATAAATTATTTTATCAAAAAAGATAAAATATCAATTTTCAACAATTGTCACTTTTCTAAAAATTCCTCCATTTATATCCCCATTAAAATAAATATTTCATTATTATATAAATTAATAATTAATTATTCACAAATAATATTACAGAATCACACTTATGACAACCAGATCGTTCCCAGGAAAGAGTGAGCTTTCCGATAAGGATTTCTCCTTACTGGCGCTCAATTAGATAACCAAACCCCTTTCCTAGATAGAACTTCCTTAGACATTGCCAATAATTCTATCTAACAATATTATTCAAATAATATGAATTATTGATCTGATAATGGAAATACTGTGCAGTAACAATTATTAAAACAACAATAATATAAAGTATCTACGTAGCAATTATTGAATCAATAAAATAAAATATTGAACAGTAATTACTGTAACAATTATTGAGTAGTGTCTTCTTACGCAAGAATCAATAATCCAAAAATATTATGTTATACTGTGTGCTACTGTGCAACAATGCGTATTAATTTACTTTACCCACCGAGTATTCCAACAGTTTTAACGGTAACAACTACGCCGTTATTTATAAAAAAAAAACTCATACTTGTCGTTTTCTTCATCCGACAATTATTCTGTTATGGAGCCCACAAATGGCTGCACCGTCGTACGAATATTCTCCCATAGTAAGAATATTCCACGACCAAACGAATATTCCCCGACAACAATTAGTATTTTATAACCACTTACTTATTTAAAATATTTACATATATCACCTTTAACTTTAACCTTTTATCAATTTAACCATTTACTGAATAGTAATTATAAGAAAAATTGAATACTTTTATTTCATAAAATTCGGAGTCTTACAATCTCCACTCCTTATGAAATTTCGTCCCCGAAATTTACGTACCTGGTATTTTGAAGAGTTGAAAATACCTTGCTTTCATTTCAGATTCTATATCCCCGATCATCATGATTTCTCCATTACTCATCTCTAGTATTTCAGATATCATTCTAGAATACAGCTTCAAAACAAATGTTAATTGACATATCACAATTTATCAACTTAAGTAAGAAAATTTAGCTTAGGTAGGACACACACTAGCGAAGGATTTTTATAAGACCCCAACTTTTATGAATAAAGATTAATTTTTCTCGAAATATATTTTTGAATATTATGGTGTGGATTTGATACAATGTTATAGTTGTGGGTATTATTTACAAATTTTGCAAAGTAAACAAGTGGTTATATAATATTCGATTAGTTGGGGAATATTCGTTTTAACAGGAAATATACGTACGACGTCACAATCATTGGTGGACCCCACAATAGAAGTATTATCGTAGTTAGAAAATGACAGAATTATCTTCTTATAAAAATAACTGCGAAATTTTTACCGTTAAACTGTTGAAATACCCGGTGGTAAAAGTACAGTAATACGCGTGGTTGCATAGTAGCACACGTTATTGATTATTGATGTTTACGTGAGAAGTCACTCAGTTATACTCAATTATTGCTACAGTAGTTTATGTATAATATCTCTCATATTATTGATTCAATTATTGTCACAGTATCATCTGCATAATATCTTATATTATTAAATCAATAATTGAAACGACAAAGTTATTCATATTATTATTTGCAATATTGACAATGTCTAGAAAGTTCTATTAAGGAGAGGTTTGGTCACCTAATTGCGCGCCAATAGAGAGAAATCCTTATCGGAAAGCCCCCTCTTTCCTGGGAATGATCTGGTTGTTAAATATTGAGATTTATAATATTAATGGTGAATAAGTTCGTGTTGATTAAAGATAAAATTGATATTTCTATTGTGTTGGGATTATTAGTGTTAGTGGAAATCGATGTCTATTTCGATAATAAAGGATGTCTGGAGGTTATATTGACCAATCGGGTAATTAATCGGATAAATGAGCAATTAATTACTATTAATTCACATGCTTATAACTATTTGTTCACATTTATGTACTATTGATTCACATGCATGTACTATTAGGGGATGTGGTGCAAGATTGATAATACTTGCATGACTAAATTAAAAATGGAGGTATAGATGAAGGTACTATACTGTAATTACTTTTTCACATGATTGTACTATTGATTCACATGATTGTACTATTGATTCACAAGATGTACTATTAGGGGAGGTGGTGCAAGTTTGAAAATACTTACAGGACTAAATTAAAAATAAAGAAAAAGGTGAAGGTATTATACTGTAATATTTTGAGCCCCAAAACATGCAATTATTTTCTGCTACCACACTATTTCAGTATCCAGTCTTCTTCAGAGGTAAGGGATATTATTTTGTTCAGTATTCATAGGAATAATATTTTCTTTCATACTCTATAGTATATGAGTAATATTATTTCGTCTCGTATTCCTGATTATACCATCATTATGTTAAAGTATTGCTACTATACTTCGTGAAATTAGTAGAATATCCTTGAAATTTATGTTTCATCTAGTATCGCTTCACAATAATATTTTCTGCACATTCTTGTTAAATTTTAAGTTTTTCATGAAGGAGTACTGTCCATGAGTACTATTCATTTATACGGTACTATTCACAAAAGTACTATTCACGAGTACTATTTACGGGTACTATTCATAAAGTACTATTCATGAGTACTATTCACAAAGTATTATTCACGGAGTACTATTCCCGAAGTACTATTTACGTGGTACTATTCACCCAGGTACTATTCACCCAGAGTATTATTCATAACAAAAATTGATTTTTTTTCGGTCCAAATCATTTTTGATACAGTATCATTCTTGAATTTTACTCCACAAAACAGTATCATGTTGACAATTTGGATAATATTGAATTCTGGATAAATTAAATTATAAATCTTTAAATATTTATCCTTTGTTTGCTTTTAATTAAATTCTTATATCATTGTCATCATCCTAATGTTTATATTATGATAAAAGTCATATGTGGCTTACGTGCATAGATGTACTATTGATTGGTATGATTATGACCAGTGATCATTCGGTATAATCATGACCCGTAATGTTATAAATGATGTGGTAAAAATCCTCATTGGTGTGACGCCCCCAAAATAGGTATACATCACCCATCTTGAGTCACCAAATACATGGTACAAAATTCAAATACAATCTTAAGTATACAATATGAGCTGTGAGTTTTAATACAAATATTGTCTTCTAGACAGTATTAAAACTTAAAATAAGTCCTCAATATATTTATTGTCACACTATTTAACAGAATAGTGAGGACTACTAATACTATCATCTGGTCCATCACTCCGTTCCCCGACTCGTCCCAGCTATATTCTCATTTCCTGAAGAGAATAGTTAAAGAAAGGTTGAACTCAACTAGCCCAGTAAGAAACATTATGACTAAGATATTGCAAAATAAATTATCATTAGCCTTAAACAGTGTTAAATAGATACAATATAACAAACATCAAGTTTAACTACAGTGGAACAAGTAATCCATTAAAAGAGTCAAGCAGAGAATAAAATCTACTATCTTCTATGATTTAAAAGGTTTTTCATGACTTTTATCGCTGAGACTCAGCTTAATAAATAATTCACATCATCAAAACATCCCTGTACTACAGGCCAAGGATATTCTTTAGTATCACGACCACGAATTATCCATGCACTACGGGCCAAAGATAATTGATAAGTAGGTTTATACCTACTTATCCGGTATCTATTACTTGAATTTATTGCTTAAACTCATGTTTCTTAGTTACTTTTCATGCGTTTCATGTTCATTTTGTAGGTTATACGTTTGGGAGCGGTGTGAGCGACTATTGGTAAGGAAAATGCAAGGAAAAAGCAATCCGGACATCGTTTATGCTTTTATGTTCAATTCATTTTCTTGGCTTGGAGCTTAGACTATATTTTAGAGCGTTTTCTTAGCTTTCCGGAACATCTTGAATCATTCAAATCGGAGTTCGGATGAAAGAGTTATGACATTTCTACCAAAGGACGTTGAACTTCACCGTTTTGGGTGGTCATTTGCATAGCAGTCACTTCCAGTCCAATTTTGACCATCATGCGTTTGTTATTTTTGAAAGCTCAAAGAATAAAAGTTGTATATCTCGTTGATAGATTCGATTTGATAGGTCACGGGTCCCATAACTTCTCTCGGTTTAAACGTTATGACAATTTTAGCAGAGGAGGTTCTAGCAAAAAATTAATTGCCAGTTTGCACCTTAGCCGGGGCTGGACGTTTTTGTGCCTTAGGACCCAGCCAGGGCTGGGGTCTTGTGCGTTTTAGCAGTCCACTACCCAGCTGGGGCTGGGTTTTTACAAAGGAAAAAGCCAGCCAGGGCTGGGTTTTTACAAAGGAAAAAGCCAGCCGGGGCTGGCCTATGCAAAAAAGAGTAGATTTTGTCCGAATTTGAGTCCGAAAAGGATTGTTTCGAGTTGTTTCATTCAAGGACTTTCAAGAGGACTTAAAGACATGTACAAAGGCTTATAAAAGGAGGGGAATAACACAGATTAGGGGGGATTATTGAGAGATTAGGGAGTTTTTAGAAGAATTCTATTAGATTAGATTAGAGTAAATTAGATCGAAACACTAGTTTTTATGAGATTTAGAGATTGATGCAACTTGGAGACCATTGAAGATTCAAAGTAAGAGCAAGGAGGGAGCGTCAAATCTATAGACAAAAGATTCTATCTTCTTTAATTCTTCTATTTTTTTCTTTTAATGATTATTCAATTGTGGATTCTTAGTTTAAATTCAATAATCATGAACTAATTCTTTGTTTGAGATTACAATGGATCTTATTATGTAGTTTATTTTAATATGCTTCGTTATCAATTATTATGTTCTATTGAGAGGATTGTCTATTGTGATTTAGACTTAATTGTTTAATTGTTTGGCCATCAATTATCGTGATAATATATATGAACTCGAGAGATAAAGTATAGATTTAGATCTAATCATGATAGCATGTGTTCAGGATTTTGTTAATAGCTTAAACTTGATGAGTGTTAAGGTAGAGATATGCTTGACATCGCATGTAATCGGATAGAGAACTTATTCTTTAACCTTCTTCAATTGTAATTCATATAGAGATATAGTGGGTTAGTTGATTAAGGTGTTTAAGGAATTTCTATCTTAATTGTGGATTGACATTAATACGGTATTAGTGCATCGAGAGGTGGTTAATACTACTTTAGTGTTCTTGATTAACAATTCAGGATAGAGAATAATTGATGAGAAGTGTGTTAACTTAAATGAAGCAATAAGTGAAGTTGTGATCTTAAATCTCCATATTCTTAATTTAATTAGTGGAATAGTAGTAAATTTATATAGTTTGTAATTCATTCGTTTAAATAAGATTGAGTTGGTTACGGGTTAGTACTTGGTGATTTTTATTAAATAATTCTCTATGGGAACGATACTCAACTTATCACTTTAAATAATTCAATGCACCGCTAGTTTTGGGCGGGGACAACAAGGTGGTGTATACCTCAACCAGTATGCATATGATAATTACCATCAAGTTTGGGGGGTATCACCCGGATTCTTCATGGAGCTACAACTATCAAGACCAATACTCTGTTCTAAGTCCAATATACACGCCAAAATTCTCATATTCACCTCCAATGCGACAAGAAGACAAATCAGAGTTTATGGAATTCATGTTAAGGGCTATAGCAGAAAAAGAAGAGTTTATAAATAGTCAGGAGCTGTCAATCCAAAATTTTAATAATTGGATGGAAAAAAATTTCACAACCTCAACCAATGGTCCTCAATACATGGATTCCGAGATTGAAACAGAAAGTTCAAGGCTGGGGGAATTATTGTCCAAGTTCATAGTAGATGAGGAGAAGATGAGTAATCATGCGAGGGAAAATCAAAATCTTGCGGATCAGATAGAGCAAATGACCGAAGTCGTAAGCAACCTTCCTCCAAACACTTGGCTTTATGACATTGATGATGAAATTGACGGAGAACCCGAACCAAATCTACAACTGGATGAGCCTCGAGATGTTGAAAAAGAGGAGACAAGTGGGGATAATGACAACAAGGTCTGTGAAGAACTAATTGTGAGAACCAACGATGATGAGTCGATGTTATTTATGCCTCAAGTGGCTTCTCCTCCACAGTTCAAGAATCCAGTTAGATTTGTAAACCTTGTCCGATTGGTAGTTATGTTGTCGGCAATACTTCTTGTGACGTAAAAGCGAGTACAACTTTGAAGCCATGGTGTGATGAGCTGGAGAAGATAGAAGAAGAGACTGTTGTGTCTGACAAGCCTCTATGCCAGAATCTATTCGCAGACACAACGGAGAAAATGCCTAGATGTTGGACGTTCTTTAATGTAATTTTATCTAAACAAAGCATGCTAGGTGACTTTAACTCGATGGCTATCACAAATGGGAACCTACCAAAAGCTATATTATTTCTGATAGATGGAGGGTTCCTCAACTTTCGAAGAGGAATTGGATAGCATTGACCAGACAAAGTCAGGCTGAAAGACTATAAATCAAGCGCTGACTGGGAGGCAACACAGGAATTTTTATATTTATATGCTTTACTAGTTTATTTAGTAGATAGGAATTAATTTTCTTATTAAGCTCTCTTATAATCTAATCCATGTTGTCTCTCTTCATTGCAGGTATTGGAGGTCCAATGGATAGCAAAATGATCGTCGCAGCCATCGCCAACATCAACTCACGCTTAGCTGATTACAGGGAAGTTCTCTTCTATTTATCGCTATATTCTTACAATGAGGACATTGTAATTGCTAAGTTTGGGGGAGTTTAATTTAGTTCTTGAAAGTAGTATGCACACAAGCCAATCATGTTTGATGATAAAGTATATACTTTGTAAACAATCTTATTCATTTATTAATAAAAAGTATTAATTTATTAAAGGCTTTTAATTATCTACATGATGCTGTTTTATAATATGTGATAAACCCATAGTTTTAAGCAATGCTTTTAGAATAATGATGATGATCATTATAATGAGATCTAAATTCTTAGAAAGCTTAAAACTAAAATAGTTCCCAATCGTTGGATTACTAAATTGGGGATTAGTGAATCCGGATAGATTGGTACATACGTTGCTTGCTCATTGGATGAGGATGATTGATCTCATGATCATTTGTGTGGAGACACTAAAACAAGTATGTAGGTGCTTATTAGAGAATAAGTTCACTGAACGTGACTCGCTAAGGAATATCTAATGGAGTTTTACTTGCATGTCAATAGGAATTCCTGTAGTGATAGTAGTACAAGTGATCCTTGGACTTGAGATCATCATAGTATCTTGTGTATGATGAGTTATACTTTGACTTATTCCTTAAGACCCTTAGGGTATATCAAAGGGTATGCTTGGGTATAATAAGTTGTACATGGAGATAATGTATGATCAATAAAGAATCTACCACTTCTAGTAAAAGAAGAGAAATGTCCTATGTGATTCGATAAATGACAACCCAGTAGTCCTTGGCCAAGGCAGAATGAAATTAGAAAGGAGTTTCTAATTTGCATTATTTGGAGTTGTGCATTTAAGAGTCGAAATACATATAATTAAATAAAATAAGACTTGACAGAAATTCCATGTCTTATATTTAATTGGGACATTGTATGGTGGAAGGATTGAATTGTACGGTAACTATTTACTCAAAGGTTCTTTTATGATTAATGTTGAAATCTATATTATCTGGAAAGTCGTTGATCGCTAGGGAGGCTTATCCCTATTGTAGAATAAATATTATTTAAATAAATTAATATTTTAATTTATTTATTTAAATAAGATTAGAATTGTTCTAATTGATTTATTCACAACCGGTTTAATATGGAGAACCTAAAGGGTCACACCATAAAAAGGAAGAATAATTATTTAAGAAGTTAATGGCATAATCGTAATAATATGTTAAGTATATTTAATTTAATCTATGATGATAGAATAAATTAAATAGCTTAATATTTATTATTTAATATTTTAGAAATATTAAATATAAATTAATAAGAGGAGTCTTATTAATATTATTACAATTATTATTATTTTAATTTCTAAAAGAGTTTAGAAATTAATTTAATATAAGTACTCTCATTTATTCCTAATAGGATTAGGAGGGAAAATTAGTTAAAGGAGTTTAATTAATTATCCCTAATAAGATTAGGGAGCCCATTTAATTAAAAGAGTTTAATTAAATAAATAATACCTTATTTTTAATAGGGTTACTTGATATCTTTATAAGAGGAGTCTTATATCAGATATCAAAAATATACGTTATTCCAATTGTTGGAGAGTACGCCCCTTTTTCTATAGAGATAGAAAACTAGGGTTTGAGCCAAATACCCATCTTCTTGAATTTTGTTCTTCCTTGGTGGATCACCTCTAGAGGCCAAACACTTGGGTGGCTAACGTTGATCAAAGGAAGGAACCAAACCCGGTGGATTCAAGATGAACGCAAAAAGGATTGGAGGTGAACTTGTACCTGAGGAAGCTTGGATCTTCAAGGGTATGATTTTATTCTTTATCTTTTCGTTTAATTAATAATTGTACATAAAGGATGATCCGGGTTTATGGTTTGTAAAATTTTAAACTCTGATTTTTACACGCTTCCGCATATTTTGCAATTTGATTGCGTTTTTTGAATATTACAAACCTAACAGTGGCATCAGAGCCAAACCTTTATGCAAATTATTAATTGTTCAGATTTGATATGTATATTGATATGTGTTTAGAACAATTTATTTGGGCATAATTTTATGGTATAAAATTTATTTAAAAAAAAAAAATCGCGAAAGCCTGTTATTTTTTGTTCGCTGCTGCAAGTGGACTGTTGCTTCATCCAACGTGAATGAAATAAATGAGTCAGGATTTTTTTTTGGGTTAAGCTGCTGACTCACGCAAGGCATTGATAGTTACAGGATTTTGCCAATTCTCATGCACGGAAATCAAGGAGTATAAATTATATATATTCGGTTATATATATATATATATTATATAATAGTTATATTATATATATATAAATATAACGGTATATATATAATATTCTTAATTATTTTATTATTAAAATGAAAGTTTATTTTAATTTTAAAATAAAAAGTTTATTTTAATCTTAAAATAAAAATTTATTTTAATATGAAAATAAAAAGTTTATTTTAATATTAAAATAAAAAGGTTTATTTTAATTTTAAAATTGAATTTCATGTTAACTAATTAGAGTTGGAATTTAATTACATGCTAACTAATTAGAGTTGAAATTGGATTCCATGTTTCCTTAAATAAAGGAATTTATTTAAATATGAAATAAGATTTCATATTATTCAAAATAAAAGAGTTTATTTGTGAATAGGAAAGAGAATCCTAATTTTCCTAAATAAAGGAGTTTATTTAGATATGAAATAAGATTTCAGATTATTCATAATAAAGGAGTTTATTTGTGAATAGGAAAGAGAATCCGTGTTAATAAAGGAGTTTATTTGGAATATCGAACGTCGCATTCTAGCATGATAGAAACAATAGAGTATTGAATATTTAATATGAGTTTGTTGTGCACACACAAGTATTAAATATTTAAGATGTTGTTTTTATTACATATGATGTTTATAAGGAATTGAACATTACTGCTTTGTTGTGCACACACAAGGGCTGTAGTTTTCTCTTTACTTATATGGAAATGTTGGGTCTGACTTAACTTAAATCGTTTTAGTTCGGATGTGCACACACTTGACCATTATGATTTAAGAGGTAAAATACAAGGAGTTACATAGTTGATGTAATTGACAAGAGTTGTCTACCTATTTATTTATATATAGTTTGTTGTGCACACACAAGGCTATATACATATCAAATGGGATCCTCATTCTCACTAGCAAATCTTTAATTAGATTTTGCCGAACTATATATATTGAGGGTAATATAGTTTGAAAAAAAATAGTGGGAGATACCAATTTAAAACAAAACCTAATTTATTTTGGTAATTAATAAAAGAATGTATGTTAAAATGTTGTTAATTACAAATTCATTTACAGAATTTTACAATGTCTAAATTACTATCACTGCGTAGCATATTAGATGCTAAATTAACCGGACCGAATTAAATGGATTGGTTAAGGAAATTGAGAATAGTTCTCATGGCTGAAAAGCTTTCTTATGTCCTTAATACGCCTATCCCTGCAATGGTTGCAGACAATGCCTCTGAGGAAGATATTGCTACTTTTAGAAAGTGGCTAGATGATGCATAGTTAGCTCAATGCATCATACTCGCATCCATGAGTAACGAGCTTCAGCGTCAGCATGAAACTATGGATGCTCTTACTATATTCCTGCACATCAAATTGTTGATGGTAAGGAAAGTAGGACTGATAGATATCAGATATCTAAGGAGCTCTTCCGATCTAGAATGGCCAATGGCACTATAGTACAGATAAAAGTCCTTAACATTATCAATTTGATTGATCAATTAGGACAACAGGTTTTGTCATGGATGGAGAGTTGAGCCAAGATTTGATCTTGCCCTCACTCCCGGACTCATTTCACAATTGTTGTGAATTTTTCATATGAACAAGCTAGATATCAGCCTCGCTGATTTGCTTAACATGTTGAAAAATATTGAGAGTCACTTTCCAACCAAGAAAGACTATGTCTTACTGGTAGGGGCCATAGGATCTTCTGAAAAGAGGAATGATTCAAAGAAGGTAAATATAAAGGCAAAAACAAAGGATAATAAGAACAAAACTGATACGGATAGCAAAGGTGTTTGCTTCCACTGCAATAAGCCTGGACACTGGAAATAAATTGCAAGAAGCATCTTGCAGAGGCTAACCAAAGAAGCTTAGTGAAGTTTCGGTTACAAATACAATTTTGTTCATTGATTTAAAATAATTTTTCCTTTAAGTCAATGTTCTACTTGGGTATTTGATACCGGCTTTGTTTATCATAAATATAGATTTATGAAGGACTAAGCAGAAGTAGAAAGCTAAACAAAGATAAGTAATCTTATGTGTGGGAAATGAAGCAAAGGTTGCTGCATTAGCCATAGGAATTTATTGTTTAGCATTGCCTACGGGCTAGTCTATTAAGTCAATAAGTTGTTATTGTATTTCAGTTCTTGTTAGAAACACTATTTCTATTTTATTGTTGGACAATAAAATCTTTGGTATTATAATTAGGAACAATTGTTGTTCTATTTATAATAATAATATTTTGTATAGAACTGAAATATTACTTAAAGGATTTTGTATACTTGATTTACGTGAAAAATATATTTTTCAAATTGAACAAACTAGTATAAGAAAAGGAGATGATCATTCAAAGAGTTGAATGTATGTATTTGTTGAAATACAAGTGTGAATTATTTGAAAGGTTCAAAGAATTCAGAAATGAAACAAATTGACAAAGTATTAAGATTCTTTGATTGGATCAAGGAATAAATACTTGTGCAATAAGTTTCTAGATCATCTCAAATGGTTTTCTCATAATGGACACATCCTGATACGCAATAATTGATTGATGTATCTGAATGGAAAAATTGTACCTTGTTGGACATGGTGCGGTCCATAATGATTTTACCGACATTCCAGTATCCTTCTAGGATAATGTCCTAGAAATGGCTGCATATCTACGGAAAAGGTAACCTCAAAATCCGGCCCCAAGACTCCATAAAAGTTATGGATAGGGTGGATTCCTAATCTTAAGTATGTTAAGATAAGGGGTTGTCCAACTTATGTGAAACGGTTTCAAAGGATAAGCTTGGGACAAAATTTAACAAGTACAGATTTGTGGGACATCCTAAAGTAAGTTTAGGGCATATGTTCTATATTCCTACTTAGCAAAAGGTGTTTGTCGCAAAACATGCTGCCTTCTAAGATAAAGGTGTTTATCATTGAAAGGGCTAGTGGGAGGATAATACATCTTGAAAAGTTTAAGAACCACAAAACACTACAAGTCAAATAAGAGGAACCTATAGATAGACCTATTGTACCACAACCGAATCGTAAATCTGAAATAGTACCGAAGATACCTAGGAGGTATGGATTCATCATGGATGATGATGATGAGGTACGTATCATAGAAGATGATGATCCAGTTATATACGATGAGGTAAGAGTTGTAGACACTCAGAGAAATGGATTGAAGCAATCTTCTCAAAAATGGAACATTCATTATGATATGATAATCAAAAGATTTTGATTTTATCAAAAACAAGAATGAACCTAGTGTGTACAAAAGGGTCAGTGGGAGCATCGTGAAATTTCTAGTATTATATATTGATATACTACGGATGAGGAATAACATACCAATGCTACAATCAGTAAAGATAAAGTTGTCTAAACATTCCTCCATGAATGATTTGGGAAGAGTATCTTAATTGGGGATGCAAATCTATATAGATAGATTTAAAAGGATGCTCAGCTTATCCCAAAGAACGTATATTCATTTGATGCTAAAGTTGTTTAGCATGGCAAACTCCAAGAGATGTCTCATGTTGATGAGCCATGGAGTGTATCGCTCTTAATAGTCCCCAAAGACTCCTGAATAGAGAGATCGCATAAGTGACAATCATGTATGCAATGAAATGTACGAGACCTGATGTTGATCAGTCATATTCTGGAGAAGTTCACTATGAGTCAGTGAAAAACATCTTAAAGTACTTAACCAGCACTAAGGATGTGATATAATTCATGGCGGGTCTGAATTAAAACTAGAGGGCTTAACAGACTCAAGTTTTTCAGACAGACCAAGACGACAGAAAATCCACTTCAAAGTAAAACGTTACCTTGAACGGTGGTGCAGTGAATTGGAAAGGTTCCAAACAGCAAAGAGTTGCTGGTTTAGTGATAAAGACAAAGTATATAGCTATAAATGAAGCTACAAGTTGATTGTTTGGATGAAAAGTTCATTACAGAACTAGGAATAGTTCCTAAGTCTCATCTTAGATCTAAACATGTGTTGTGGCACTTTCATATGATTATAGGAATCATTGAAAGATGGGAAATCGCTATAGAGATAGTGGACTCTCAAGAACAACATTACATATCCATTAACTAAAGCTTGTCCAACAGCAGGATAATCGTCACTTAGAGAAGAAGAGTATGAGATACCATGACGATTGGCTTTAGTGCAAGTGGGAGATTGAAAGTAGTATGCACACAAGCCAATCATGTTTGATGATAAAGTATATACTTTGTAAACAATCTTATTCATTTATTAATAAAAAGTATTAATTTATTAAAGGCTTTTAATTATCTACATGATGCTGTTTTATAATATGTGATAAACCCATAGTTTTAAGCAATGCTTTTAGAATAATGATGATGATCATTATAATGAGATCTAAATTCTTAGAAAGCTTAAAACTAAAATAGTTCCCAATCGTTGGATTACTAAATTGGGGATTAGTGAATCCGGATAGATTGGTACATACGTTGCTTGCTCATTGGATGAGGATGATTGATCTCATGATCATTTGTGTGGAGACACTAAAACAAGTATGTAGGTGCTTATTAGAGAATAAGTTCACTGAACGTGACTCGCTAAGGAATATCTAATGGAGTTTTACTTGCATGTCAATAGGAATTCCTGTAGTGATAGTAGTACAAGTGATCCTTGGACTTGAGATCATCATAGTATCTTGTGTATGATGAGTTATACTTTGACTTATTCCTTAAGACCCTTAGGGTATATCAAAGGGTATGCTTGGGTATAATAAGTTGTACATGGAGATAATGTATGATCAATAAAGAATCTACCACTTCTAGTAAAAGAAGAGAAATGTCCTATGTGATTCGATAAATGACAACCCAGTAGTCCTTGGCCAAGGCAGAATGAAATTAGAAAGGAGTTTCTAATTTGCATTATTTGGAGTTGTGCATTTAAGAGTCGAAATACATATAATTAAATAAAATAAGACTTGACAGAAATTCCATGTCTTATATTTAATTGGGACATTGTATGGTGGAAGGATTGAATTGTACGGTAACTATTTACTCAAAGGTTCTTTTATGATTAATGTTGAAATCTATATTATCTGGAAAGTCGTTGATCGCTAGGGAGGCTTATCCCTATTGTAGAATAAATATTATTTAAATAAATTAATATTTTAATTTATTTATTTAAATAAGATTAGAATTGTTCTAATTGATTTATTCACAACCGGTTTAATATGGAGAACCTAAAGGGTCACACCATAAAAAGGAAGAATAATTATTTAAGAAGTTAATGGCATAATCGTAATAATATGTTAAGTATATTTAATTTAATCTATGATGATAGAATAAATTAAATAGCTTAATATTTATTATTTAATATTTTAGAAATATTAAATATAAATTAATAAGAGGAGTCTTATTAATATTATTACAATTATTATTATTTTAATTTCTAAAAGAGTTTAGAAATTAATTTAATATAAGTACTCTCATTTATTCCTAATAGGATTAGGAGGGAAAATTAGTTAAAGGAGTTTAATTAATTATCCCTAATAAGATTAGGGAGCCCATTTAATTAAAAGAGTTTAATTAAATAAATAATACCTTATTTTTAATAGGGTTACTTGATATCTTTATAAGAGGAGTCTTATATCAGATATCAAAAATATACGTTATTCCAATTGTTGGAGAGTACGCCCCTTTTTCTATAGAGATAGAAAACTAGGGTTTGAGCCAAATACCCATCTTCTTGAATTTTGTTCTTCCTTGGTGGATCACCTCTAGAGGCCAAACACTTGGGTGGCTAACGTTGATCAAAGGAAGGAACCAAACCCGGTGGATTCAAGATGAACGCAAAAAGGATTGGAGGTGAACTTGTACCTGAGGAAGCTTGGATCTTCAAGGGTATGATTTTATTCTTTATCTTTTCGTTTAATTAATAATTGTACATAAAGGATGATCCGGGTTTATGGTTTGTAAAATTTTAAACTCTGATTTTTACACGCTTCCGCATATTTTGCAATTTGATTGCGTTTTTTGAATATTACAAACCTAACAGTTCTTTATTGCATGTTTAGTTTCATGTTTATGTTATGTTATTTTGCATACGTTGTTAATTTAGTTTAGGTTCATGTTGTTTGCATTCATGTAGTACAATTGCATAAGTAGTTGCATAATAGTATAGTTTGAATAACATTATATTCAAAAAAAAATTTGTTAAAAAAAAGCAAAAAAAAAAATTCAAAAATAATAGTTAGTTAATATGTTCATCTTGCATGAGTCCAACTATTTGATATTTACAGTTTATTTTGGCCAATGATGAGATTGGGATTGAGTAGGCAAGCATAATACTGACTATTAGAGCTTTGATGTGATTTCTTGTTATGAATTAAATATTTTTCTGTTTAAAACTGTTATAATAAGGATATCACAATAAAAACAACTTGTTGATTGATTGAGTTTAAATTGATACATAATGCGACTCTAAAGGATAATGCTAGTTTGAATGAAAGAATGAGAAGAATAAGTAGTGATGACTAAAGTTCGATAAAAACTTAAGTTTTGGGGAAAAATTTGGGATATATAAGCTTCAAAAAAAAGAAAAAAAAATACCGTGACTAGTTTTGTTTCGGGGCCTTTGTTACTTGAGCAAGTACGCCCGAAGGGGTGTCTTAAAACCTAGCGCCCTAAGGTCTTCTATGGTCTGGGAGTCGTTGGTCGAAAGCTCGCTAAGGGGTAGCACTGTTAGCCTAATAGAATAAGACATTGCATAGCTATGTGTATATAAACCAAAAGAAAAAAAGAAGAGAATAAAATGGGAAATAAGAGCAAAAAGCCCCTGTAGATGAAAATAAAGCATAAGTATCCCATGTTAACCCTCGATATTGGTAATTGTTTTATTTTATTTGGATCTAGCTTATTTTTGGATTTCTTAAGTTTACACTGTATGATGCCTTCGAAGAGACTTGTTATGTGTTAAATTTGATTTTATATCAGTTAGCATTGTTGTGGAGCACACACGCACTATACCAGTGATAACAATTTAAGACTTGATGATTGACTAGGAAATTGTTGATTGGTTTTGATATGAAGTATTATCGTGTTTGCTTGATTGCTCTAAGGCCGAGTGAATAGATTTGTGTTTATCAATACTGCTAGATTCGTAGGCATGTAGATTAGTTGCATTTCATTGCATTGCATTGCATTTTGTTGTGTTGCTTGGGGACACGCAACGGTTTAAGTTTGGGGGTATTTGATAAGTAGATTTTATACCTACTTATTCGGTATCTATTACTTGAATTTATTGCTTAAACTCATCTTTCTTAATTACTTTTCATGCATTTCATGTTCATTTTTTAGGTTATACGTTTGGGAGCGGTGTGAGCGACTATTGGTAAGGAAAAGCAAGGAAAATACAAGGAAAAAGCAATCCGGACATCATTTATGCTTTCATGTTATATTCATGTTCTTGGCTTGAAACTTAGACTATATTGTAGAGCGTTTTCTTAGCTTTCCAGAACATCTTGAATCATTCAAATCGGAGTTCGGATGAAAGAGTTATGACATTTCTACCAACGGATGTTGAACTTCACCGTTTTGGGTGGTCATTTGCATAGCAGTCACTTCCAGTCCACTTTCGACCATCATGAGTTTGTTATTTCTGAAAGAGTAAATAATGAAAGTTGTAGATCTCGTCGATAGCTTCAATTTGATAGGTCGCGGGCCCCGTAACTCCTCTCGGTTTAAAAGTTATGGCAATTTTAGCAGAGGAGGTTCTAGTAGAAAATTAATTGGCAGTTTGCACCTTAGCCAGGGCTGGACGTTTTTGTGCCTTAGGACCAAGCCGGGGCTGGGGTCCTGGGCGTTTTAGCAGTCCACTACCCAGCCGGGGCTGAGTTTTTACAAAGGAAAAAGCCAGCCGGGGCTGGCCTATGCGAAACAGAGTAGATTTTATCCGAATTTGAGTCCGAAAAGGATTGTTTCGAGTTGTTTCATTCAAGGACTTTCAAGAGGACTTAAAGACATGTACAAAGGCTTATAAAAGAAGGGGAATAACACAGATTAGGGGGGATTATTGAGAGATTAGGGAGTTTTTGGAAGAATTCTATTAGATTAGATTAGAGTAAATTAGATCGAAACACTAGTTTTTATGAGATTTGGAGATTGATGCAACTTGGGGACCTTTGAAGATTCAAAGTAGGAGCAAGGAGGGAGCGTCAAATCTATAGACAATAGATTCTATCTTCTTTACTTCTACTATTTTTGTCTTTTAATGATTATTCAATTGTGGATTCTTAGTTTAAATTCAATAATCATGAACTAATTCTTTGTTTGAGATTACAATGGATCTTATTGTGTAGTTTATTTTAATATGTTTCGTTATCAATTATTATGTTCTATTGAGAGGATTGTCTATTGTGATTTGGACTTAATTGTTTAAATGCTTGGCCATCAATTACCGTGATAATCTATATGAACTCGAGAGATGAAGTATAGATTTAGATCTAATCATGATAGCATGTGTTCAGAATTTTGTTAATAGCTTAAACTTGATGAGTGTTAAGGTAGAGATATGCTTGACATCGCATGTAATCGGATAGAGAACTTATTCTTCAACCTTCTTCAATTGTAATTCACATAGAGATATAGTGGGTTAGTTGATTAAGGTGTTTAACGAATTTCTATCTTAATTGTGGATTGACGTTAATACGTTATTAGTGCATCGAGAGGTGGTTAATACTACTTTAGTGTTCTTGATTAACAATTCAGGATAGAGAATAATTGATGAGAAGTGTGTTAACTTAAATGAAGCAATAAGTGAAGTTGTGATCTTAAATCTCCATGGTCTTAATTTAATTAGTGGAATAGTAGTAAATTTATATAGTTTGTAATTCATTCGTTGAAATAAGATTGAGTTGGTTACGGGTTAGTACTTGGTGATTTTTATTAAATAATTCTCTGTGGGAACGATACTCAACTTATCACTTTATTACTTGTTGACCACGTATACTTGCGTGTTGTGCATAACTTTACCCAACAATAATCATGTTTTCATCAATGGTCCTGATCATGCCATAAAATAATTCATCTTTGCACCCTTGGCCGAAGAGAATCCATAGCCATAATTATATCAAAAACTGTCCATCAATGCACTACGGGCCAATGAGGACTTTTTCCACATCATTTGTAACATTACGGTCATGATTATACCGAATAATCCCTGGTCATAATCATATCAAGTCCATCTATGCACTACAGGCCACATATGACTTTGAACATAATATAAACATAAGGATGATGACAATGACATAATAATTCAATAAAACAAGTTCAAGAATTAATTTATCATGGAACCAACAACGTCCAAATTATCAACATTATACTGCTTCGTAGTGTAAAATTCAAGAATGCTCAGAAGAATATTTCCATGAAAAGATACTGGATGAATCGCAAATATCAAGGATATTCTACTAATTTCATGGAGTATAGAAGTCAAAACTTTAACCAACTGAGCATAATAGAATATATGAAACTGCAAATGGATCTGCACCCGCCATGCGGTAATTCCACGTATACAGATCATTTCCACAATTTAATAAGGAATGAATACAAAGGATCATTCACCATGCATGTGGTAATCCTCATAGACAGGTTATTCCAACAGAATAATAAAGAATGGAAGACTGCACAGACAGGTTATTCCCAACAAAATAATAAATAATGGAACCAGGTCCGGCGTAAACGCTCAAACAGGATATTCCGACAGAATAATAAATAATGGAACCAGGTCCGGCGTAAACGCACAAATAGGATATTCTGACAGAATAATAAATAATGGAACCAGGTCCGGCATAAACGCACAGACAGAATATTCCGACAGAATAATAAATAATAGAACCAGGTCCGGCGTAAACGCACAGACAGGATATTCCAACAGAATAATAAAGAACGAAATATTAGAAGAATTTCACCATGTATGCGGTACTTCGCATAAATAGGTTATTCCAACATAATAATAAAGAATGGAATAATAGAAGAATTTTACCAAGTATAGGGTATCCCGCGTATACAGGTTATTCCAACAGAATAATAAAGAATGGAATAACAGAAGTTCTCTTCATAAATAAGAAAGAAAGAATACCCCTTACGAGTACAACAAATAATATCCCCTACGAGTACAACAAATAATATCCCCTACCTTAGAAAGAAGAGTACTGGATATAGAAGTAGTGAAGTAGCAGAACACTTTTCTTCTTTCTCTCTATAGTTTCTCTCTCTAGAGTTTCAGTGAATTCGTAAGAAATAATGAATGAATGAGCTTCTATTTATAGAAGAATGGACTGCATAGTAACTAACTCATGAACGGTCCAGATTGATTTACTTTAATCTGACGGTCCATATTTAAAGCAAATTCTTTTAAATAAAATATAATATATTCTATTTATAATCTAATAAAACGAATAACTTTATAAAAGATTTTACTATGCAAACACTATGCAGATACTATGCATAATAAAATATAATATATTCTAATTATTGTCTAATAAAATAGATAACTTTATAAAAGTATTCTGTTTTATATAAAAAGATTTTACTATGCAAAACATTATGCAGACACTATGCATAATAGAATATAATATATTCTATTTATAGAATAACTTTATAAAAGTATTCAGTTTTATATAAAAAGTTTTTCTATTTTATTACATTAATAATACCAATAAAACAAAACTGAGTGACTTATCACGTAAGCATCAATAATCAATACTGTGTGCAACTATGCAACCACGCGTATTACTGTACTTTTACTACCGAGTAGTTCAACAGTATTAACGGTAAAACTTCCGCCGTTATTTTCATAAAATATTTTTATCGTTTTCTCAATCCGACAATAATTTTATTGCGGGGTCCACCAATGATTGTACTGTCATACGGATATTCCCCTACAAAAAGAATATTCCCCAACCAATCGAATATTATACAATAACTTGCATACTTTTCAAAATTTATAAATATTACCCACAACTATAACATTATCTCAAATCCACACCATAATATTAAAAAATACATTTTGAGAAAATTAAATCTTTATTCATAAAATATGGGGTCTCACAATTGGCCTGTAGTTCATTGATGGACAATTGTTGGTATGATTATTACTAGGGATTATTCGGTATAATCATGACCATTGATGATTACATGGATATCCTTGGCCCATAGTGCTGGGATAATTCGATGATGTGGTTTATTTATTAAGCTGAGTCTAAGCGATAAATTAATGATAAACTTTTTAAATCATAGAAGATAGTAGATATCATGCTCTACTTGACTCTTCTAATGGATTGCTTGTTCCGCTGTAGTTAAACTTGATGTTTATTATATTTTATCAGTTTAACATTGTTGAAGGCTAACGATAATTTATTCTGCATTATCTTAGTCATAATATTTCTTACTAGGCTAGTTGAGCTCGCCCTTTGTTTTCATTGTTCTCTTCAGGAAATGAGAATATAGCTAGGACTAGTCGGGGAACGGAGTGACGGTCCAGCTGTTTGTATTAGTAGTCCTCACTATTCAGTGAAATAGTGTGATAATAATTGTAATGAGGACTTTATTTGAGTTTGGATACTCTCTACGAGACATTATCCTTGTTGAAACTCTCAGCTACATTTTATCGTACTGTATAAAAGAAGTTTGTATTTAAATTCTATACCATGTATTTGGCGACTCAAGATAGGTGATGTATACCTATTTTTGGGGCGTCACAGTTGGTATCAAAGCTTAGGGATTTGATCCCTGGCTGAGATGTGAGACAAGAACTAGGAGGGGAGAGAGGGGGAATTCATTCGCTAGTATGACCTACCTAAGTTTATTTGATATTTATTTGGTCGTTCAGAGTATATGGATAATATGTGACATGTCAATTAACCCTTATTTTGTGGCAGTATTTGAAAATGGCTTCCGAAAATGTTGAGATAAGCAATGAAGCACATAAAACCGTTGAGTCACCAACGATTAATACCCAGGATAATGTGCATCAGGATGGCAATAATCCTCAGGAAAACAACGCTGATAACATGATGAACGATGGAATGTTTAGAGGATTTATGCAATTCATGCAACATCAGGCGAGAACGACTCCTGTTTAAAATACAGGTGGAAACACTGGCAACTCTCGAACAGTCACTGCTAAACAGTTCAAGGAGCTGGGACCACCGAAGTTTATTGGAGAGCCAAAACCACTTAAGGCGGAGACGTGGATAAATTAGATCACCAAGATATTTGATGTCTTAGGATGCTTCGAGGAGCAAAAGGTTCCCTTTGCCACCTTTATGTTGCGAGGAGAGGCAGATTACTAGTGGAAATCGGTAAAGCGTACTCAACCTGCCGCACTGAAGATGTCTTGGGAGAAATTCCAAGAACTGTTCAACGACAAGTACTTTCCCGAAAGTATTCATCACATGAAGGAGGTAGAGTTCATCAAGCTGGAGCGGAACAATATGACTGTGTCACAGTACAAAGCTAAGTTTGCCGAGTTGTCCTAGTTTACGTCCCACTTGGTTGATAAAGAGGAGAGAATGACGCATATGTTTCTAAGAGGTTTGAAACCCGAGATACATCAATACTTAATTTCTGACAAACTGTGTTTGTATTCAGATGTTGTAAATAGGGCTCAGTTATTGGAGCGCGATAACGAGTCAACTCAACCCAAAGAGACGAGCCAGCAAAATGATAATACCAGTGGTAGCAGTCATCTAAGCGGTAACAACAAACGTGGAGGGAATCAACATGCCAGAAATGGTAACCACTTCGGTGGAAATCATAGCCAAGATAATAGAAGTGGAAATTTTAAGAAGAGGAGATTCAACAATGATGGAAAGACGTCATCACCAGCACCTGTTATTAAGGAAGGGGAACGACAGCCAATCGTATATTACAAATGCAGAGGGGAGGAACATATCAGTCTGAACTGTACGCAAAAATCCAAAGCGTGTTATAATTGTGGAAGAAAAGGTCACCAAGTCTGATTTTGTTGTGCACCGAAGTCAAGTCCAGCTGGGATGGGGGCATCAAAGGCCGTCCCAGACAAGACAAGACCAGTAATTCAAGGGAGAGCATTTGTTGTAACCTCCCAAAAAGCGAGGAATCTGAACGAGGTGATCACGGGTAAGCTAATAATCAACTCTAACGAAGTATATACCTTATTGATACCGGTTCTACCCATTCTTTTATTTCTCCTACTTGCGCTCAACGTTTAAATTTGACTCCGGAGAAATTAGACTTTGACTTATCTGTTGAAACTCCGTTGGGAGAAACCTTCATTACATCCACTGTTTATAAGTCTTGTTTGATTCAAATCGGTAACCGCACGTTACCTGTCGATCTTATCTCATTAAAAATACTTGCATTTGACGTGATTATAGGGATTGATTGGTTAACTACTCATCATACTAAAATTGATTATTTTCGTAAGGTTGTTAGCTTTCATATTCCTAATCAACCTATTATGCGAATTCAAGTGACCAAACCATTAAAATCAATCACGGTCATCTCAAGCCATAGAGCTATTCATTTATTAAAAAACGGATGTCAAGCTTTCATAGCTCATGTCACAGATTTTAACAAAAATACATCAGATTTGAATGATATTTCTATTGTTAATAAATTTCCTGACGTATTTCCCGAATAACTTCCTGGCCTACCCCCGGAGCGTGAAATCGAGTTTGGCCATGATCATACTAGTCAACAATTCATCTTTACACTACTGGCCAAAGAGAACCCATAGTCACGATCATACCAATAATCTACCCATCTTTACACTCAAGTGAAAGAGAAATTCCATCACTAGGGTTATAAAAATGTTATATATGATAATAAAAATAATATGATCAAAACATGAATTTAATTTTAAGAGCAATATTCATAAATCAACGATAATTTGGTCAGAAAAAGAAACTAAGTTTGTCGTGAATAGTAACTCATGAATAGTAACTCGTGAATAGTAATCCGTATTCATACATAGTACCTTATATGTATATAATGTAATATACGTAAATAATGTAATATACGTAAATAGTGTTGTATACATAAATAGTGTCGTATACGTGAATATTAACCCTAGCACAAAAAGGTAAAAATTTCACAATAAAATTCCTGGTTGGAATTTCAGATATAGTGCTGAAAGAAACTTGCACTGAATAGCAACTCTCAAAGTATCTAAATACTCACAAAATACGCTCGATAATATATAGAGAGAAAGCTTATAATTCTGGTGTGATTTTTAATTCTAACTAAGCACCCTATTTATAGGAAAATGCTAGAACGCTTAAGGAGACTAAATTAATAAAATATTAATAAAAGTTTTTTCTATGCACACCTCTTTGAATAAAACTCAGCCACCACAAGTGGGGCCCACCAAAAATTAGCCAACATCCACAACAACCAAAAGTGGGGCCCACCCAGATTTTTAATAAAAATATTTATTTCCAAAACTTCAATAATTTATAATAAATAACCCTTTTATCAGAAAAATTCAAATCTCATGTCTATTCTATAGAAAATTTTATTCTCTACAACTTTGTAGAAGAAAGTTTTTCTAAATTCCGCCTCTAACATAGAGAGAAAGGCTTACCGAAATTTCTGCTACAACGATTTCTTAATCAGTCACATCTTAAAATTCATAACAAATCATACATTAATCTTTAACGGTTCAACATTTTTGGACATATAATCAACTTATATATGTATAACATATCCAAAAATTACAACGATCCAACAGTCGGATTATAACTCACGCAATATAGATTAAGAACACTGATTTTTCGGACAATGAGTCCTTTGGACCAGTTTCATTCAAACAGTCACCACGAAATATCCACAAAGAATTTTTGGGTGATTCAAATTTTTGCGTTTAGCTTACTTTCAGGGCTTTCTTTTGATATATGGCTCGTCTCCTAACTCATTATACACAAAGAGTTATGGATTTTACAAAATCAAGTAATAAACTAATTTTCTGAAAATTTCCAAATTTTGTTCTTCTTTTGATTTCTAGATTTCTCTCATTTGATTCATGTACCGTGAATTTAGTGTAAAAATATCACCATTATTATATTATTATATAACCACATTATACATTTATAATGTAATGTAATAATATATTGGAATAAATTATTTTATCAGAAAAGATAAAATATCAATTTTCAACAATTGTCACTTTTCTAAAAATTCATCCATTTATATCCTTATTAAAATAAATATTTCATTATCATATAGATCAATAAGTAATTATTCATAAATAATATTACAGAATCACACTTATGACAATAAGATCGTTCCTAGGAAAGAGGGGGCTTTCCAATAAGGATTTCTCCTTACTGGCGCGCAATTAGATGACCAAACCCCTTTCCTAGACAGAACTTCCTTAGACATTGTCAATAATGTTATCTAACAGTATTATTTAAATAATATGAATTATTGATTTGATAATGAAAATATTGTACAGTGATAATTATTGAAACAACAATAATATAAAATATCCACGTAACAATTATTGAATCAATAAAATAAAATATTGAACAGTAATTACTGTAACAATTATTGAGTAGTGCCTTCTTACGTAAGAATCAATAATCCAAAAATATTATGCAATATTGTGTGTTACTGTGCAACAACGCGAATTAATTTACTTTACCCACCGGGTATTCCAACAGTTTTAACGGTAACAACTACGCCATTATTTATAAAAAAAACTCATACTTGTCATTTTCTTCATCCGACATTTATTCTGTTATGGGGCCCACAAATGGATGCGCCGTTGTACGAATATTCTCCGACAGTAAAAATATTCCACGACCAAACGAATATTCCCCGACAACAATGAGTATTTTATAACCACTTGCTTATTTAAAATATTTACATATATCACCCTTAACTTTAACCTTTTATCAATTTAACCATTTACTGAATAGTAATTATAAGAAAAATTGAATACTTTTATTTCATAAAATTCAGGGTCTTACAACTGTACTTTTACCACTGGTTAGTTCAACAGTTTAACGGTAAAACTTTAGCCGTTATTTTTATAAAAAAGACATTTTCGTCGTTTTCTAACTCCAACAATTCTTTTGTTGTAGGGTCCACCAATGATCGTGCCATCATACGAATGTTCCCTGTTAAAACGAATATTCCCCGACCAATCGAATATTTTATAACAATGTGCTTACTTTGCAAAATTTATAAATATTACCCACAACTATAATATTATATCAAATCCACACCATAATATTCAAAAATATATTTTTAGAAAAATTAATCTTTATTCATAAAAGTTAGGGTCTTACACAAGACCTTGAGCATTTCATTCTTTCTTTGAAAAGGACAACCCGACACCAAGTCCATAAGTCCGATATATGTTACGAGCACGTCTAGGTGATCAGCCTATAGTACTCTATCTTGTACAACACTACTTGTTTAAACGTATCTACGTTTAAGTTTTGGCAACCTCACGTGCCTGTCGTTTGACGACAAAACATTTGTTTATTCATACTTGGTCTTTCTTTGAAATCCATACTAAAAAGTTGGCAAAAGATAACAACATTGATAATATTTTGATAGATTATAAGGAAATCCACAAAACACATTAAGCCTTAGCCGAAGGAATTGGCTTCGACTTCATTTTACATCAATTTATGTGTAAGATACATGAATCACAAAGCTTGTCCATAAAGAACATAGACAAGGGTTCAGAACACTTGCCTTCAGCATCTTCTATAATTAATATACTTTTCCTTTGAGTCTTTATGGATTCTACTATACATAATCACATAACATACCACATTAGGTCATGAACAATCAAGTATGGTCACTAATTTATCTTACCCTTCTTCTCAATCTAATCATTCCTTAGATTGATTAATATCCATTAAGGTTTATCTTATTACTTTGTATTTACATTCTCGTAACCTTTCGTCAACTTTTAGTTGTGATTCTCAAGGTTATTATCATCCCTAAGGATGTTACTTTAAGTTAATTAAAGTTATAATTCACCTTCAATCAACTTCTATTTCTTTTACCTTCATTGTTATTCATTACTGTCATTTTCCTAGTGCTGGCGCTGCGGCGCCAGCTTTCCTTATAAGGCTCGCGCTGCAGTGTGAGTTCACAGTGTCTAAGTCTCAGCCTTGGCGCTGCGGTGCCATTCTTCCTACTCTGTATCGCGTTACGGTGCCACTTCCCAGTGTGCAAGGGTTGGTCTTGGCGCTGCGGCGCCAACTTTAAACCCTTGGGCCGCATTGCGGCGCCAACCCTATGCCTCAGAGAATTTTCTCAGGCATTTTCTTCTGCAACTTTTCCGGGCTCATAACTTACTCATTATAAGTCGGATTTGACTCGTTCAAAATCCATTAGCTCACATATCACGTGTACTACGATTTCATTAGAAAGCTTACATTTTCGAATCCGTTAACACGGAATTCACCGATTAAGTTCTTTATTGAGCGTTCGTTAAACGTTTGTGAACGTTCAAAGCTCCTTTCTTCGTTCTAAGTCGGAATTTGACCATTTTCGAGTCCACAACTCTAAAATGAAAATTTAGACTATTCTTCTTCGAAAACCAATGTTTCTGAGTTAAACGGTGACTTTTGACTTTCATTTAGAGAATTTCACGATTTCGACGATTATCGTCTAATCTCGTAAATTTCGTCATAACTTCGTTACTTGATATTTTTACACCGTTCAAAATGGATTCATTCCATCATTCTATCATCCTAACTAAACATATTTCATCTTATTTTATACACGATGGTTTTAAACTTGTCCATCAACAACAAAATGACAATTTTTCAAATGTTCTTCATTAGTTCATAACTTCTATGATTATGATTCACTTGTAACATGACTTATTAAGGTTTAAGTCCTCTATTAGCCATCTTTGTTCCTCCTTATAATACATGTTTCACCAATATTTACTTATTTATCAAACTATAAATGAAGAGATGAATCATGGTCTAGGATTCCTTACCTTTTTGTGTTCTTAACTTTCTTTCTTCTTCTTTCCTTCTTGATATAGCAAGTCTAGCTCTTACTTTTCTCTAAATATAATCTAAGATGTTAGTGAAATGAACAAGGCACAAAATGACTAACAACCTCTCTTATTTATAGGATTTTTAAGGTGAGGGCATAAGGGTCTTTAGGCCATCCCACCTCCATACTTCCACCTCCTTACTATTCATTTCTTGTTCCCCACAACACTTATCCATTGCTTGGCCACCAAGTGGCCAGCCATGACTCACCTATGGGGCCCACAAGGGTTGCCCCATGGGTTTTGCTAACTCGGTTACCCATCGTTTCGATCCACGGGTCCGGTTCTTGGTTCGGGCTTAGGTTTAATTACTTTGGGCCTAAAGTTGGGCTTGCATTTCTTATCTTTGGGCCTTAACAAGTTTGCACTTGGGCTTGCCCAAATCCTACACAATTCCTACAAGTCCATTATAATTGGCTTAATGCTTATAACGTATAATCCTTGTATTCTCTACGTATACTAGTTTGTATAATCATTTATCATATACGTTATACTATCTTTCGTATATACTTGTATAATACTTTGTATCATACTCGTATTCATTGCTTCACATAATACTTGCTTATTATACGATCGTCAATCATTCCATCTTTACTTTCCTTAAAATTCTCAAACTTAGTATGTAAAACCCCAACGTTTTGAATAAAGATGAATTTTCTATAAATATTATTTTTGAATATTATGGAGTGATATTGATATAATGTTATAGTTGTGGGTAATATTTATAAATTTTGCAAAGTACACAAGTTGTTATATAATACTCGATTGGTCGGGGAATATTCGTTTTAACAGGGAATATTCGTACAACGGCACAATCATTGGTGGACCCCACAACGGAATTATTGTCAGATTGAGAAAATGACAAAAATACTTTATGAAAATAACGGCGGAAGTTTTACTGTTAACTGTTGAAACACCCGGTGTTAAAAGAACAGTAATACGCGTGGTTGCATAGTAGCACACGGTATTAATTATTGATGCTTACGTGATAAGTCACTCAGTTTTGTTGGTATTATTAATGTAATAATACAGAAAATCTTTTTATGTAAAACAGAATACTTTTATAAAGTTATTCTATAAATAGAATATATTATATTCTATTATGCATAGTGTTGCATAGTGTCTGCATAGTGTTTTGTATAGTAAAATTTTTTATATAGTTATTCGTTTTATAAGATTATAAATATAATATATTTTATTTTATTTAAAAGATTTTGCTTTAAATATGGACCGTCAGATTAAAGTAAATCAATCTGGACCGTTCATGAGTTAGTTACTATGCAGTCTATTTTTCTATAAATAGAAGCTCATTCCTTTATTATTTTCTTACGAATTCACTGAAACTCTATAAAGATAAACTATAGAGAGAAAGAAGAAAGTATTCTGCTACTTCACTCCAGTACTCTTCTTCTTAAGATAGGGAATATTATTTGTTGTACTCGTAAGGGGTGTTATTCTTTTGTATTCATGAAGAGAACTTATGTTATTCCATTCTTTATTATTCTGTTGGAATAACTTGTATACGCGGGCTACCCTATACTTGGTGACATTCTTCTATTATTTTGTCTTTACTATTCTGTTGGACTATCCAGTGTCTGCGTTTTACGCCGGACCTGATTCCGTCTATATTATTATTTTGTTGGAATATCCTGTCTGTGCGTTTTACGTCGGACCTAGTTTCGTCTTTATTATTATTCTGTTGGAATATCCTGTCTGTGCGTTTTACGTCGGACCTGATTCCGTCCTTATTAGTATTCTGTTGGAATAACCTGTCTATGCGAAGTACCGTATGCATGGTGATTTCTGTTGTTATTCCATTCTTTATTATTCTGTTGGAACATCTTGTCGGTGCGAATTTCGCCAGACCTGGTTCCGTTATTTAGTATTCTGTTGGAATAACCTGTCTATGCAAAGTACCGCATGCATGGTGATTTTTTTTGTTATTCCATTCTTTATTATACTCGGTTGGTTAAAGTTTTGACTTCTATACTCCATGAAATTAGTGGAATATCCTTGATAATTGCGCTTCATCCAGTATTTTTTCATGGAAATATTCTTCTGAGCATTCTTGAATTTTACTCTACAAAGCAGTATCATGTTGGCAATTTGGACGTTATTGGTTCTTGGATAAATTAATTCGTGAACTTGTTTTATTAAATTCTTATATCATTGTCATCATCCTCATATTTATATTTTTTTTGAAAGTCATCTGTGGCCTGTAGTGCATAGATGGACTTGGTATGATTATGACTAGGGATTATTCGGTGTAATCATGACCGTAATATTACAAATGATGTGGTAAAAGTCCTCATTGGCCCGTAGTGCATTGGTGGACAGTTGTTGGAATGATCATGACCATAAATGAATGCATAAATATTCTTGGCCCGTAGTGCATGGATAATTGTGGTCGTGATACTAAAGAATATCTTTGGCCGTAGTGCAGGGGTGATTCGATGATGTGAATTATTTATTAAGCTGAGTCTCAGCGATAAAAGTTATGAAAAACCTTTTAAATCATAGAAGATAGTAGATTTTATTCTCTACTTGACTCTTCTAATGGATTGCTTATTTTCGCTACAGTTAAACTTGATGTTTGTTATATTGTATCAGTTTAACATTGTTTAAGGCTAATGATAATTTATTCTGCATTATCTTAGTCATAATATTTTTTACTGGGTTAGTTGAGCTCACCCTTTCTTTCACTGTTCTCTTCAAGAAATGAGAACGTAGCTAGGACGAGTCAGGGAACGGAGTGATGGTCCGGATGATAGTATTAGCTAGTAGTCCTCACTATTCTGTTAAATAGTGTGACAATAAATGTAATGAGGATTCATTCTGAGAGTGGATATTGTCAAGAAGACAGTATTTGTATTTAAAATCACAGCTCTCTTGTTATATAATTAAGATTGTATTTATGTTCTGTACCATGTATTTGGCGACTCAGAATAGGTGATGTACACCTATTTTGGGGGCGTCACAGTTGGTATCAAAGTTTAGGGATATGATCCATGGCTAAGATGTGAGACTAGAACTAGGAGGGGAGAGACGGGGAATTCTTTCGCTAGTATGACCTACCTAAGTTTATTTGGTATTTAATTGGTCGGTCAAAGTATAGGGATAATATTTTATATATTAATTAACCTTTGTTTAGTGGCAGTATCTGAAAATGACATCTGAGAATGTTGAAAATAGCCATGGAGCACAAGAGACCATTGAGTCTCCACATATCAATAATCAGGAGAATGTGCATCAGGAAATCGACAATACTCATGCAAATAACAACACTGACCAAATGATGAATGATGGATTGTTCAGAGGCTTTATGCAATTCATGCAACATCAGGCGAGAGCGGCTCCTGTTCAAAATGTAGGTGGAAACACTGGAAACTCTCGGATGGTCACTACTAAACAGTTCAAGGAGCTGGGACCACCAGAGTTTATTGGAGAGCCAAAACCACCTAAGGCGGAAGCATGGATAAAGCAGATCACCAAGATATTTGATGTCTTGGGATGCTCCGAGGAGCAAAAGGTCCCCTTCGCCACCTTCATGTTGCGTGAAGAGGCAGATTACTGGTGGGAATCTGTAAAACGTACCCAGCCTGATGCGCTCAAGATGTCTTGGGAAAAGTTCCAAGAGCTATTCAACGACAAGTACTTTCCCGAGAGTATTCGTCACATGAAAGAGGTGGAGTTTATCAAGTTGGAACAAAATAATATGACCGTGTCGCAATACGAGGCTAAATTTGCTGAGTTATCTCTGTTTGCATCCCATTTGGTCGATAATGAGGAGCGAATAACGCGAATGTTTTTAAGAGGTTTAAAACTAGAGATACGTCAATATCTTATTTCTTATAAACTATGTTTGTACTCAGATGTTGTAAATAGGGCTCAGTTATTGGAGCGCGGTAACGAGTCAAAGCAACCAAGAGAAAGCAGTCGACAACATGAAAATACCAGTGGTATCAGTCATCGAAGCGGTAACAACAAACGTGGAGGGAATCAACATGTTAGAAATGGTAACCACTTCGATGGTAATCATGGCCAAGACAGTAAAAATGGATATTTCAAGAAAAAGAGATTCAACAATAATGAAAAGACATCAGCACCAGCAACCGTGGTTAAGGAAGGAGAATGACCACCTATCATATGCTTCAAATGCGGAGGGGAGGGACATATCAGTCTAAACTGCGCGATGCCATCCAAAGCGTGTTATAATTGTGGAAGAGAAGGTCACCTAGCCCGATTTTGTCGTTCACCGAAGACAAGTTCAGCTAGGATGAAGGCACCAAAGGCCGTCCCAGAAAAGTCAAAGCCGGTGGTGCAAGGGAGAGCATTTGTCGTGACCTCCCAAAAAGCAATGAACCCGAACGAGGTCATAACGGGTAAGCTTATCATAAACTCTAGCGAAGTCTATACCTTATTTGATACCGGTTCTACCCATTCTTTTATTTCTCCTACTTGCGCTCAACGATTAAATTTGACTCCGGAGAAATTAGACTTTGACTTATCTGTGGAAACTCCGTTGGGAGAAACCTTCATTACATCCACTGTTTATAAGTCTTGTTTGGTTCAAATCGGTACCCTTACATTACCTGTCAATCTTATTTCATTGAAAATACTTGCATTTGATGTGATTCTAGGTATTGATTGGTTAACTACTCATCATGCAAAATTTGATTATTTTCGTAAGGTTGTTAGCTTTCATATTCCTAACCAACCTATTATGCGAATTCAAGTAACCAAACCATTAAAATCAATCACTGTCATCTCAAGCCATAAAGCTATTCGTTTATTGAAAAACGGATATCAAGCTTTCTTAGCTCATGTCACGGATCTAAACAAAAATGCGTCAGTTTTGAATAATATTTCTATTGTTAATGAATTTCCTTATGTATTCCCTGAAGAACTTCCTGGCCTACCCCAGAGCGTGAAATTGAATTTTGTATCGACTTTGAACCCGGTACAAAACCGATTTCCAAAGCCCATATCGAATGGCTCCTATTGAACTTCAGGAGTTAAATACTCAACTATAGGAATTGTTAGACATTGGCTTTATTCTTCCTAGTACTTCTCCTTGAGGTGCTCCTGTTCTATTCGTGAAGAAGAAAGATGGGAGTATGCAACTTTGTATTGATTATCGGGAGTTAAATCATGTCACCATCAAAAATAGGTACCTATTGCCACATATTAATGACCTGTTTGACCAATTGCAAGGAGCCAAATTCTTTTCAAAGATTGATCTTCGTTCCGGAGATCACCAATTGAATATTAGAACCGATGACATTCCAAAGATCGCTTTCAGAACTCGGTACGGGCATTATGAATTCCTAGTCATGTCCTTTGGATTGACTAATGCTCCTGCTGCCTTCATGGATATGATGAACCGAGTATTCAAGGAATATTTGGATCACTTTGTGGTCGTTTTTATTGATGACATCCTTATTTATTCCAAAAGCCGTGAAGATCATGAGCAACACTTGAGACTGATACTCTAAAAGCTTCGTGAATACAAGTTTTATGCCAAGTTGAAGAAATGCGAGTTCTAGCTTGAGGAAGTAGCATTCCTTGGGCACGTGGTATCAAGTCATGGAATATCTGTTGACCCAGCAAAGATTGAAGCTATTCAAAGTTGGGAGCAACCTAAATCAGTGACCGAAGTACGTAGCTTTCTCGGCTTAGCTGGTTATTATCGGAGATTCGTAGAAGGATTTTCTCGAATCGCTATTCCACTACCTCAGCTGACTCAGAAAGATACAAAGTTCGGTTGGAGCGAGGAATGTGAGAAGAGTTTTCAAGAACTCAAGAGGAGACTCATTTCAGCACCTGTTCTGACAATACCATCTGGTTCGGAGGGATTTGTCATCTACAGTGATGCTTCGGGCAAAGGGTTAGGATGTGTTCTCATGCAACATGGGAAAGTCATAGCCTATGCCTCACGACAACTCAAAGAATATGAGAGAAATTATCCTACTCATGATCTAGATTTGGTAGCTGTTATCTTTGAACTAAAGATTTGGAGGCATTACTTGTATGGGGAAAAAGTGGAGATCTTTATGGATCATAAAAGCCTCAAATATTTCTTCACTCAAAAGGAACTCAACATGCGACAACGACGTTGGCTTGGACTGTTGAAAGATTATGATCATACCATCCAATACCATCCTGGAAAAGCGAACGTGGTAGCTGACGCATTGAGTAGAAGATCATATGCGGGTACGAGTGCAATATTAACAATGCAAAGGCCTATTTTGTGTGACTTGCAAAGGATGGAAATAGAGTTAAAGACTTCAGGGACCCATGTGATGATGGCGAACATACGAGTAGAACCGAATTTAATTGATAAAGTTAAAGCTGCTCAAGTTACAGACCTGGAGCTGATGCGTATGAGGAAGAAAGTGCAAGAAGGTGCTATGCCGGAAGCAAGAATCGATGAAGAAGAAATACTTCGAGTCAACTCCAGACTTTGTGTACCTAACGACCCTGATTTAAAGTATAAAATCATGATGGAGGCGCACAATACGCCGTTTTCAATCCATCCTGGGAGTACCAAAATGTATCATGATCTTTGACATACATTTTAGTGGGGCAATATGAAGAGAGAGATAGCGTTGTTTATCTCAAGGTGTCTAATGTGTCAACGAGTCAAGGCGGAGCATTAAGTACCAAAAGGTCCATTGCAACCACTTGAAATTCCAGAATGGAAGTGGGAGCACATTACCATGGATTTTATTACCGGTCTTCCTAAGGTTTCTCAAGGTATAGATGCGATTTGGGTCATTGTTGATAGATTGACCAAGTCTGCTCATTTCTTACCGATACGAGAAACTTATACACTTGAACGTCTTGCTCGTATATACATAAATGAAATTGTAAGACTACATGGTATGCTAGTATCCATAGTTTCTGATCGAGACCCAAGATTCACTTCACGATTTTGGGTTAGTTTGCAGAAAGCTATGGGCACAGATTTACGATTTAGCTCGACATATCATCCTCAGACGGACGGATAGTCGGAGAGGACTATTCAAACTCTTGAAGATCTATTAAGACTCTGTGTCCTTGATTTCAAGGGAAGTTGGGATAAGTTCTTACCATTGGTGGAGTTTTTCTACAACAACAGTTATCAAGCAAGTATTGGCATGGCTCCATTCGAAGCGTTGTATGGAAGAAAGTGTCGTTCTCCAGTATGTTGGGATGAGGTGGGTGAAGCAACTTTGTTGGGACCGGAGTTGGTACGTATGACTACGGAAAAGATTTAAACGATCCGGCAACGTATAAAAACCTCACAAAATCGACAAAAGAGTTATGTTGATCTTCATCGAAAGGATGTGGAATTCGATATAGGAGATCATGTGTTGTTATGAGTTGCTCCGTGGAAAGGAGTTACGATATTTGAAAAAAGAGGAAAGCTCAATCCTCGATTCATTGGCCCATTTTTAATCCTCGGTCAAGTAGGAACTGTGGCCTATAGACTCGCTTTACCGCCAAGTATGTCTCGTGTTCATAACGTTTTTTACATATCCATGTTACGTAAATATGTGGAAGACCCGAACCACATTATTAAGTTAGAACCGGACGTAATAGCAAAAGATTTGACGTATGTGGATTCTACGCTCCAAGGTTATACCTCAAGTCAAAGTTTTGTGGAAAAATCACGATGTTGAGGAAATGACTTGAGAGTTAGAATCTGAAATAAAATCAAGGTATCCTTACCTCTTCAATATACCAGGTACGTACCCTAATTTCGAGGGCGAAATTTCATAAGAAGGGGAGATTGTAAAACCCCAACTTTTTGAATAAAGATGAATTTTCTAAAAATATTATTTTTGAATATTATGGAGTGAAATTGATATAATGTTATAGTTGTGAGTAATATTTATAAATTTTGCAAAGTACGCAAGTTGTTATATAATATTCGATTGGTCGGGGAATATTCGTTTTAACAGGGAATATTCGTATAACGGCACAATCATTGGTGGACCCCACAACAGAATTATTGTCGGATTGAGAAAACGACAAAAATACTTTATGAAAATAACGGCGAAAGTTTTACAGTTAACTGTTGAAACACCCGGTGTTAAAAGTACAGTAATACGCGTGGTTGAATAGTAGCACACGGTATTAATTATTGATGCTTACGTGATAAGTCACTCAGTTTTGTTGGTATTATTAATGTAATAATACAATTTTTTTATATAAAATAGAATACTTTTATAAAGTTATTCTATAAATAGAATATATTATATTCTATTATGCATAGTATTGCATAGTATCTGCATAGTATTTTGTATAGTAAAATCTTTTTATATAAAACAGAATACTTTTATAAAGTTATCTGTTTTATTAGACAATAATTAAAATATATTATATTTTATTATGCATAGTATTTGCATAGTGCCAGCATAGTGTTTGCATAGTAAAATCTTTTATAAAGTTATTCATTTTATTAGATTATAAATAGAATATATTATATTTTATTTAAAAGATTTTGCTTTAAATATGGATCGTCAGATTAAAGTAAATCAATCTGGACCGTTCATGAGTTAGTTACTATGCAGTCCATTTTTCTATAAATAGAAGCTCATTCCTTCATTATTTTCTTACGAATTCACTGAAACTCTAAAGAGATGAACTATAGAGAGAAAGAAGAAAGTATTCTGCTACTTCACTACTTATATATACAGTACTCTTTTTCTTAAGGTAGGGAATATTATTTATTGTACTCGTAAGGGGTGTTATTCTTTTGTATTCATGAAGAGAACTTATGTTATTCCATTCTTTATTATTCTGTTGGAATAACCTGTATACGCGGGCTACCCTATACTTGGTGACATTCTTCTATTATTCCGTCTTTACTATTTTGTTGGAATATCTTGTCTGTGCGTTTTACGCCGGACTAGATTCCGTCATTATTATTATTCTGTTGGAATATCCTGTCTGTGCGTTTTACACCGGACCTGGTTCCGTCTTTATTATTATTCTGTTGGAATATCCTATCTGTGCGTTTTACGCCGGACATGATTCCGACCTTATTAGTATTCTGTTGGAATAACCTGTCTATGCGAAGTATCGCATGCATGGTGATTTCTTTTGTTATTCCATTCTCTATTATACTCAGTTGAAACATCTTGTCGGTGTGAATTTCACCAGACCTGGTTCCGTTATTTAGTATTCTGTTGGAATAACCTGTCTATGCGAAGTACCGCATGCATGGTGATTTCTTTTGTTATTCCATTCTCTATTATACTCAGTTGGTTAAAGTTTTGACTTCTATACTCCATGAAATTAGTGGAATATCCTTGATAATTGCGCTTCATCCAGTATCTTTTCATGAGAATATTCTTCTGAGCATTCTTGAATTTTACTCTACAAAGCAGTATCATGTTGACAATTCGGACGTTATTGGTTATTGGATAAATTAATTCTTGAACTTGTTTTATTGAATTCTTATATCATTGTCATCATCCTCATATTTATATTTTTTGAAAGTCATCTGTGGCCTGTAGTGCATAGATGGACTTGGTATGATTATGACTAGGGATTATTCGGTGTAATCATGACCGTAATATTACAAATAATGTAGTAAAAGTCCTCATTGGCCCGTAGTGCATTGATGGACAGTTGTTGACATGATCATGACAATAAATGAATACACAAATATTCTTGGCCCGTAGTGCATAGATAATTGTGGTCGTGATACTAAAGAATATCCTTGGCCGTAGTGCAGGGGTGATTCGATGATGTGGATTATTTATTAAGCCGAGTCTCAGCGATAAAAGTCATGAAAAACCTTATAAATCATAGAAGATAGTAGATTTTATTCTCTACTTGACTCTTCCAATGGATTGCTTGTTTCCGCTACAGTTAAACTTGATGTTTGTTATATTGTATCAGTTTAACACTGTTTAAGGCTAATGATAATTTATTCTGCATTATCTTAGTCATAATATTTTTTATTGGGCTAGTTGAGCTCACCCTTTCTTTCACTGTTTTCTTCAAGAAATGAGAACGTAGCTGGGACGAGTCGGGGAACGGAGTGATGGTCCGGATGATAGTATTAGCTAGTAGTCCTTACTATTCTGTTAAATAGTGTGATAATAAATGTAACGAGGACTCATTCTGAGAGTGGATATTGTCTAGAAGACAGTATTTGTATTTAAACTCACATCTCTCTTGTTGTATAATTAAGATTGTATTTATGTTCTGTACCATGTATTTGGCGACTCAGAATAGGTGATGTATACCTATTTTGGGGGAGTCACATAGTACACAGGCGAAAAGCTGCGTTTGTCATAACTGAATTATTATTACATAATCCATCATTCCTTATTATTCTATCGTTACGTATTTCCCGGAAGTTCAAAAATAATTCCCGAGCAGAAATGGATGAATAGTATTTTTCGGAAATTTTTTCGAAAAACTTTTATTTTCGTTTTGAAAATTCAAACACTTTAATTCTACCACGTAGCCATAATACTATGACTTCACGACATTTTTAGGTTATAGAACAACCTTCATCTTGCTTACTCAATATAATAACATATATTATAATTTTATTCATTATTTAATTAAATAAAATTATTTTACAAATAATTCGATTTTCTCGGTCGTTACATCTTTTTCTTTTCTCAAATATTTAGAAATCTTTGAAAGTCTTTAGAGATGAGGTTAGACTTTGGATATGAGTATCTCTTCATCTAAAGTCTGTCAAACTCCACCATTTAATAAAAATAAAAAAATTTATGATTTTTTGAATACCGAAATACTTTTATAGGTTTTATAAAAGTCTCCATTCAATATAACCTAACTTTAATTTTTTTTAATTGAATACATGCTGCTTAGGTCCCAATGTTATTACTTGCTCGACCTAATTATAGAGAGGGGCGTTAATATATTTTACTCTTAAACTAGTTAATCATCTCAAACGGCTTCTCATTCTTCCAGCCAAACACTGTTACGCATACTCCCTCCTCCCTGCCGTGCCTAGACTTTAAGATAGTTCAATCAAGTTAGTTTTCTTTCTTTCTTTCTTTCAATATATTTACATAATATCTCAACATTTTCTTCTAGGATTTTATCTTTTTGAATTTGGGTAAGATCTATAATAGCTACTTAGGCTTTGTTTGGTGTACCGATTGATCAATTTCTCATGAATTGGTGTGTTTTTTAGATTTAAATTTTGGTGCCCAATATGTTTGCAAACTTCAGACAATATGGAGTAGTCCTCAGTTCTCTGTGATTATGTAATTTTGGGAAAATTGAAGGCGGGTGCAGGGCGGGTATGGGATCAGTCTAGGCGGGGGCGGGGGTGAGGATTGTATAGGCGGGGCAGGTGCGGGGAATGGTCTCCCGGACCATACTCGCCCTGTTGCCAGGCCTAGTTAAAAGTCAAAAGAGTTTAACGGATTTTGGAAAGGTTTTTAACAATTTGTATGCTCAATGAGTCTCAAGAGTTGAGTATTGGGTTCAATGATATAAAAACGACTTCAGTTTAACGGGCAAAAGTGTATTTGACGCACTGACCGACAGTTGATGCAACAATTTGTGCCTTTGGATCTGTTATTAGTTTAACAGTTCCACAGTTAATTGTTTTGATAGTGAAAAACCATAAGTTGGTTTCTCTCATTTTTCTGCTGCTATATGTGATTACTTGTGTTAGTTTTTTCCTTTAGCTGTTTGCATTATCAATGTATTGTCATTTCAACTTGCTTTTGTTTTGCAGAAATAAAATTGTCTTGCTTATACTGGAGTTTCAGTGTAGACAGGACGAATCATTAACTCATTTCAAGTTACTCATTGATATACTTACTATGTTGGAAGATTCTGTAGTAACTATTAACTTGGATGCTTTACATTATTTGAAATTTGCTATTGGTGCATGTAGTCAGCTCTAGTTCATGCAAGGGGGAAGGAACACTCCATCTCCTTCAGAATCCCTACAACCTCCTGTTCCTGGGCAATTGACTCGTCCCACTTTTCTACAAGGAACAGCCGCACAAATAATGCCACCACCTCAAGGGCGCTCACCTGTTGGGTTCTCTAAGGGAGTCTCATCAGATTCTGTAAATCCTCAGTCAATGCTAAAAGATCAGTCCATAAAATCGGTATGTGTTTTTCTTCATTACTGCATATCTTTCACGTTCAGGTAACTTATGGAATTGTATAAGCTGGTCAATTGGGTAAAGCATAATTATCCCAAATATAGAAATATACAATGAAGAACTAAGTTCCTTGTCCTCTAGATATGCTTCTACTGTCTACTCATTTTACAGGATTAGATAGAGTTCACTTATCAATGGTCGTTGTTTTTATCTTGATGGCATGTGTATGGGATGCATCCATCTTCCGCTTTCTAGATAAGGCTAATTGTTATGTTGAGTTATACAGTTGTCGTTAATGTAAGATGACTCGAGTTTTGGCAATAGACACCTAGTCAGTTTGTGGCATGTTCTAATGTACATGAACCATCAAGCATACAACTTGAGTTTTGTACATGTGGACCATTTGGTATGGCTATCTACGTGCATCTTTTATTCTTTTTTTTTGGTATAGAAAAAGAAATTTATGAATAGAAGAGAGAGACTACAAGCAGAGGTAGGACAAGGTGTCCAACAGCCCTAGATCAAAAGGGAATCAGAAAGAAAACAGAACACTAGCAAAATTGCAGTTTTCTCATCTATACATAAATCAATCATAGAAACGCCCCTAAAAGCTCCAATATGTGAAGGCCCATAGTGAAGTAAAACTGAATACCTGTCCCCAAAAAGTCGAGCATTGCACTCATTCCAAATCCATCAAAGAACAGAATAGGTTGCACACTTTCAAAGCAGCTAGTGCCTAGTAGTAGTATGAGTAGTATGTGTAGTTGATCTTACTACATAAAATTTTATGTGGAACAAATGAGGAGTTTATATGTATCAAACCTAAAAAAACAATAAGCATTTTTTATTCGTGTTTTTTGTAGTAGTAAAATTAAAAACCAGGACTCTATGAGATTATACTCTGTATAGAAAGTTGATGTTCTCTTACATTTATATTGAGAACTACTAAATGATTTATGCTCTAATGAAATTATATTCATTGTTTTTCATTTGAATACAATAGAACTTATATACCAGTACAATGCTAACTGATTTATTAAAACCATATCTGAATTATTTATTGGCAGAATACCACAGCTGATGATGCACACGAAACATGTACTGCATCAATTACAACATCTGTCCCTCATTACGTTTCACAGCGTGTTCATACAAATTCAAGTTCTGCATCCTCAGCTCCCAACCTGTGCCCAACAACATTCTGGACCCCTAGTGTCCTGTCTTTTCAAGTGCCCTCAGGAGTCTCTCAAACTCATGTAGCACCTGGCCCACCTGGATTATCTCCTTCTTTACCAGTATCGTCTAATGTGACTGTCCCATCTCCATTTGTCAATTCTTCTTCTGCACTCCTAAGACCTATTGGGCCAACTGCTCCTGTTCCGTCTAATCCAGCTATTCAGCAGCTAACTTATCCTTCCTATCCATCAGTTCCTCCTATGCTTACTACTCCTCAAGGACTGTGGTTGCGGCCTCAGCAGATGAGTGGCTTGCCAAGACCACCACTTTTACCACGTCCTGCTGTTTTACCTGGTCCTTTTCCTTTGTCAACTCATGGGATGCAGCTTCCTTATGTTCCATTACCTGATTCTCAACCTCCTGGTGTTACTCCCGTGGGAGCTCCTAGTGGAAGCTCGATATTTTCTGCAGCTTCTGTTAAACAGTCGGCGATCAGTTCTGTAATGGAGCCTGAATTACCTCCAGGCATTGGTATGATGAAAAAGTTGCATGATAAGAAGTTCAAATGCCTAAATTTTGATGTTTCTGTATGCCCTATAACATTACATGTGGTTCTGCAGATAACAATACTCATGTTAATGATGTTAGCATCAAAGATAGAGCTCCAATCAGTGAACAGTTGGATGCTTGGACAGCCCACAGGACTGAAACAGGAGCTGTGTATTATTATAATGCTGTCACGGGAGAATCTACTTACCAGAAACCTTCTGAATTTAAGGGAGAGGTATGCAGTGTTTACTCAATTACTTCTCTGAGTATGAAGCATTTAAATGGACATCTGCATATATTATGCCTGCTACCAAACAGTACCTTTTTAACAACTCCAATGACTTGATCTGAAAGCTAACTAATTATGATGCATTTAGTATTATGCTGCTAATATATCTACTATAGTAATAAATTTTTTGGTATGGGATCCTTTTAAATGTTGAAATTCTGCTGCAAGTAAATGCTTCGTGCTACTACTTTTACCATCCTGTCGTAAAACAGACACTGCAAGCAGCCACCGATGGCTTTAGTGGGTTATAAAGCCTTCTTTATTTTCAGTTTCATTTGTAGGGGAAACCTGAACAAGGCTATGAATGCAAACTTGTCTGGGTTACATACCAAGAGTATACACTTCGGTAGAAGGGTATAGTGGAATAATGAAAACTTTGAGTAGGGGGTGTAAGCCGAGCCAAGTAGTTCGGTACTCGACTAGAGATCGGCTCGAAAATATGATACAAAGCTCGAATTCGAAGTTGATCCGAGTCGAATCTGATCCATACTCGTTTTCTGTTTAATGATACACACGAGTCGATTTCGAGCATACCAGTGTTCGTTCATATTAGGGTTCGAGTATTTTATTTTTTCTCGAACCATACTCGATACCTGCTCGATTGATCATATTCAAATATTGGTCCGATCCATGCTAGTAAGCTAAATATGTAATATTTGTATCAATCTTTATAATTTATAAAGTGTAGTATGAAATTGTGTAAACTTTTACTTGAATAAATCAATTAATTGCATGTCAATTTATATTACATTCTTTATAATTTCAATACATAAATAGAAGTGAAAAAGTTTTATATATAAATATTAGTTAAGTAACCAATTTAGTATGTAGTGGTTCAATTTTAAGTGAAATGGTTCATATTCGAAATTCGATTTGAAGGCTCATGAGTAACTCGCTTTGTAAACAAGTCGATTACTTACGAGCCGAGTAGGTCCGAGTCGAATCTGGCGCAAAAATATAAATTCCTTATCGAATCCGAGCTCAATTTTTTCGAGTCGAGACGAATCTGAGCATGAAGGTGTTCGCTGAGATTTGACTCGTTTACACCCCTAACTTTGAGGCCGATAGCTACTAAATCAGTTGACCACCAATATACTCCTGTACATTTGGCATTTCAAAGCATACTATTCTTTCTAGCGAAAAGGAAGTGGATAGCAGAAGCAGAAGTGCATATATATATAGAGAGAGAGAGAGAGAGGGAGAGAGGAAAAACTTCATACACTTAGGATTCTAAGGACAGCTTTGCATGTTCATAAATACAAAAAACAGGACTTCATTTTGAAGAATAAAATAATCAATAATCAAAGCCTAAATGTAGGCACTCAATCTTTGTAGTATATATATATATATAGTGTCATAAAGATGCTATATGGGGGATTAGTAGTAGGCACTTATTTGGAATTTTTAATTCGAGTAAAATTACCTTATATAGTGGATCTTTCTTCGACTTAGTTGCCAAGTTTAAACCATGGGACTAAGCGAAGTAATAGAATCTTTTTTTTCCAAGCAAAGAGGGGTGGAGTGGCGGTCTTGCAATAGGATTGATAATTGAATTGTTCTCACCATGTTTCTAATTTCTTACTCCGTGATATACATCATGAACGCACAAAATGGATGGCATCTTTCACGTGAAAGTGTTCCTTAAAATTCTTATGTAGGGAATTATCTACAGTCTATTTGATTCAAGGAAAACATTTACCGGATTTTCTGGTGTTTGGTGTCACAGAAAATGTGGACAACCTTGTGTTTTTACAGTCAGCAGGAAATTCCTTCACTATTCCTTCGTTACTTTGAAAAATGACTCACGAATTTACAAATTTAAATTTGCAAGTCTTTTTCTAGAAAGTGCCCAAGTGCTCTCTCTCTTTGAAGATCTGGAACATTTCTCATGGGGTTCGGAGTTGATTATTTTTTAATGTTTAAAGCATGGTTACTAGGAATGTTAATCAATTGGATATGCAAAATGAAATTGGGTAATGAGGAAGTTATTTATGGTAGAATGCACAAAGGTATCTTATATCACTATTCGGAACGATAGTATCCGAAACACGAAACACATGACAATAAGTGTTACCTGGTTTAGAGTGCAAGTTTTTTCTATAAATATACAATGTTCTAAAAGGCGGGCGGCGGGCGGCCGAGGGGGTCCTAGCGCCTATGGGGCCTAGGCGGGGTCTGGGCGAGATTTTTTATTTTAAGTCAATTTTAATATTTTATCTTACACTTATCCAAACAAAATAATAATATAAAGCAAAACAATCTATAATAAAGATAATAAAGACATTTGCTTAAAATTCAAACACATATCCATATTGCTAATGTTAAAATTCAAACACAAACATGCAATTGTTCAAAGTTCAAACATATTTTTAACGTATTAGTTTTATTCATAAACAGGATTGATATTAAATAATAAAATTTAAAATTTCAAGAATTTAATTCAATATTAAAACTTAAGAAACTAAACAATAATTTAAGAATTATATTGAATTAAACTAAATATTACAAATGTATCATCATTTATATAATTTGAAGTTGGTACAAATTCAAAAAATTACAACTATAATAAAATTATCCATTTTGACTTGATATTGTTCACTTCTTGTTGTGATTTGATATGCTACAATATGTATTATGAATATGGTAAATCATTAGAAAAATAAATATATCAAGATCTGATTTGGGTAGTTATTAAAATAAAAAAAATCTCTTCGCCTAGACCCTAACTAGGCTCACGTCTAATTTTCTGGAGGAATTTTTTTGCCGCCTTGGGCCTAGCTGATGCGCCAGGGGGCCTAGCGCCTAGGCGAGACGCCAAGAGGGGGGCCTAGCACTTAGGCGGGGCGCCAAGGGGGGGCCTAGCACCTAGGCGGGGATTTTTAAAACACTGTAAATATACCTTCAAAACTTTACACTTGTTCTGTTCTTTGATTATGAACATGGTTTTTAGACCCAGACCAAATCGGCAACACTTGGTTTGGTTTGGACCAATGACCCATTTTTGTTCAAAAAACGTTCAAATCCGGCGAACCGGCGGTTGAACCGCTTGACTGGTTGTCTGGTTCGCGAGTTGGATCGATTCCCTACTGTAAAAAAATAAAAATTAAGGCTTTAACCCTTAATCTTCATCTCTACACTTTTGTTTCTTCTCCGTTTACCCAAATTAATCATTAACGTACGACTTAGGTGCTGTTTGTTTACATCTGATTGCTTCTTAATGGACGGTCTCTTATTCGCTATGAGGTATGATGCTGTTTTTTTTGTTACCTCTGAATTAGGGGTGTAAGCCGAGCCAAGTAGTTCAGTACTCGACTCGAGATCGGCTCGAAAATATGATACAAAGCTCGAATTCGAAGTTGATCCGAGTCGAATCTGATCCATACTCGTTTTCTGTTTAATGATTCACGAGTCGATTTCGAGCATACCAATATTCGCTCATATTAGGGTTCAAGTATTTCATTTTTTCTCGAACCATACTCGATACCTGCTTGATTGATCATATTCGAATATTGGTCTATGTTAGTAAGCTAAATATGTGATATTCGTATCAATCTTTTTAATTTATAAAGTGTAGCATGAAATTGTGTAAACTTGTACTTGAATAAATCAATTAATTGCATGTCAATTTATATTACATTCTTTATAATTTCAATACATAAATAAAAGTGATAAAGTTTTATATATAAATATTACTCCCTCCGTCCCAGGATAAAAGTCCTTATTACTACTTTGGGTTGTCCCATGTTAAATGTCCACTTTCTTTTAATAACCAAAATTTTACACATTTTTTCCTATTATGCCCGTAGCATTAAATATCTCATACTTTTCTTATTCTAATTCTCTCTCCATATTTAATGACATATTATTGTGGGTAATTTTGTCATTTTATTCCTCTTCTTAATATGCGTGAAAAGTCCACCAGGACTTTTATCCTGGGACGGAGGGAGTAGTTAAGTAACCAATTTAGTATGTAGTGGTTCAATTTTAAGTGAAATGGTTCATATTCGAAACTCGATTTGAAGGCTCATGAGTAACTCGTTTTGTAAACGAGTCGATTATTTACGAGCCGAGTAGGTCCGAGTCGAATCTGGCGCAAAAATATAAATCTCTTATCGAATCCGAGTCGAATTCGAGCTCAATTTTTTTGAGTCGAGCCGAATCTGAGCATGAAGGTGTTCGCTGAGATTCGACTCGTTTACACCCCTATTCTGAATGCCGACAGAAAATAAAATCTTAATAATTAAGATTTACCTCTTAATAAATTTTTTTTAATAAATTTTTTTATATAAATATATTCAACAATATTATGCACTCATTTTTATTAAATTGAATATTTAAAATTATTAAATAAAATTTTAGCCTTTAAAATGGTAAAATAGTGTCATTAAGAGACAACTTACTTTTTAATTATCAAACAATTTTTTAGATTCAGACCTCATAACCATTCAGATGATCTAATTTATTAAGACATCATAATCATTCAGATCTTAATTCCCATTCCCAGGTTTATCAAATACAACCTTACTCTACTAAATAATACAAAACTACTCACTTTCAAACCCATTATACATACCCAATAAGGCTTAACAATAACAATATTTACAAATAATAATCACAGAAGAATGACAAAATAATATCCAAATCTGAGCCAAATCAGAAAAATCAAAAAGAAAAGAAGAAATAAAAAGAAAAAGAATAAGTATTCAAAAGATCGGACTCATCAACCGAGCAAAAGAAGTATTCTCTTTGTATTGCGATTTGGGGAGTATGATATGTAGTTCTATACTCTGTAAAAAGACTTTAAGTGGAATATGCCAAAAACATATTTCCTTGCTATAATATGATAAAAGAAGGGGAGTCACAACCGTTGTTGGAACTTGGATGTTTTGACTAGAATATGCCAAAAACATATTATCTTTATGTTCATTTGTATTATTTGATTTAGTATTTATTTGAATTATATAAAGTAACATTGTACAAATAATTTACTTTTTTGTGTGTAGATAAATGGATTAATTTTACATATTTACTAAATATTATATATAATATATAATAATAATTAATATATTTAATTATTTTTATTTTTTATAGTCTCTAAGTCAATAACTGTTCGACCACTGGTTACACTAGTGACCCATCCACCCGATACTTTTTTCGATTCGATGACCGGTCTTGGTTTGAAAACCTACTATAATTTATGATATTTTTTGTTTTGTTTTGGTGTTTTATGTATATTTTGATTCTAGAAACATTTGAATACTTAATCTATTACATTAACATTGGTTTCGTTTTGGTACTAATAATTTGTATTTATACTTGATTATTTAAGAAGCATTCAATCTAGTTTTTCCTTTACAAAGTTGTAACAAGTGCATTACTTTGATTTTATTTATATATTCACACTTTTCTACAAAAAGTGATAAAAATTCATTGGCAAAACAGAGCCAAGGTCTCATTCGAGTACTTCAATTTTGTCTCAAAATATGTAAAAAAAATGAATTTATATTTATTTATAATTAACATGATTGTGAGTTCATTTTCCAACATCAAACACAGGAAAAGCTTTCTTACTCTCATTTCCGATATCCGAAATATTTCTCTGCAAATAATTTTTTAGAAAATGATTTCTCAGAAGACAATTTCGAAATAGGGTAAAGGTTAAAATTATTCTATCCTAGTTTGTCATGAATATGTTTAATGTGTAAGAAATATTGTGTTGGTCTCTCTTTCCAGAGCTATTATATTTCTGTGTGCTCTAGAAATTCATACAAATATAACATATGTTTTTATGGTGTGGATCAACCTCTCTCCTTCATCCTGCTATTTCATTCATGACTCTGTTAGCCTCGTCATAACTTTGGTGTAGCATCTACATAAATTACCTCATTACTTGTTCCTTTTGTTTTCCTCCCCTTAAACTTTACTACCTGATAACTATCTTCCTATTTTTTCATATTTAACATTTTACACTTTATGTAACTGCAGCTAGAGAAAGTAGTTGTGCAGCCAACTCCAGTTTCATGGTGAGTTCTCTGAACTAGTTTAGGATCATTGCCTGTTGCCAAAAGATGTTTTTTTTAATTGTCTGCATTATTTCTTCTTATATGCTATTGGTTATGGATACATTTTATGGATTGTTTTTATTTTGTTTGTTTGTTTGTTTTATGTAGATAGCTTTTGAATGGTCTCAAGTTTAAGCTATTGTGCTAATCATTTGATTGATTATTCATTCCTTTTTTGATGAGTAAAGTATGTAATTTCAAAATGTTTAAGGGACATACCTGATTTACAATTGGACATATACAAGTAAATCTATCAGAAACAAAAGTGAATCATATTGCTAGGGCACAGACCCAACAATTCACTCTTTAAAAGTTTCTATGCTTTCATAGAATAACTAGGCGACACCATAAAATCTTTGAACTGAACAAACCAAAAAATAAAAAAAATGAAGAGCCGTATTTGTTTTGGGAATTTGTAGTTCTTTTTTCTTGGTAGCAATTACTACAATATGCTATTTTTCCCCCCAGTTTTCACATTTATGTTTGTTTTCTTGAATTTTTCTTAAGAGTAATGTTTTTGTTTTGTATGTGGTCTGAAAAATTTGCTAGTTATTTTTGCTATTTAAAATATTAAGGGACAAAAACTCGGAATTGTTTCTTACTACAGTTATCTCTTTGTTTAGGGAGAGATTGGCAAGCACAGATTGGACACTGGTTACTACAAATGATGGCAAAAGATACTACTGCAACACTAAGACCAAGGTATTTTTTTCTTACCCTTCTCATCTTCTACTTCATTTTCCTTTTAATAACTGATTACATGGTGCCACTGTATCAAGCCATCAATCTTTCTTGAATTTCTTACTAACTAATTTCTGTGAAAAAATTTGTTAAAATCTGCTTGAGTTCAACCTATTTGAGCATTAACACTATGTTAAAGTTCTAAATGAGGTTGATAATTTCGGTTGAAGCTATATCTATCTGTTCTTTCAAAGCTCATTTACTCAAAAGACGGTTAGTTATACCAGCTGTAATCAACTCATGAACTCATTAGATTTAAGATGCTAATTTGTTCCTAGAGCTTTAGTGCTTGGATTAAGTACCTACTCAGTGCTCAATTACGCTGAAAATCAGGTTAGTTTTGGAACTAGGTTGTTAAAATGTAGCAATCTAAGAGCTTAATAAATCTGAAAATCTTAATATCCAATTTTATTGAGAGAGGATCATGGATCTATTAGATATTATTCTATGCTACAGAATGATTTCAAGCATTATAAATATTTTTTTACGAGGCTGCAATGCTTAGAAGATAAATTGTAAAAATTAAGCAGCGGTATGCCTAGAATGATTAGAGAGCTGTACATCCATAACAATGAGAACTTTGGAGGTGAGCAGGAAATGAGGAATTCGTTTGCCAAGAAAACATCAGGAGGTTAAGGAGCCTTCAACATGAACAACCACAAGAGAGAAATAGGAGGTCCGAGGTAGAAACTGGAAACAAGAGTTAGGATGATAAAAATATTTGAAACTCCTTTTCTCCTCACTTTGAAGAGGAGCTTGAAGGAGACAAGTATGAAAGCCAGCCGATCTACGATATATATATCAAGTGAGAGAGGAGTTATAAAAATATCCGTTACCGAGAATCGATGATTGTTCTATATTCATAGAAAAGACAATTATAGTGGCAAGGGACATACCCCTGAAAAAATTATAGAAACATCATAAGACAGACCCTAATGATGTGGCTGCTATACCAACAGATGGAGTACAATCAGATTAGTACCACAATATACCATGAGCAAAGAAAGCTATTGGAGGAACAGGGAGAAAGATCAGTATCTGAGAGGCCTTGTGAAACAAACAGGAACTATGAAGTCTACATTCGACCAGATTTAAGATTTTTGAAGCCCAAGACCTTGGCAGGAATTTCTGAGTGATCATTATTATAAATTTTAGCATTCCAACCGTATTTTGTAGACGGTAGCAATAAACACAATTCTAACAATATGTGACATGATGGTAGGGAGACTATATCTGGAAACCTTGTGTAGCATAGGAGTCCACCTAGTTGGCAGCCTTCTCCAATGACATGGTCCACGAGTAATGATAATACTCAAAAGAGTTCTGGCACTCAAAGAAAAGGGGATCAAGTGTTTCAAAGTGGCTTTTATAGAGAACATAAAGGATTGACCACCCTTCCATAGCTGACAAGGACATCAGCAGTGTGAACTCTCCTTGGGATAACATGCCAAAGAATAAGTGAAAATCCAGGAACACAAAACTTATACCAAAAAGTTTTATCCTATTCAACCTATTGAACCTTCTCTCTAATGGAATTCCAGATAGTAGCTGCTTTGACTCTCGAACAGTCCAAATGTTCCCACACCTCACCTTCCCTAGGTCAATAAGATAATTTCAAGCTTTACAACTAAGAATATCTCTTGAGAGTTGAGAGTAGATACTACTTTTGAATTTGATTCTCTTAAAGATAGATAACTCCCTTTGCCTGGAAAAATGGTTGGGTTCTTTTGGACGTTTAAATATCTTTCGATACGGCTTAAAACCCGTGACAAAAACATTTAGAAGGAATTCTACTATCTTTTTGAGGACGTTAGTGGTACAATTTAAACTTCCAAGACAGATGTGTAACATAGATCAATATGAGCTCTCATTATTCTATTTTTCTCAATTGATGACACAATGATAAAGAGATACCGTTTGAAATGTTTTGAATGAATTTATATAGGTCTAAATCAAGAAGTAGCTGCTGATAGCCTTCGCAGATAAGATCTGAAAATTCTGATGCATGAGAGGATGAGTGTTTTGACACTAATCTTTTTGAGGTGGAGTGTGTTGACACACTGAATGAGTGTATCCACATCATTTTTGCATAAAAGAGTTCTTAAATATCGAATGCAAGTTTTGGAAGTAACTCTCTACATATATTTTTAAAAATATCTAGATAAATTCAAGTTCTCAAGTCTTTAATATGTCTGTTGGTATTGAGTCTTCAAACATTATTTTGTTCTTCTACTGAAAGTAATTTAAACTTTAGTTATTTGTATTGTTGAGCTTCTTATTAGTTGAGCAGCTGGCAAATCCCAACTGAAGTGTCAGAGTTGAAAAAGAAGCAGGATGTTGATGCTTTTAAAGAACAATCAATTTCAGTGCCAGATACTAATAATTTAACTGAAAAAGAATCGGCTCCTGTTAGTTTGAGTGCCCCTGCTGTTAACACAGGTGGACGTGATGCCACAGCCCTTAGATCCCCGGGTGTGCCTGGATCATCATCTGCACTAGATATGATAAAAAGGAAGTTGCAGGACCTCGGAGCTCCTGCTATTTCATCATCTGTTTCGTCTTTATCAGTAGCGGTGGTTTCGGAATTAAATGGTTCAGGAGCAGTTGAGGCTGCAGTAGTAAATGGCACAAAAATTGAGAATAGCAAAGATAAGAACAAAGATGCTAAGGGTGATGGTTCTATTTCTGATTCCTCTTCAGATTCAGAGGATGTGGATAGCGGACCAACCAAGGAAGAGTGTATCATCCAATTCAAGGTATCTTACTTCTGTATACGTGAAGATTATTTTAGAAGCCTTCTGTGATGTTCTCCTTTTTGCTTAAAACTTCGATGACCATCTTTTTGATTAGTATGTATCTTTGTAATTTATTCAAACTCTTTTGCTTTAACATTTTCCTTTTCTTTCACTGTTCTCTAGTGTTTTTTTATTGTTTCACATAAAACCTAATTCTTCTGCTACATTTGTCGTGAAAGAAAGAAAAAATAGAACAAAGCACAAGCTCTTCCCTTGATTGTGGGCTCATTCTCTATATATGTCTTGGGCCTTTTTATTGAAGCATGAACAAAGCATGCTTCTGTCAACTAGTTTGTGACATGGACCCAAGTTGGACTATATAGAATACAACAACACTTGGTTGGCTTGGCTGTAGCACGGAAAGGCCCAACCAAGACTGTATAATAATTGTTTAAGTCCGAACCATACTGGATACGGATAGACCAGTCCATGTTAGTATGTCACGTTGTTTTTCTGCTTGTATGACCAACTGATGAGCTCCGAAACCAGTGTTTTTGGCCTATTTATGGATGCTGGACATGGTGGAGCTGAGCCTCCACTATAACCACTAATAACTTTCTTAGAAGGTGGTTCCTGATAAATTTATCTTAGTTCTTTCTTTAGACTTGTCACTGTTTTGTGTTTGTCTTGCTTCAGCATTTAATCATTTGTCAAACTTATGGAATTTCAGGAGATGCTTAAGGAACGTGGAGTGGCACCTTTCTCAAAATGGGAGAAGGAACTTCCTAAGATAGTGTTTGATCCGCGCTTTAAGGTTTGTTCATTCTAAAAATTGTGAATTACTTTCTTCGGGATTTAGGAGCCTTTTGTACAACTGGAACTCCTTGACAGTTGACACAGGTTTGTTGGATTCATATCATCTGCCTGTGACAAGCTGAAATAAGTGCTACTTGGTCATCATGTTTTTGTTAGAATTAAGTCCATCTACTTCATGATTTTAAATGTAAATCATTTTGCGGCTTCTCTACTTGTGAACTGCATCTTGATTCTTCTCTTTCAGTTTTTACCTACTTAAAAACCTTTATGCAATAATAAAAGTTTAAAATGTTCAACTGCCATGAATACAGAATGTAACTAACTGCCAACCCTTCAATTTCAAGTTCACTATACAATTGGACTATATGGATGTTATGGACGGGTGATAAGTTTTGAAGTAGCAATAACAGCAGTACTAGTAAAGTTGTTAATTCATCAAAACAATAAAGAAAGAGCTTATTTTTATTAGTTTAATCATTTATGATAATACATGTAATAAAACAAATATAGATACAAGTGATGTTATTGGTATGAGTAACTTACTAAAAAGAAAAAATCTTAACCCCTTCCTCTTGCATGTCACTTTTGTGTGCATTTGTCTTTCTAAGCATCTATGCAATTGGTTTTCCTATCATGAGAAATTCCTTAGGCAGTTGTTTTAGTCCTTTTAGAATCACCTAACTGTTTCATACTAATGTAGGACAGCTGACTTTAGAGTTTGAGGAAGAGTTAGATAGGAAACGGGGAAGGAGGTTTGGTCCGAGGAAACGACCATAATTCCCGAAGAAATGAAGCTGTTCCCGAAGAGCTAGGTTCGATCGGCTTTGGGAGAGGTCTTCGGGTTCGGAAATGGCATGACTTCGGGAGATCGAAACTTCTTCGGAAATAGCGTTGTGGCTCAGGAAGGCTGGATTGTTTAGTATTTTAATTATTTCTAGTTTAGGTAGAATTCGTTTAAGGTAATAGTGTTTTAGTTGGAAACAAATCTTTATAATGTTACGTAATTAAATTGTTCCCTATTAGGACTTTGTTACCATATTAATTGTAATAACCGCAAATTTTATGATTTAATATTAATATTTATATAATTAGAGCCTGTGATTAGTTATTTTATAAATGCTTGCATGGCATGAGGTGAGAAATTTTATTGAATTAATTGAACTTTTAGTAATTGATAAGATGAGGAGAATTGTGATAAGTTGATGAAATGTCTTGTGTGACACAATGACGAAATTAGTAAGGAATAAATTAATGAAGGGATGCATTACTAAGTAAAAGATGTCAATAAAAGTGGTGGTGTATAATTAAATTATTTAATTATACCAGAATAATAATAAATCATTGAAATGGTTGAAAGCTTATCTAGAAAGAATAAATCATTTTTGTGAGTAACTTAAATTATGTGAAATAGCCCAACTTATTAATAATTATTAAGGTGATGTGTAATTTAGTGTTATTTGGGTAAATTAATTAATTAAATTGCTGCCATAATAATTAAGTATTTACATGATTATAATCCAAATAATAGGACCTAGCCATGGGAATTTTCCACCCATTTATTTTTGGCAGCCATGTTATTATCCCCCATGTTATTTCGGCAGCCTCAATAATATTTCCCACCCATTAAATTTTTTTTTTCAGCCATGTAAAGTCTTATCCACCCACTCATTTCGGCAGTTAGCATGGTGGCAGCCTTAGGGAATTCTTTTTCATTTCTTTTCGGCAGTAGTACTAGTAGCAGCTGTGTTGATTTAAAGCCAATTGCCTTGTAAATAGATGACTCAATTCTATCAAGCTAAGTTTTAGTGAATTGGGTATTACCCATAAGTGAGACCATCATTTTAGAACCTTTGTATCCAAGAAAAAAAAAAAGGGGAGCTTGCGTGTGGTTCTTTTGGTTATTGGCAGTACTATGGACATGTGTGAGGGGATGTCTTGAACACTTAGGCTGCTATAAAGTATAGTAGGGAATGGCCATGAATACTTTAATTAATTTATGCACTTTTTGGTATATATATAAACCCCTTGCTCTAGATGTTCCTTTACAAAAAAAAAAAAACAAACACAGTAAGAACCAATTAGTGTGGGTGTTCGGCAGCTAGTAGGAGAACAATAGCAGCAGCCCAACAACTCTTCATCTTATCAACAAAATTTTCAAGCTAAGGTATATAAATAAAATAGTTAAATAAAATTCTTTCTATTTAAATTCTAGCACACACTTTTTCTTTTTTTTGAAGTAATGTGGATATATTGTGTTGCTTGAAAATTTGTATGCTATATTAGATGTGTGCATGCTAAATTAATAATTATCATGTGCTTCAAATTAATTAAATTAATTTGTAAAGATGTATAAATGATTTACGGAAAAAAAAAAAAAAAAAAAAAAAAAAAAAACAAGAACAAACACAAAGCATGTATAGGAAAAGGATTAAAGGCTGCGTGGGTGTCATTTTTGGTGCTTCATGATTTTTATTTTGTATTAAGGCTACTGCCTTGCATGAACAAGGGAAAAAAAAAAAAAGGACATCAAGTATATATTGAAGTGATGGTGGGGCGGTTTGGTGATGTGCTAAACATGTTAATAATTATTTTATGCAATAAGGGTGCTGTTATATATTTTTAGGCCAACATAGCTGCTAGTTGTGCAAGAAAAGTTGTTGTACATATTTAATAATTTGGTGACTACATGTTCATATTAAGGAGCTGCATGCATGGAAAAAAAAAAGAGAAGAGCAGGCTAGTAATCATGCCGCCGTAGGTCTATATGTGATATTTTTTTTTACTTGTGTAAAGTACTGCTAAGATTGTATATGAAGAAAAAAAAAAGATATCAAGCAAGAAGTGATGGATGGTGGGGCCGGTCAGTGTGTCTTAAAAAAAAATTATATATATATATATATATATATATATAAATAATAAATAATAATAATAAAATGATACAAAATAAATTGTTACTCCATAATGGTCATGGAGGATAAATAGAGTAATATTTAAATGCAATAAGAAGAGTGTTTCTGCAAAGTGGGATGTGTATGTTTATATTTGTGTAATATCATGTAAAACTCCAAATTAATAAAAATTAGTTCAGATAACTAAATTGAGCAATAGTTTAATAAATTAATGTTATGTGCTTAGTTTTCTTATTTGTGATCATAAATGTGTAGCAAGTAAGAAATGCAGTATTTTTATTTTGAGAGACTTGCACCTTAAACTAGGATGACATGCGATTAATAGCTAATGTGAGTTGGTTTCAACAATCACTAAATTGTACGGCTATATTATTATATTATAGGAAGTATACGTGACAAGGTGTCAAAGGTAACATAATCGACGAGCGAGGCAAGTTCCTTAACCTTACTCAAATTTATATTGAGCAAGTATCCGAACACTATTATTATTGTGTTGCAAGTCCTACTTCTTATATTGTATACCTTCGAATTGTTGTCTCAAACAAATATTTGTTTCTATTCGAAAATCATTTATATACCTTGACGTTGTTGCACGCATTGGACTTATCATTCTTAAATGCGTTATAAAATTTGTCTAAGCCATTGATTCGACTAGACTATTATTTTGTGTTAAAGCTATCCAAACCAATTGACTTGGTGTGGACTATCGTAAATCTACTGAGATGAACAACCCTCATTGAAGGGGAAATTATATATTGTCGGGAAACCGACGTGCGCACACAAGTATGAGTAAATGTTATGCATAACGTAGGGTACTTTAGGCTGATCACCTGTTGTACTCGTTTATATTGGATTACAGTGTAATACTGTTAATTCTAGTAAGAGTTCTTAGTCCTTAGTGACTACTCAGTACTCGTTCATGTTGAACTTCGAAATAAATCCTGAAATTGTCGATATGCTTTAGTCTATAACGACACCTATTGAATACTCTTGATATTTCTTGATATTCTTGAACTACTTATTATTATTATACCCTTGAAGATTTAAATACTATAACTGCTTGTCTTTCTGGCTATATTACTTGCTGGGCAAACTTGTTGCTCATTCTTGCTTCCTAAAAACATTACAGTTAAGGCAGAGCAAGGCGGTTCTTCAGGACAGGACAAGGGAAAGGGAAAGGCAACAGTATAACTAGTCCATAGAACTAGAAGTATTATTATTATTATGCTTGTTATGATGTATTCAAGATTGATTAAGTTATGTTTAAGTTAATCACTGAATTGTAGTAGTAATGGTTACGGTACCTTGGGACGCGAATAATTATATTATATCAATGTAAATTATTCTATTATTTCCGTTGTTAATAATTTAGTAAGATATTCGTAGTTGTACGTGATGCACAGAATTCGAGATATGGGTGTCCGAATTTTGGGGGCGTCACAGGTTGGTATCAAAGCTATAGTTATAAACCTTAGGAGCGAGAGCCCTTAGATTATAACTTAGGAGAACTTGGAAGATAGAAAGGGATGAAACTCATATAGAGTTTTCGTAGAAAGAGACGTAGCATGTTATAGAATATAACTTCATTCTATACAATGAACTTATGTTATTTAACATTCTAATGGAGTAGTAAAAGAGGAGACGCGTGACATACACGTGGTATATGAGACACCATTGATAGCGGAGCCTATATCAACTGTAGTCCCTATCAATGATGATGATGATGATGAGGAAGAGGAGATGGAGCCAATACCCGAGGAGTCTGATCCTGAGGAGGAGCCTATGGAGGAGCATATGGTGGATGAGCCCATGGAGGACTCCGACGAGGCTACTTTTGAGGATAGGATGTTGGGGAGTATGAGGAGCAGATTTTAGAGTTAGGGTGCAGAGTTGAGGAGTTAGAGGCTGAGGCTAGGGACAGGGAGTCTGAGTTCCAAAAGCTGAGGGACGAAGACCACCAGAGAAAGTTAGTGATGCAGGAGATGGAGGTGGAGATTGCTCACCGTAAGGAGGCAAGGATCCAGATGGGGACTTTGTTTCACAGGGCGGTGGCTAGGAATGTAGAACTGGCAGGGAAATTGGAAGAAATGGAGCAGAGGGAGTTGAGCGAGAGGACAGAGAAGGAAGCTATCCGTACTCAGTTAGAGATGGAGGTAATGGATATGATCCATTTCGAAGAGAAGTGGGAAGGGGCCAATGATAGGGCTAACGATCTAGAATATGAAGTGAGGTACAAAAGGAGGAAGATGAACAGGATGGGCTATGCAGTGCGTACGGCCATGGGGAGACTGATTGATGAGGTGAATCACTACCCGGCAGAGCAGGGACAGACTCGGCACACCATAAGCCGAGATTTGGTGGTGCACATGACTCAGAGGGAGTACCAGAGCGCTGTGGATCGCGGGATGAGGGATTAAGTCTAGGTGTTAAAAGTATTAGTTGTAGTTCGTTATGTGGTGTATTATCTGTTGTTGTAATTTTAGTCTTTTATATAGAATGTGAGATAGTTGTGAGCCAGACTTTTGAGTTAGAGGGGTAGTATGTTAATGGTTGTCCCCATCTTTTGTGATATTAGGGGATAAGTTGTGTCATTTATAGAAGTATGCTAGAGATAAACATGTAATGTAACAATTTGGCATATGAATATAAATGACCTTGTTCTGAAATGTATTCTGAAATATTATTCCTTTTATGGAAAATTGTTTAAGTAATATAATTAGATAATAAAAATGGAAGTTTTGTGATGCAGAAAAATGCCGCCCAGACGTAGATTAACTGCACCGGAAGAGTCGGTTAATGATGAGAGAGGACAAGTAGATCCCATTCAGAGGCTTGTAGATTTGTTAGGGGAGGCTCTTAGGGGAAGAAATGAACAAGTACCACCCGTTCCCCAAGTAGCTCCGGTCACAAACTTCAAGGACTTTAAGAGTGTAGGACCTCCGGAATTCATGGGTACTACTGACCCTATCGTAGCGCAAACGTGGATCAAGGAAATAGAGAAAGCCTTCGCCATTGCTCGTGTGGGTGAAGACCAGAAAACCGTGTTCGCTACATACATGATGAGGGGTGAAGCAAACTACTGGTGGGAAGCAAATCAGCAGAGAGCGGGAGAAGGGACTATAACCTGGGAAAGGTTTAAGACTTTGTTCTTCGAGAATTACTTCCCGAATAGCATGAAGAATATGATGGAGGTAAAGTTTCTAGAACTAAAACAAGGGGAGATGACAGTGGCACAGTATGCGGCCAAGTTCAATGAACTCGCACGATTCGCAACACATCAAGTAGACACTGAAGAAAGGAAATCTCGACGCTTCGAACTTGGACTAAAACCTTGGTTGTTCAACAAGGTGTCGGTCCTTCAAATCGACTCGTTCGCCATATTATTGGAGAAGGCGATAATTGCTGAGGGAGGTAGCGAGGCATTGAGCCAATACAACAAAGAGAAGAAGAATAAGAATGCTGGGGGAGAAACTCGTGGAGGTAGTAGCAGTGGTGGGAGTTATCTGGGAAAGAGGAAATGGGATAACCGTAACAACAACAGCAACAACAACACCAACCATCGAAACATCAACCAGTCAGAAAGTTATCAAGGAGGGTTTAAGAAAAGAAGTGAAGCTTGCTCGAAATGTGGGAAAAACCATCAAGGGGAATGCTGGAAGGGGCGTAGCATCTGCTACAACTGCGGCCAAGAAGGGCACATTTCACCCAACTGCCCAAAGCCGAAAAAGATCAAGGGATGTTTCGCGTGTGGCTCAACTGAGCATCAAATCAGGGATTGCCCAAAGAAGGGAAGCAACGGAGGAAGCGACCAACAGGGAGGGGGCAGCAAGCTGATGATCGGAGGACCAACGCAATCCAACCGACCGACTGCCCGAACCTTTAACATGACTGTCCAAGACGCAGTGAATGCAAGGGACGTGGTGTCAGGTATCCTCCCGATCAATAATATAAATGCCTATGTATTGTTTGATTCGGGTGCTACCTACTCCTTTGTGTCCGAAGAATTTGCTAATCGACTAAACATACCTCGTGAACATTTAGAAAACTCATTGAACGTAGAGATTGCGAATAAGGAAGTAATTTTCATAGAGTTTGTTTACCGAAACTGTTGTGCAAACATTAGAGGTCACGAACTAAACGTAGACTTAATTCCGATTAAACTGGGAGAGTTTGATGTGATATTAGGAATGGATTGGTTATCCAGTCACGCTGCGATAATCGATTGTCAGAAGAAGAGTGTGAACCTTCAGACCTCAAATCGGTCTAAGGTAGTGTTTTACGGTAGCTCATCGCTCAAGCAATCATGTTGTCTTACGATGATGCAGGCTAAGAAATTGTTAAAGAAAGGATGTGTAGGTTATTTAGCCTATATATTGGACACTCAACAAAAGGGAATAGAAATAAAAGATATACCAGTGGTAAGAGACTTCCAAGACGTGTTTCCAGACGAACTGTCTGGCCTTCCGCCAGACAGAGAAATTGAGTTCATAATAGACTTAGCACCGGGAACCGCACCAATTTCGAAAGCCCCATATCGTATGGCGCCAGTGGAAATGAAGGAATTGATGATTCAATTACAAGAGTTACTAGATAAGGGTTATATTCGGCCAAGTGTGTCTCCTTGGGGAGCACCAGTGTTGTTTGTAAAGAAAAAAGATGGATCAATGAGGCTCTGTATCGATTATCGGGAGTTGAACCGAGTGACAATTAAGAATAAATATCCATTGCCAAGGATAAACGACCTTTTCGATCAACTGGAGGGAGCGAAGTGTTTTTCCAAGATAGATTTACGAACGGGTTATCATCAGTTGAAAGTGCGAGAGGAAGACATACAAAAGACGGCGTTTCGAACTCGCTACGGACATTTTGAATTTTTAGTGATGTCATTTGGGTTAACCAATGCTCCGGCAGCATTCATGGACTTGATGAACCGGGTTTTTAAGCCATATTTAGATAAGTTCGTAGTAGTATTTATCGATGACATTTTGATTTATTCAAAGACGAAGGAAGAGCACACTGAACACCTAAGAATGGTATTGGAAGCATTGAGAAGGGAGAAGATGTACGCAAAATTTTCAAAATGTGAATTTTGGATGGAAAGGGTACAATTTCTAGGACACGTGGTAGATCAAAATGGAATTTCCGTGGATCCTGCAAAGGTGGAAGCGGTAAGTAACTGGGAACAGCCGAAGACGCCAACAGAAGTTAGGAGTTTCTTAGGTTTAGCCGGGTACTATCGAAGATTTATCCAAGATTTTTCTAAGATAGCAACCCCGCTGACAAATCTAACGCGGAAGACAGAGAAGTTCGTATGGACGGACAAATGCGAGGAGAGTTTCCAAGAATTGAAGAGGAGGTTGAGTGAGGCGCCTGTATTATCATTACCAGATGATACAGGAGGATTTGTTGTGTATAGTGATGCATCGCATAGAGGACTTGGTTGTGTGCTAATGCAACATGGCAAGGTCATTGCATATGCCTCACGACAGTTAAAAGATTTTGAAAAACGATACCCTACCCATGACTTGGAGTTAGCGGCAGTAGTCTTTGCATTGAAGATATGGAGGCACTATTTGTATGGAGAAAAATGTGAGATATATACAGATCACAAGAGTCTGAAATATATCTTCACACAGAGGGAGTTGAACATGCGACAAAGAAGGTGGTTAGAACTAATCAAGGATTACGACTGTGAAATTCTTTATCACCCGGGAAAAGCAAACGTTGTAGCCGACGCTTTGAGTAGAAAGGGAAAGGAAAAGTTATTCAAATTGACAACTCAAGAGGAATTAATAAGAGAAATGGAAAAGTTGGAAATAGAGGTGGAGGAACCAGAAGGAGCGGAAGGAAAATTACTCATGATGAGAGCTCACCCGACGTTATTGGATAGAATAAAGGAAGCACAAGAGAAAGATGAAGAATGTGAGAAGATAAAGAAGAGAATAGTAGAAGGTAAGGAAGAAAGGTTTAAAGTAGATAAGGACGGTATATTGAGGTTTGAGGGTCGAGTATGGGTGCCAGCTGTAATCGAACTGAGAGAGGAAATCCTACACGAAGCACACAATACGCCGTATTCTGTTCATCCAGGAGGCACAAAAATGTACCGGGATCTTCGACACCATTTTTGGTGGCCTAATTTGAAAAGAGAGGTTGCAGAGTGGGTTAGCAGATGTCTTACTTGTCAAAGAGTCAAAGCGGAACACCAGAGGCCAAGTGGACTACTTCAACCGCTGGAAATACCAGAATGGAAATGGGAACACATTACGATGGACTTCGTGGTTGGACTTCCGGTTACACAGAAGGGTTATGATGCCATTTGGGTCATTGTAGACCGACTAACAAAGACAGCTCATTTTCTACCCATCAAGATTCGATTCAATTTGAACCAGTTAGCAAATTTGTATGTAAAGGAAATCGTATCGCGACATGGAGTGCCGGTGTCGATTGTCTCCGATCGAGATCCGCGTTTCACGTCAAAATTCTGGAAAAGTTTGCAAGAACGAATGGGAACTCAATTGAGATTAAGTACTGCTTATCACCCTCAAACTGACGGGCAGAGTGAACGAACCATACAAACGTTGGAGGACATGCTGAGAGCTTGCGTGATGGACTTTAAGGGTAATTGGGATGACCATTTACCATTGGTAGAATTCGCTTACAATAATAGCTATCATGCGAGTATCGGTATGCCGCCATATGAAGCTCTTTACGGGAGAAAGTGCAGGACACCATTATGTTGGGATGAAGTCGGAGAACGACGACTTTTGGGACCAGAATTAGTTCAGCAAATGGCCGACGTGGTAACAACAATAAGGGGCAGATTGGTAGCAGCTCAAGATCGCCAAAAGAAGTATGCTGACTTGCATCGTCAGAACCGAGACTTTGAAGCAGGTAGTTTGGTATTTTTGAAGGTATCTCCTTGGAAGGGAAAGATCAGATTCGGAAAGAAAGGAAAATTGAGTCCGAGGTTCATAGGACCATTCGAAATATTGAAGCGAGTGGGCGAAGTGGCATATAAGGTTGCTTTGCCACCCGAACTGGAACACATCCATAACGTGTTTCACATTTCCGTACTACGTCCGTATAAGTCTGACTATAGACACGTGATTTCCTATGAGCCTATTCAAGTAGAGAAGAATCTGGCATATGAAGAAATTCCTGTTCAGATAATAGATAAGAAAGAACAAACGCTAAGAAACAAAGTTATATCTTCTGTGAAGGTGGTTTGGCGAAACCACGATGTTGAGGAGGCCACATGGGAATTAGAAGATAGAATGAGGAGATACTATCCCCATCTTTTTGTGTAACCTTGTATCAATTCCGAGGACGGAATTTTTATAAGGGGGGGAGGATGTAATAACCGCAAATTTTATGATTTAATATTAATATTTATATAATTAGAGCCTGTGATTAGTTATTTTATAAATGCTTGCATGGCATGAGGTGAGAAATTTTATTGAATTAATTGAACTTTTAGTAATTGATAAGATGAGGAGAATTGTGATAAGTTGATGAAATGTCTTGTGTGACACAATGACGAAATTAGTAAGGAATAAATTAATGAAGGGATGCATTACTAAGTAAAAGATGTCAATAAAAGTGGTGGTGTATAATTAAATTATTTAATTATACCAGAATAATAATAAATCATTGAAATGGTTGAAAGCTTATCTAGAAAGAATAAATCATTTTTGTGAGTAACTTAAATTATGTGAAATAGCCCAACTTATTAATAATTATTAAGGTGATGTGTAATTTAGTGTTATTTGGGTAAATTAATTAATTAAATTGCTGCCATAATAATTAAGTATTTACATGATTATAATCCAAATAATAGGACCTAGCCATGGGAATTTTCCACCCATTTATTTTTGGCAGCCATGTTATTATCCCCCATGTTATTTCGGCAGCCTCAATAATATTTCCCACCCATTAAATTTTTTTTTTCAGCCATGTAAAGTCTTATCCACCCACTCATTTCGGCAGTTAGCATGGTGGCAGCCTTAGGGAATTCTTTTTCATTTCTTTTCGGCAGTAGTACTAGTAGCAGCTGTGTTGATTTAAAGCCAATTGCCTTGTAAATAGATGACTCAATTCTATCAAGCTAAGTTTTAGTGAATTGGGTATTACCCATAAGTGAGACCATCATTTTAGAACCTTTGTATCCAAGAAAAAAAAAAAGGGGAGCTTGCGTGTGGTTCTTTTGGTTATTGGCAGTACTATGGACATGTGTGAGGGGATGTCTTGAACACTTAGGCTGCTATAAAGTATAGTAGGGAATGGCCATGAATACTTTAATTAATTTATGCACTTTTTGGTATATATATAAAACCCTTGCTCTAGATGTTCCTTTACAAAAAAAAAAAAACAAACACAGTAAGAACCAATTAGTGTGGGTGTTCGGCAGCTAGTAGGAGAACAATAGCAGCAGCCCAACAACTCTTCATCTTATCAACAAAATTTTCAAGCTAAGGTATATAAATAAAATAGTTAAATAAAATTCTTTCTATTTAAATTCTAGCACACACTTTTTCTTTTTTTTGAAGTAATGTGGATATATTGTGTTGCTTGAAAATTTGTATGCTATATTAGATGTGTGCATGCTAAATTAATAATTATCATGTGCTTCAAATTAATTAAATTAATTTGTAAAGATGTATAAATGATTTACGGAAAAAAAAAAAAAAAAAAAAAAAAAAAAAAAAAAAAAAACAAGAACAAACACAAAGCATGTATAGGAAAAGGATTAAAGGCTGCGTGGGTGTCATTTTTGGTGCTTCATGATTTTTATTTTGTATTAAGGCTACTGCCTTGCATGAACAAGGGAAAAAAAAAAAAGGACATCAAGTATATATTGAAGTGATGGTGGGGCGGTTTGGTGATGTGCTAAACATGTTAATAATTATTTTATGCAATAAGGGTGCTGTTATATATTTTTAGGCCAACATAGCTGCTAGTTGTGCAAGAAAAGTTGTTGTACATATTTAATAATTTGGTGACTACATGTTCATATTAAGGAGCTGCATGCATGGAAAAAAAAAAGAGAAGAGCAGGCTAGTAATCATGCCGCCGTAGGTCTATATGTGATATTTTTTTTTTACTTGTGTAAAGTACTGCTAAGATTGTATATGAAGAAAAAAAAAAGATATCAAGCAAGAAGTGATGGATGGTGGGGCCGGTCAGTGTGTCTTAAAAAAAAAATTATATATATATATATATATATATATATATATATATAAAAATAATAAATAATAATAATAAAATGATACAAAATAAATTGTTACTCCATAATGGTCATGGAGGATAAATAGAGTAATATTTAAATGCAATAAGAAGAGTGTTTCTGCAAAGTGGGATGTGTATGTTTATATTTGTGTAATATCATGTAAAACTCCAAATTAATAAAAATTAGTTCAGATAACTAAATTGAGCAATAGTTTAATAAATTAATGTTATGTGCTTAGTTTTCTTATTTGTGATCATAAATGTGTAGCAAGTAAGAAATGCAGTATTTTTATTTTGAGAGACTTGCACCTTAAACTAGGATGACATGCGATTAATAGCTAATGTGAGTTGGTTTCAACAATCACTAAATTGTACGGCTATATTATTATATTATAGGAAGTATACGTGACAAGGTGTCAAAGGTAACATAATCGACGAGCGAGGCAAGTTCCTTAACCTTACTCAAATTTATATTGAGCAAGTATCCGAACACTATTATTATTGTGTTGCAAGTCCTACTTCTTATATTGTATACCTTCGAATTGTTGTCTCAAACAAATATTTGTTTCTATTCGAAAATCATTTATATACCTTGACGTTGTTGCACGCATTGGACTTATCATTCTTAAATGCGTTATAAAATTTGTCTAAGCCATTGATTCGACTAGACTATTATTTTGTGTTAAAGCTATCCAAACCAATTGACTTGGTGTGGACTATCGTAAATCTACTGAGATGAACAACCCTCATTGAAGGGGAAATTATATATTGTCGGGAAACCGACGTGCGCACACAAGTATGAGTAAATGTTATGCATAACGTAGGGTACTTTAGGCTGATCACCTGTTGTACTCGTTTATATTGGATTACAGTGTAATACTGTTAATTCTAGTAAGAGTTCTTAGTCCTTAGTGACTACTCAGTACTCGTTCATGTTGAACTTCGAAATAAATCCTGAAATTGTCGATATGCTTTAGTCTATAACGACACCTATTGAATACTCTTGATATTTCTTGATATTCTTGAACTACTTATTATTATTATACCCTTGAAGATTTAAATACTATAACTGCTTGTCTTTCTGGCTATATTACTTGCTGGGCAAACTTGTTGCTCATTCTTGCTTCCTAAAAACATTACAGTTAAGGCAGAGCAAGGCGGTTCTTCAGGACAGGACAAGGGAAAGGGAAAGGCAACAGTATAACTAGTCCATAGAACTAGAAGTATTATTATTATTATGCTTGTTATGATGTATTCAAGATTGATTAAGTTATGTTTAAGTTAATCACTGAATTGTAGTAGTAATGGTTACGGTACCTTGGGACGCGAATAATTATATTATATCAATGTAAATTATTCTATTATTTCCGTTGTTAATAATTTAGTAAGATATTCGTAGTTGTACGTGATGCACAGAATTCGAGATATGGGTGTCCGAATTTTGGGGGCGTCACATTAATTAGTTACCTATTAGAAGTTTATTTCGATAGTTATAAGGATTCTTTAGCTATAAAACCCGACTTGTGGGTTTAGGGTTTGGACAATTTTTATTCATAATTTATCATCTTTTACGATTGATATCGTTTGTTTTTCTGGTGGATTCCAATTTGTGTTCTAAGAATTTACGTTGGTAAATTCTTTGTGTTTTCCATTCTATGTCAATTGGTATCAGAGCCAAGGATTTTGCCTTGTCAATGGCCAACAACGAAGGCGGTAGAGATAACCTTGACGACACTGGTTGCAGGGATGCCGAATTATGGGCGGCGATTGATTAGCAACGTCAGTCGATGGCAAGGGTGGAAACCATGTTGCAACAATTGATGGTGCGACAACCCAGACCCAACGATCCTATCAACAACATAGACAAAGGCGAGGGATTTGCCCTTGGCCGCCTTGGAGGTGAACGTTAGCATGGAGCAGCGAGACGCGTACAGTTTGAAGGCTTTAGTGATGAAGATTCCGATGAGGTTGTAGGATACCAAAGAAACCTTCATCAACAAAATCGAAACCAAAATCAATCTGACTATCGAATACGCGTGGATATACCATTGTTCCATGGTAAGTTGCAGATTGAAGAGTTTCTGGATTGACTTTCTGAGGTCGAGAGATTTTTCGAGTTGACGGAGGTCGCGGCAGATCGACAAGTTAACCTGGTAGCGTACAAGTTGAGAAGCGGCGCTACTGTTTGGTGGGAGAAGTTACAGCTGGACCAACGACGACATGGCAAAACTCCTATGCGATCTTGGAGGTGAATGAAACAACTTATGATGAATAGATTTTTACCCCCAGATTATGAACAATTTATTTTCTGGAGTTATCAGAATTGTGCATAGGGTAATAAGACTTTGGTCGAATATACAGAGGAGTGGTCTAGGCTGTCAGTGCGTAACAACTTAAATGAGACTGAGGCACAAGTTTCTAGGTATTTGGAGGGATTGAAGCCCTCTATCCGAGATAAATTTGGACTACAAGTTGTTTGGACAGTGGATGAAGTGCACAACATGGCTTTGAAAGCAGAATTAATGGAGTAGACATCCAATCGGTTTGCTTATCACAAGGACATGGTGGAGACGTCCAATGCAGTTGCCAACATAAATAAATTTTCGGTGAACGTTGGAAAGAATCAATCTACAAATAATGTCGTTCAGTCACAAAAGGGTTCGGGACCTACGACATCGGCTACGAAGGAAGCCCCACGAGCACCGAACCCGTATGCTAAATTAGGCGGGTTTAAGTGCTACCGGTGTGGACAACCAGGTCATTGTTCAAACGAATGTTCAACGAGGAAACCGATGAATTTCGTGGAAGTTGGTGAGGATGAAGAGGCGACCAGTACGACGAGGAAGAAACAGATATGGGCGAATTCTGGGATGGTGCAGAAATAGCCGAGGAACATGGAGAGCATGTAAACTGCGTAATTCAGCGAGTCATGTGCTCAACAAAGTTAGAAGATTCCTCACAATGAAACAATATTTTTAAGGCATGCTTCAATGTTCAAGGGAAGGTGTGCGACCTAATTGTAGACAGTGGGAGCTGCTAGAACTTTGTGTCGAAGAAGTTGGTAGAACACCTGAAACTGCGCGTAGAGAAACACCCGAAGACCTATATAATTGGGTGGATTCAGAAAGGACCCAAGGTGAATGTGACCGAAGTGTCCAAAGTCCCTATCTCGATCGAACAACACTACCAAGACGAAGTGGTCTGCGATGTAATCGACATGGATGCTAGTCACTTGTTATTGGGCCGACCATGGCAGTTTAATGTGGATGTCACTTATAGAGGGCGTGACAATGTATTTGTTTTCAATTGGGGTGGCAGGAAGATTGCAATGGTTCCAAAACAAAATTCGGGAGGTGGCATAACTAAGAACCAGAAAGAAGAGCAACCATTACTATCGGTAATCACGTTAGCAACTGGTTTGGAGTCGGAAATTAAAGAGGCACAAGACATGTTGTGGTGGTTCAAGCTTTAGTGGTAGAAGGAAAGGAAGAAAAAAATTTGTATTACCCGATAAGGTACGATCCCTTTTAGGCGAATTTAGTGAGTTGGTTTCTGATGATTTACCAAGAACTTCCACCACTGAGGGATATTCAACATCACATTGATCTAATTCCGGGGGCATGCTTACCTAATTTGCCACATTATTGGATGAGTCCAAAGGAAAATCAGATTTTACAAGAAAAGGTGGAGGAGTTATTGAAGAAGGGATTTATTCGAGAAAGTATGAGTCATGTGCAGTTCCTGCATTACTAGTCTCGAAGAAAGATGACAGTTGGAGAATGTGCGTTGATAGCCGAGCAATCAACAAGATAAAGATACAGTTTTCTGATTCCAAGGTTGGATGACATGTTAGATATGTTGGAGGGTTCCAAGTTGTTCTCTAAGATAGATCTTCAGAGTGGATATCATCAAATTCGGATCAAGCCTGGTGATGAATGGAAAACAACGTTCAAAACAAAGGATGGACTCTACGAGTGGGTGGTCATGCCGTTCGGGTTGTCCAATGCGCCTAGTACTTTTATGCAACTTATGAATCAGGTATTACGACCTTTCATCGGGAAATATGTTGTCGTTTATTTTGATGATATAATTATTTATAATCAAAACGAGGAAGACCTTATGGAACACCTTCGGGCCGTGTTGGAGGTTTTGGCCGAAAACAAACTCTTCATTAACTTTAAGAAGTGTAGTTAGTTGTCCGAATGTCTATTATTCCTTGGATATGTAGTCAGTTCGGAGGGTATCATGGTTGACGAAGTAAAGGTGAGAGCTATACGTGATTGGCTTATTCCTAAGAACGTGGGAGATGTGAGAAGTTTTCATGGGTTGGAAACGTTTTATCGTCGATTTATTAAAGATTTTAGTAGCATTGTGGCACCCATTACCGAGTGTTTAAAGAAGGGTAAATTTCAGTGGGGAGAAGCAGCTAATACAATTTTTGCAGTTATCAAGGAGAAATTGTGTACTACTCCTGTTCTTGCTCTATCTAGTTTCGAGAAGCTATTCGAAGTGGAGTGTGATGCTAGTGGTATTGTAGTTGGGACCGTTTTGTCACAAGAGAAGAGGCCAATGGCATTTTTCAGTGAAAAACTCAATGATGCGAGGTGAAAGTGGAGTACGTATGACTAAGAGGTTTATGCTATTGTTCAAGCTTTAAAACATTGGGAGCACTATTTGATTCAGTGTGAATTTATACTGTATACTGATCATCAAGCGTGGAAGCATTTGAACAATCAGAAAAGTTTGAGTAATATGCACGCTCGATGGGCAACCTTTTTGAAAAAAATTCCTTTTGTTTTGAAGCACAAATCGGAAATAAGGTAGCAGACGCGTTGAGTCGGCGTGCGAGTCTGTTGGTCACTATGCAACAAGAGATCATTGGATTTGAGTTTTTGAAAGAGCTGTATTCAGATGATGAAGACTTCACCGAAGTATGGGAGAAGTGTGTTCAAAAACAGAGGGAGAGTTTCTTGTGGTTGATGGTTATCTGTTTCGTGGAAATCAGTTATGTATACCTCGGGGTTCGTTGAGGGAGAAACTGATTCGGGAACTTCATGGAGGAGGATTGAGTGATCATCTGTAGGAGTGATCATTCGGTTATAACCGAACCGAATAAGCTATTCGGTTATAACCGAAAACCGAATTATTGATAATTTTATTATCCGAAATACTAACCGAAATTTGAAAATAACCGAATAACCGGATATCCGAATTGTAATTTCGGGTATTCGGGTAATAACCGAACTAACATCCAACAATCAACAGCAACATACAACATCATGAACATGAACATGCAACACAAATCCTGTACATCACATGACCAAACATGAAATGTGTTAATAAATTAACCGAACATCCCTTCTCATGCACCGACTATAAATTAGAGTGAACTCTCAAAATCAATGTACTTTATCTAGTGAGAATGCATCCATGCCTGCAGATTATAAAAGGTCAAATTCTTCTTACAAACCTTGAATTATAAAAGTGAACTGTCTCACAACGACAAGGTAAAGGGAATTTAACATATCTCTAGCTATGACGTAATAGAATGTAACAAATTTAACAACAGCAAAACTGAATCATCACATATGATATGATAAATGAAAGAATAAATAAACAAAAAGTTACATTTCCACACAATTATTCAACTTTGAAGCAAAAGAAAGATTACCTAGAATATTAGAGGAGTGAGAGAAAACAGGGCCAAGAAGAACCCTCAAATCCCTCGGGGGAATGGAGACGCGTTTAACAATTATACTCTTTTCACACTCAATTAACTCCGATTGCCCTAACTTATCAAACCTCATCCAAAGCCTCGCTCCACCGACCTTCTTCTTCGGCTTGCTCGACGCCGCAACCATCGCAGAAATCGAATTATTCGCGATATCATTAGGCGACTGAGTATTAACATCGTCTCCCGGTCCCGGCAACAGCAGAGTCTCCCCAGGCTTCTTCGTCCGGCGCCGACGAAACGATAACGTCCCCTTCCCCAGTCTCTCTCTAATCTGTACTCAAAACAGGAAAAAGGCCTCTTCTCTCCCTTAGATTCTTCTTCCTCTTTCTCTCTCTAAATATGTGTAATTGCGTATGAATATATGGATTTAGGGCATGAGAAAGAATCAGAGGAGGGAAGGATAATCCTTCCTTTTGTGGGCTACTGTTACTTCTGATTCTTCTTCTTCTTCTTCCATAAATAGAAGAATGAAGCTTTTTCTATCTGATAAAGAAAACGTTATACGGTTTGAGAATTCAAATCCTGTACATCCCTTCTCATGCACCAACTATAAATTAGAAATTTATTAAAGTGTTGTTCGGTTATTCGGTTAAACCGAATAACCCAAAAGTAATACCCGTACAAACTAACCGAAAACCGTAACAAAATTCGGGTATAACCGAACTATTGAAAATAACCGAATTATCAGAAAATTTCGATTAAATTATTTCGGTTCGGTAATTCGGTTATACCCATTTTTTGCTCAATCCTAATCATTTGGGGCGTGACAAGACCATCAGTGAAGTAGCCGAACAGTATAATTGGCCTCGGCTGAAGCGTGATGTAGGAAACTTGGTTTGTGTTAGACTGCGAAGGGTCAAGCTCAGAACACAGGTCTTTACATGTCTTTACCAGTACCGAGTGCTATATGGGAGGATCTGTCGATGGATTTTGTTATGGGTCTCCCTCGGACTCAACGAGGAATGGATTCTGTGTTTGTTGTGGTTGATCGGTTCTCTAAGATGGGACATTTCATTCCTCGTTGGAAGACCTCTGATGCATCCCACGTGACTCGGTTGTTCTTTTGGGAAGTGGTTCGTCTACATGGAGTTCCTTAGTCTATCACTTGTGATAGGGATTCACAGTTCCTTAGTAACTTTTGGATCACCCTATGGCGATTGATGAATACTACTTTGAAGTTCAATAGCACTGCACATCCGCAGACTGATGGACAGATTGAAAATCTGAATCGAACGCTTGGAAATTTGATTCAGAGTATTTGTGGTGATAAGCCGAAGCAGTGGGATGTGGCGTTGGCAAACTGAGTTTGCATATAATAATGCTATTCACACTGCTACAGGTCAATCTCCTTTTGTTTTAGTGTATCCGCAGTCGCCTAAACATGCATTAGACCTGACACGTCTTCCGAAGGTTGTTGGAAACAGTGTTGCTACTGAAAACATGGCTGAGCAAGTTCGAGATGTTCAGGCCGAAGTGAAATCTAGGTTGGAGGAGAAAAATGTGAAGTATAAAGCTGTGGCCAATGCCTGCCAAGAGGCATTCAAAGTTGTTTGAAGAGGGTGATCAGGTTATGGTATTTTTGCATAAGGAAAGGTTTCCAGTTGGTTCCTATAATAAGTTGAAGCCACGAAAGTATGGTCCGTACAAGGTAGTCAAGAAGATCAATGGTAATGCCTACGTGATCGACTTGCCTGCCGAAATGAACATCTCTTGTACTTTTAATGTATTCGATCTTTATGAGTTCTGTGAAGATGTTCCACTTTATCCAAATTATAACTCGAGGTTGAGTTCTTCGCATGTGGGAAGGACTGATGTAGGACAACTGACTTTTGAGTTTAAGGATGAGTTAGATAGGAAACGGGGAAGGAGGTCTGGTCTGAGGAAACGACCATAATTCCTGAAGAATTGAAGTTGTTCCGAAGAGTTGGGGTCGATCGGCTTCGGGAGAGGTTTTCGGGTTTGGAAATGGCGTCATGGCTTCGGGAGATCGGAACTTCTTCAGAAATAGCGCCATGGCTTAGGAAGGCTGGATTGGTTTTAGTATTTTAATTATTTCTAGTTTAGGTAGAATTTGTTTAAGATAATAGTGTTTTAGTTGGAAACAAATCTTTATAATGTTACGTAATTAAATTGTTCCCTATTAGGACTTTGTTCCCATATTGATTAGTTACCTATTAGAAGTTTATTTCCATATTTATAAGGATTCTTTAGCTATAAAACCCGGCTTGTGGGTTTAGGGTTTGGACAATTTTTATTCATAATTTATCATCTTTTACGATTGATATCGTTTGTTTCTCTGGTGGATTCCAGTTTGTGTTCTAAGAATTTACCAACGTAAATTCTTTGCGTTTTCCGTTCTGCATCACATACTCTTTTAGATTTATTTGGAATTAAAACACCCAAAGGTTGTATTTGATTATTGGAATTATCTTGCAACTATTTAGGAAAAGGACATTATCCTTCAATATCATTCCCAAATTTTCAGGTTTTAAAATTTGGACAATGAGCAAAAAAACCTAAACTGACTGTATCTGCACAAGAAATGGTCCCATAATGGTTTTTTTTGGGTTTCATGAAGTTCTTCTGGCAATTGTACTGGTGCATTTGTGATTCTTTCTCTTTTAGGATAAGAACCAGAGACGTAGTCCTTAAAGGCTATTGTATTGCAGTATTTTGTTTTCTGCACTTTCTATCTGGATGAATTAAATATGAACCTCTTTCTATCTTGTAATATAGTTTTTTGAGAAGTTCATTCATCATTGTTTATTTTCCCTGCAATTCAATAAGAAGGTTTTGTACCTTGTGCAGGCAATCCCAGGTTATAGTGCTCGGAGATCTTTGTTTGAGCACTATGTTCGAACACGTGCTGAAGAAGTACGCAAGGAAAAACGTGCAGCACAAAAGGCTGCAGTTGAGGTCTTCAGGCAGTTACTTGAAGAGGCAAAGGAGGTTTATCCGCCATATCTTGTCTCATCTTCTCTTTGAAAATTTATTGTTACAATTTTGGATTTTAACTGGGAAGTGGAGATTCATTTTTTAAACTGGCCAACCTTATTTCAGGATATCGATCACAATACTGATTATTATACATTCAAAAAGAAATGGGGTCATGATCCGCGGTTTGAGGCCTTGGACCGGAAAGAGCGGGAAGTTTTAATAAATGAAAGGTATCATTCAATGAGGGTCTTGCCACGCCCAATGATCTTATTGATGTACGTGTAATTATTAAGTAGGTTACATCCTTGTACTAAGGAGCCTCCTAAGATGCTGAGTTTAGCATGGATCCACCGAGAAAATTCATTGACTATTAGTTAATAAAGCACAAACATAATTCAACAAATGAAGCAAGAACAGATTAGGAAATTAATATCACTACCATGAGTGTGGGAAGAAAGTTAGATTACAAAAGGGAAAAAGTGTAAGCTAGCAAATTCAAGGAATAAATGTAAAGGAAGACATTGAGCTTACGTGGCTCGCTCTCCACCAAGATAGTATTCTACACATTGGAAGACTTTCTAGTGTAATAATCACACTGTCTAAGCAATCCTAAGTCCCTCTACCTTCCCCTCCCTCCACCTCCCAAACATCCACGGGGGGTTTTTGTGTCTAGGGTCTTGGTTCTGATTATCAATCATGTTCTATATTTTTGTTGGTCATGGTTGGTTCTCATCTTGTGTATCGATGATATGAACAACTTTGAAAGTCTTTTCAAGAAAAAGGTTTAGCATAAAATCCATAAGGCTCAAAGTTGACCGGATCAAGTATTGAACTTTATATATATATATATATATATATATATATATATATATTACATCAGTAGTCTACTCTCTTAAGACTTGTTTACAATGTCCAACTTATGTCAAATTGTTTGCATTGAATATTTACCTTAATATCATATCATTGTTTGATTTTCTTTGACTTGAATAGTTAGTTCAATTTATATCAATGTCTGAAGCAGAACAATAAATTTCTCTTAACAACCGTAAAAGGCAACAGGATTCAAGTAGTAGCCTTGTAATCTAGAGTCGCATATACTTTGGTTGGTCCTTGCACTCTTGAATCCTTTTGGAGTTGTATGGTTAATATGCTATATATTTTAAAATGCGCTATTACACTGGTTAACAGATGTTCTGCTTCACTTGCAGGGTCCTTCCTTTGAAGAAGGCTGCTCAAGAAAAGGCTCAGGCAATGCGTGCAGCTGCTGCATCTGATTTTAAGTCCATGCTTCGGGATAGAGGAGATATTTCAACAAGTTCTCGTTGGTCCAAAGTAGGTTCAAATAAGATATCTCCGTACTAAAATATCTGATGATTATTGGCCATTTAAAAGTCAATTTAAGACATTTTCAATATTCATCATTGTATTGACTAAAATTAAATGAATCTATATCAATTTTGAGTTTGAAATGTCTCAAAATTGACTTTCACAAAGTCAACTATATTTTGGAACAGGAGTACTTTATTGCATTAAGATATGATACATTGAAAAGGTTCAATTTAAGCATATCAAAGGGGTATACATTAAGATGTGATGCATGAAAATGGTTCAATTTAAGCATATCAAAGGGGTCGTAGTTTATTCCTGAATGACAAAAAACTAAAATAAAAAGAAAAGTGAAAAATTCACCTCTGGACTGCTTCATATTGTTGATTTGGGTATTTACTTATATTTTCTCTTTACATTTATTATCACCACTTGATGTGATCTTCAGTTAAGAGAATCAAGATGCTAGTGTATTTTCAAAGCTTGATTCTGGCAACTGGTTTCAGTAGAAAAATTGATGATTTTTCCCTCTTGATAACTAATAATTTTATTTATGGAAAACTGTCAAAAGTGGTGGTACCCATATACACTTGTTTTTTTTAATTATACCCATGTTAACTCAATGTATACAAATGTCTAAAGAGAGCAAAAAATTTCTCCTAAGCAAAAAAAGGTCAAAAGCCAAGGAGCTTGCCAAAAATAGACACCTATGCTCTCAACACAAATTCCCCCAAAAATGATGAACGACAGTGTGGACTTCTGGTACACTTCATTTAGCCAGAAAAGAGTAACTCAATAACAAAATCTAATATGAACAGTTCCCTTCTCCTTTCCAGTTTCCCCTCAAAACACCTACTATTCCTTTCCCTCCAAATAGTCCTCCAAACACGAGGTATCTTTACCCATAGTTTCCTCATCTTGACACTGCCAAACCTTATTGCCTTCCAGAAACAGTTTCAGTTATCAAGAACATTTCAAAACTTTCATATGCAATTCATATATGAAAATTCACACTCCTCCATTCCAAAATATATTATTAAGAGATATTCTTAAATTTAAAATTAGTGTGATTAATTAAACTTTTGAAAATAATAAATCTTGTAATTAGTAGAACTTTTAGATAGTTTACAATTTTTATAATTGAATTATCTGAAATTAAATGAATTTAATTTGATTTCAAAAAGTCAAAATTGATTAACGCATTGAGTGCATATTTGTGGCTATAATACTAAGTTATAGTTCTGGATTAGAACATATTTTAATTCCCAACTCTTATAGGCTTGGTATAGTTCGACATGGAGAAAGTGTTAAATGCAACGCGTGTACCACATAATCATGTTGACGTGGTATCACACCACTCACATAAAACAGGAGAGAGAGTGTAGATCACAACCCATGTTTTTCTCTACCCTCCCATGATTCGTCAAGCAATGACCCACACTCTTTCTCTCTCCTGTTTTATGGGAGTGTTATGATACAACATCAGCATGATGACGTGATACGCCCGTTACATTGAATATTTTCTCTTGCAAGACACATGTATTAAAAAGACCAAAAAGTTTGATAAAATAATTCCTTGCCATTGGGTGTACTCAGATCAATCTTAGTAAGACTGTATTCCTGTGTATTTGTATCTGTTATGATACAGCTGCATTGTTGGGAATTACATATATTCTTTTAAGTATCTTAAAGTTACCTCATATATTCCTTTTAATTGATTGATGGCTCACCTCATCATTCATCCTCTCTCTCTGTTATTTATATTTTATTTTTTAATTTTGATAAGTTGCTCGTGTTTTTGGGGACTTATTTTTCACATGGGAGGAAAAAATTCTTGGTTTTAAAATTTTGTCCGTGCAATGCACCTGATATTGATGCATATAATTTCTTATCAACCTCATGGGAACCAACTTAGCAATAAGTACATGGTAAGACACTCCAGTATATAGTCACTGAAATGAGCAGGCACTTGTTCTCAGAAACATGCGCCTAAAAATAAAAAATAAAATGCTAAGTAAATATTAGATTCTATAGTACTGTCAAACTAGTCATTTTTAGTCACTATCTATTGAAAATATCGGAGGTTTATGAATATTAATTTTGCAAAAAAATTTCTAATTTTTTTAACATTACACTGGAAAATATATGATATCTTCTGCTTACAGCTTACCATATACCTGTTTTTACAAGGGAACTTTTATGACATGTCATTCTTTGGTTATGGTAGGTTAAAGATGGCCTACGGATTGATCCACGGTATAAATCAGTTAAGCATGACGATAGGGAGGTTTTATTTAATGAATATATATCTGAATTAAAATCTGTAGAAATGGAAGCAGAAAGGGTGGTGAAGACCAAACGGGAGGAGGAGGTAATATATTAGTTTTCCTCTTCATTTGTGAAGGTTTTATCATTTTCTGTTGTTATTGTTGTTGTAATATTTTTCTAGTTTTCTTGTTTTGGATGTTGCCTTTCATGCATTCTTGATAATTTATTTTTATCAGGATATTTATTCTGTTGTTCAAGATATGTTAAGTTATGTAAATAGTAATTTCATATTCTGGCTCCTTTTTTGGGTTTTATCGGGATTAATCCTTTTCTTTTACTTTCTCCTCCTCTTCTCTGTTCCTTTTGGGTTGAGTTCGATTGATTGCCTATTTATTTATTTTTATTGGATGGGTCGCTCGCTCGAGTTCTCATTTTTCAGGTGGATTAAGATCTTGTTGTCATTTGTACATTCTTGATTTTAGGATTTTACCCTTTAGCTTGATAGTAGTTGCTTATGTGGTTGCTGTTTTGACCTTATGTGAAATATAGTGGAGTATTAGAATATTATGTTACCGGTCAGTGCTAAACATTTTTTGTATTGTGGAGGATCTTTTCATACATGCCTGCAGGAAAGTCTTCCATTAACAAATGGGTTAAATAAAGTAACCCAAAAAAACAAAAACATCTTTAGTTTCGTCTCAGCAGATCTGTCATGACAAAATGTAATATTAACAGTGCTTGTTATCTTATATAATGCTTTTCTTTTCTACATGTTTTATGAGGATTTTCTTATTGGCATTGCAAGTTTGTTAGGCCAGGCAAACTATTACTTTCAATAGTTAGAAAAAACGAAAGATAACTACTATTTTGACAAATTCCTATAAATGACAAATAGTGTGTAAATCTTTTGAACAGTTATTAGTGCACAGCATGCAGTATTGTTGGTAAGGCATAGGTTAGTGATCACTCAATAATGCATTAATGCTGGCAAGGTGAACTCTACTACTATCTAATATATATTCTAATTGTTGATAGTTTCAATATACAATTGCTTGAATCTGTTTAAAAGAGAGAATACATATAAGTTCAACTCTTCCACCTTTTCTTTTCAAATTTCTTTGGGAGGGTGGGTGACATGAAAATGCCTACAAGACATAATAGGAATATTTGTTTGTACTTCACGTATAAAGAGGAATTCAGACTCACTTAAATTTTACATGTGTGTTTATGCAAACACGTATGCAGATATGTGCAGGTCTGTGTCTACAACTAAATAATCATTTTAATATGTGGCCCTTTGATTAGATTGTCTAAGGTTTGATTTTCATAAACAAAAGATTTGGCAAACCATTTTCCTACATGAGAATGGATGTTAACTATACCTAATTTTCTTTTGTTTATATTTCTTGAGATAAATGGCTTCTTTTTTTTTTGTGATTGCTGCAGGAGAAACTGAAGGAAATAGAGCGAGCTTTTCGTAAGCGGAAAGAAAGAGAAGAACAAGAAGTAGAGAGGGTGCGATCAAAAGCTCGTAGAAAGGAGGCTGTTGAGTCTTATCAAGCTTTACTTGTTGAAACAATTAAAGATCCTCAGGTAGGTTTTCATATTCCTTTGGTGTTGTAATTCAAAATATGAAGGTAAAGAAGGATTTTTCTCCCTATTCAACTACCCATCCAAGAGCATTTGGCTTCAGAATACTTGTTTTTCTTTTTTTTTTCTATGAAAAAGCAAGCAAGAGATGAAAATTGTTGTTCACAATTCTGCCTTATTTCATGAGATCTAGAAGCGCAACTTTCTCTCTCCATTTCCCTAGGGCTCTTTTTTTACTTCTTTCAAAGGGGAATGAAGGCCTAACTTAGAAGTTGTTACTCGATCGAAAGGATATAACACATGAAACGTTAGCTTCGCTGACTTTCTGAGGTATAACCCTCTTTTCCTAAAGATCCTCTCATTTTGCCACTATATCTCACTGTGGCCACCCTTGTGGAGAAGATTACAGGGCCAATCTCTTCTGGCTCACTTCGCTTGGCAATCACAGTTGTGAGGTTGCACAACCCCTTTAGGTCATTCTCTATTTTCAAGGATTTCATAATTGGACGTTAAGCCTATTTCATATGTTGCATCAAGTTGTTCGCAAGGCCAACTTGATCCTCTTCGTGCAGTATCTACCACGCTTTATGCATGCAGTAGTACATTCAAGATTTGGTAGGCAACTGTTGGCCTTCTTTGAATGAATATTCTCAATATTTTATCTCAGTTAGGAGATTTTTTTGAGACTTGCGTGAGAATATTTCCCCTAAATTATGCTTGACTGGAAGACACAGTACAAATCGGGTTCAGAGTAGGGTGAGATGTCGAAACTGAATAGAGTGTTAGAATTTGATAATAATCAACTCAATAAAGGAAAATAATAAAGATGTATTACATCTCATTATATAGGACTTGTAAAAAGCCTAATTTTTTGGGGTCTAAGTAAAATTTTAGGTAGAATATTCTAGAGTTTTAATTATAGTAGTTAATAATATTTGGGATTTGTTTCCTTTGAAGTAAAAACCTAATCTAATAAATTTTCTGCTAGACTGACAAGGGACAGTATAAATCAGCTTTAGAGTAGGGTGAGGTGTCGAAACTGAATAGTGTTAAAATTTAATAATAATCAACTCAATAAATGAAAATAATAAAGATGTATTTCATCTAAATTAGGAGATATTCCTTTTGCACATTAGTCCCCAAACAAAATTCGTTCCTTGGTCTTCTAGCATTATTTTCTTAACTTCATTAGTCCAATCTGTCAAAAACGGATGGAAAAGTTAAAAAAGGTCATTAAAGCACTTGTGTGGTTGACACATTCATATTTTGAGGGATATAATTGTCCCAACACAATCGTCTTCTTCCTCTTCCTTTTCATCTCCATGGCCACTATTCCTCATCATAGTCATCTGTGCCAATGACACAGATCTTTGTCATTTGATTTTCTGATGGAGGATGGATAGTGGTGATAGAAATATGATTTTCTAATAGATGGGGAGTGGTGGATGGTGGTGGGAGGTCAATTGCAGATTTGGGTCATTTAGGGTTGTATTGCTAGTATTGTCTAATCTATATGTGGTGGTAGATGTAATGAGTGGCAATGGAAGTACCAGAGGAGGTGGCCAAAAGTAGCAACAATGGGTCGAAGTCATTTTCTAACCATCAATTTTTCACGCACTCTCTTTCTCATTTCCCACCAATACCTTCCATAGCTACCACTGTCCAACCAACCCTGTCACCTAACCACCACACTGCCCAGACACTAAAATCCACCATTAGGTTGAGCATAGTTTTGCGAAGTTCAACCATCAATTTTTCACCCATTCTCTTACTAAATTATGTAATTGCGTTGTACTTATGTAATGGAATTTCCAGATGCTATATTATAGGTTTAAGATCAACAATTGGAAAAAGGAATGGTGATTGGTGGTGGAAGAATTGTGAAGGAGAGAGAAGAAATGAGTGGTGATGAAGGGTGAAAAAGTGTTTTGGGTGGTGATGAAGAGAGAAACTGAAATGGGTGGAAATAATTTCCTAAGAAAGTAAATAAATAATTAACTTATGCAAACGACTAACATGCAACTTGTCTTCAATTAATGCCTAGGGGATTGTTAACTAAATTAACTTTATTGTTAGTTTTTAATGGATTGGATTGATGGAGTCAAAAAAATAATATTAAAGAACCAGAGAAAGGAAGGAATTTTGTTTGGGGACAAACCCTTCAAAACCTTCATAGTTGGGGGACCAATGAAGGAATTATCCCTAAAATAAAATATCCTTAATAATTGCAATGTCTTTATCTCTAAATAATAACACAAAATACTTAATTGTGAATAATCTTAATGTTCTCTTTTGTCATCATTTTCCCTGCCATTAGAAAAAAAGGTTATACTCGAGTTTTCAAGTACGGGAGGATGAGAAACCATGATCGGCAAAATGTCCTCTAGCAAAGGTTGACAATCACTTGTTTTAATTTCTTGGACGTTGCATCTTGAAACAAATGGTGCATAATAGAGTATTGCAACTCAACTTGAGAATCAAATACACCATCTCTAAAATAAAGTTGATAATGTTTGACCTTGTTGTCTTGGACTTCTTAAATGAGAGGCTTTTTTAAATTTTCCACCGACTTTTTTATTTTGTCACTAATTTCTTTTAGCAACTTCAGTGATAGCATCTTCAAGTGGCTCAATTTCTGTCTCTTCTTCACTTCCAACAACATGTGGATCTTCAATTTGTTCATAAATTTGAACTTTTTCTTTATCAACTTCTTGAGAATTGACCAATGCACATCTTGTTGAGCCAAATAGGTACAAATTAGTTGTATTCATTGTGTTTGCATAAAAGTATCGAGTTTTGTGTTCTCATTTATCCATGATAATGATATAAGGGAAAAGAAAGGAGAGAATTTTATTCTTTTCTATTTTATTTGTATTTTGTCAATTTTTATGGCTAACGTTCTTTTATGACCAGGGACCTACTTTAAAGAACCAAAATAGAAAAATTAATAAACTGAAGAATGAAACATATGGTTGAACTGAGAAAAAAAAGTTAAGGGGCTGATTTTGATTTTTTTTGTCAAAGTTAGGGGCTGATTAATGTTTAATAAATTGAGGGACTAAATATAAGTTTTTGAAAATCATGGGGTACCTAGAGTAATTTTCTAAAACAAAGACCACGCTGGGAGGCTTCTTTGACTGTGAGATGATGTAAAGAAGGTTGACAAGGCAAGGTTGGAGAGCATTGGCTGCGACGGTGAAAGGAGGTGACAACAGAAGGTTGATGTTGGGACTTTGATTTGATGTGTGCATGGTGGCAGGGCGAGATTTCCTGACAGCATAGTGGTGTTTTCTATGTATGTTTTCATGTATTTTCTTTTATGGGCTAGACTCAGATTTGAGGTATTTATTTTTGGTGTGGTTGACAAGTTTTCGGTTGGAACTGATGATGGTTTGATGCTCTGGGATTGCGGTGGACAAGCAGCTAATAATAGGCAGTGTTTGTGATGATTCTGGCCAAGTCAACTAGGGTTAACATTGGGTTCAGGGGCGGTTTGATTGAAGTAACTAAGGTTGTGTTTGGCTGGTTTAGGGGCTTTTTTGGTTAGGTTTCACAATGATTTGGGGATTCCTTTTTTTTTTGGGGGGGGGGGGGGGTCAATTGGACATGTTTTTTCTATTGCTGAAGATCATGCAAACGACGATTCCTGCTGTAATTTCATGCTTTTGTCTCGGAAAATTGTTGCTATGTTCTAGTGAACTTGGTTAAACTATGGAGGCTAGATTGGGTGGAAAGAAGATTGGTTATAACTAGATTTTGCTTTAATATCAACTGATGTAGGAGGATGAAATTAGGGGGATAAAAAGTAGGATAAAATAGCGACAAAAGCCTTAATTTAATTCAAACTTATTAATATATGAATATTAATTATGTGTTACATCTCTTTAAATAGGACTTATAAAAACCCCAATTTTTGAAGACCATGTAAAATCCTAATTTAAAAAGGAAACAAATGCCTAAATCCTAATAATTATCTAGTACTATAATTAAACAATAGAATATTCTACTTAATACAATAAATTATATAATTCATAATTGCAATATCTTTCTCTCTAAAATATTTAATAATAAATAATTTCAATCGAGTTTCAACCATTATTAATGTAAAGAAGATTGGTAACTTGTTTTTTTCCGCTTTAATATCGACCTCGTGACTTACGAGTATTTCTTCATTATCTTTTTTGTTGATTTGAGAGAACAGATCCGCGATTGCTAATATCAACACGCGATTGCTATTATTAGCTTATCAACAATAGTATTTATATCATTCGTGGTTACGACTAACTCTCCATGAGGAGTTTCGATTCTGTAGCAATAAATGGAGTTAGTGTGGCACATGAGACCTGAGATCAAAAATTGTTGAAGAGACAACAAGATCTTTCTTTTGTCCCTTTGAGGCGGGTAAAGGTTGGCCAGTCTAGACAATTAGTAGCAACTCAGAGAGACAGACAGACGTGGTTGATGTTTCCATTATTATATAAAAGGAATAGTAACTTTGGACATGTAGTTTTGAAAATTTAGATCACTTTATTTAAGAAATTACCACAATGGGAGAAAACATGTGAAAAGTTTGTCTTGCATAACTTACTGTGACGTTAGATAGCTTAATTTGCACTAAATTATACCAACTAAAGCTTATAATTTTGGTTTAAACTTGATTTTGTGAAATAGAATACCAAAAAGCTTGATTACTGAGGAGGTAGGATTACTTTTATTCAGTCTTGTTTAGCTAGTATCCCCTTAATTATTCGTCTTCGTTTAGGATCCTAGATAGTGTTGCAAGATTTTCGTTGGTTAGGGGAAAGAGAGGAGAAAAGGGATCATTTGGTAGGATTGAAGGTGTGTTTGTCAAAAAATGAGGGAGGCTGGTATTCCTTAAAAATGTCACGTTGATGCGTAAGAGGCTTTGGAAATTTCCCTTAGAACCAATTCTCTTTGGTACAAGGTTATCAAGAGCAAATCTGGTATGCAAATGAATGGGCGAGATGCTAATTCTGAGACTTATGTTACTCATGCTAGTCTTTGGAAATTTATTTTCCAAGGTTCTACCTCTTTCAGGTCTATTTGGAGATATGCAGTTAGGGAGGGGACATTGTATTCGACTTTGAGAAGACACATGGGTAGGTCAAGTTCAGTTTTCAAGGGCTTCCAGTTGTCCTTTTTGCATATATACTTTGCATAATGCTCTGAGTTTTGAATTTGTTGTTTTAGATGGAGAATATATCTTGGGACTTTTAGTTCTTTAGGAATCTCTCTGATCAAGATATCAATGAGTTGCTATCGGTGCTTAATTTGTTGAATTCGATTAAGATCTCTATTTCTCCTGGTAAACAAGTTTGGAAGGCAAAGGTTCTGTCCAAAATGAAGGCATCTATTTTGCATGGTTATAGAAAGGTTGAATACGAATGATATTTATCAAGTGCGAAAACCTTTCAAGGCTTATCTCCAGATATTTGTGTTGTGTAAGCAGAATGGTGAGACATGCATTCATTCTTGCATTGTTCCGTTGCTTGGAATTTGTGGGACTATTTTTGGAGTGTTGAGGGAAAACTAATTTTGTCCTGCCTCGGTGGAGGATTTGTTACTTATACTTACAGAGGTTTTGGAGGGAGTAAGGATGCTAAAGTGGTTTGGAAACGTGTCTTCTCTATATTTTTTGGGGGATTTGGACTAAGCGAATTGCTAGGCTTTGTTGAGATACCTATATTTCTTTTGTTATGTTGCAAGACAGGATATATTACCTTACTTTTTTATGTGCCTCTGTAATGAGTTGCCCTCTTTTAAAGTGTTTTTATTCTTTTTTCCCCATTTGACTTCTATCTAATAAAATATCTTCTTTCATCTGAAAAATTCTTTCTTTTGATTTTTGATTATATAATTGCTGCGGTGTCCTAATATGTGCAGTTTAAACATATCAAATCTCCATGTCCTCTATTTGCAAAAGGATCTAACTGAGCAGAAGCATTCACAATCCACAGTTTTACCTTGACGATTCACTATTCCTCTAGCTTCTTGAAGAATCTTGATTTGCTCCTTTTTAAGTCAAGGAAACGATGACTCAATCCAAAACTCAGAGCACTTGTTTAATTATAAGTGAAAGTGAAATTCATTTTTGTTCAGTCCGAGTAACATAGCTACATCAAATAACATTTGTATGGTGAATTTGAGATATTCATAGCTACATCAAGTAACATTTGTATGGTGAATTTGAGATATTTTTAATGTACAAAATTACCTCAGTTTTGTTCCAGTGCATCTCTCCCCCTACACTAAAGAGATACAGGGGTTGATTTGTGGTGGTCTCTCTCAAGTGGTGAGTGTTGGTGGCTGATTTGGAAATTTTCTTGTTGGCTAATGGAGATGGTTTCAATTGTGGTGAAGGGCGGTGGGTTGTTCAAGAATGGTGGCTAGGTTGTTAATGTGATGATTAATGGTGGCGGTCATGGTTGCGAGCGAGACAGAAGAAAAAAAATATAAATATAGGGAGATAGATAACGAGAGTTCCCGTAAGTGTTTTAGTGGCAAGAGTTAGTATGTTTATTTGAGGGCAGTGCCGGTGGTGGTTGCGTTATATATGGTTTTGAAGTTGACATCAGCAAGGGCTATAGTTTAGTTATATTGAAAGGAATGTTGTGAAAACTGAATCGGAACCACCGATTGAAGCAGTCAGAACTGGAACCGGTCAATATTCCTGTCTGAATTGGACCATTTACTCGTTTTTTATTAAAACCTGCTCAAAACCAGTGAACCGCCGGTTTAACTGTTTGCTCTAGCGAACCGGTGGGTGGTTCACGAGTTTGATTGGTTCCCTCCCTACTTGCAAATTCCAAAAGAAGAAATAAATTTGAATCATCATTGAAGTCGTAGCTGTGAATCACAAAGACTGTGCCCTTTGATTAGAGTATCATCATTGCCTAAAGGCAAAAAAGACGGAATAAACATCTTGCCATTGGTGATTTAGAAGTAGGATTTGGAGTTTTTGATGCCTTGGGATTTGTAATATTCTTCATCGGGCATGTCGCCCCAGAAATTTGGTAGTGGCGCTGAAGTTTTCGTCATGGTGGATCTATAACGGGTGGTGGCGGGTTCGGTTCACCGATGCAATTTTTGACGGAGAGAAAAAGTTGGGTTTTTTTTTGGGTGGTGGGTAGAAACTGAGTTTCGCTGACCATGGAGTCAAGGCGAGGTTAAATAATTTTTCAAGCCCTAAGGGTTGTTTGGGTGTGGGTTGGTGGGCTGACCAATAGTGGGTTCCACCTCTATTGGGGGGCTTTTGTCATTTCAATATTTTTCATATAGAATAACTATTTATTTTGAAACAATAGATTTAGCATTTATTTAAATTATAAAGGGTGAACATTGTACAAATAGATTTAGTACTTTCATAGATTTTATTTTGCATATTTAATATATATTGTATACAATATATAATAATACATTATATACAATATATAATAATAATTAATATATTTATTATTAGTGATTCTATCGGTTCAACAATGGTTGAACGAGTGATTCATCCACCTGATAACTTTTTCGGTTTGATGACGGGTCCGAGTGAAAACATTGATTGAAAGAGAAACAAGGAAGAAGATAAAAGTTTGGTTGGCTTTTGATCAAAATGGATCGAAGGATAATATTGGGTTTTCAATTTGAAATTTGATGGCATTTGTGTTTTAAAATTATTGGTCTTTATCCTGCATTGCCTGATATTCTAATCAATAGGGCAGCGAGAGGAATGGGATATTTGGTTTTGTCCAAGTGTAGTTTGCATATGGAATAATTCACTCCAACAATTTTGTGCTCTTCATTCGCAGTAATGCCATTCCACTTTGGACCCCATTCACCCCCAACCAAACAATAGGGTAATATTTGATCAAGATTTTTAGAAAATAAACTAAATCTTTGCTATTTTGGAATTTTAGAAGAAATTTTTAAGGGCTTTCTGGGCGAGAGGAATGGGATATTTGGTTTTGTCAAAGTGTAGTTTGCATATAGAATAATTCACTCCAGCCAGTTTTGTACTCTTCATACGTAGTAATGCCCATTCCACTTTGGACCCCATTCACCCCCAACCAAACAGCAGGGTAATATTTGATCAAGCTTTTTAGAAAATGAACTAAATCTTTGCTATTTTGGAATTTTAGAAGAAAATTTGAAGGATTTGTTTTCACGGGCTTGCTGGGCCATTCAGAATATAAATCTGAAGGAGTGAAATTAAAGAGAATGTGCAGGCTTTGCATAATGGGAGTGTTGATAAGCTGGATGGAACATATATTTAAGTACTTGTAGAGTTTGTTTTTGTAGCGGAGCTTATTAACGTAGGACTGAAAGTTTGGTAAAACCTAAACCCAATTGGGGAATTATGGGTCCCTATATGTCAACGATATCTGAGTTCTCTATCTGTCGTCCTCTAATATCTACTTGCAGCCCAATTATTTTATGCAATGTTTTCAGTACATGCTCATGCAAAATTTTCTGTCTTTTTTTACTCCTATGGTTGTGGATGGTCCAAGATGTATTGTTTTTTTACTTGTGTACCCAGGCTTCTTGGATGGAATCAAAGCCTAAGCTGGAGAAGGATCCCCAAGGGCGTGCCACGAGACATCAGTTGGATCAATCTGACTTGGAAAAGCTTTTCCGTGAACATGTAAAAATGTTGCATGAGGTAAAAAAACACTCTTGCATATTCTTTTTTAAAAAATGGTTTGTTTAATGATTTCTTTTGCAATTAACTGCTTCTAGATCAGTTGAGGTAAACCAGTCCTAAATAGAATAGGGTTACTGGATATCTGCACACTTCTACTGCTAGCTTTATGTTGATTGTTCTGAATACACCTTCTGTTTCTTATGGCACTGAGATACTTTATATATGTACACTTGTGAACTAGAAAGTTTGGATTAAGGATTGACTTAATCATTTCCTTCTTCAAGTTACGTTCAGTAACAAATAATTAATTTTGGATGGGTGAAGAATATCATAAATCTGTTTTTGTAACTTATCAATTAAAGCAATATATATGTTTTATTTGCAATCTAATTCTTAGTCACCGAATCAGTCACCCTGGGTGGCGACTGATGCAGTCTTAAAACGCAGATTAATTAATTTAACGCAAGTTAAGGCAATCCGTGAATTGCAGAAGTCAAATTTTCCAATTATGATAGCCGAATTCGTGTAGCTAACTCTTTAGCTTTCTTGGAAAATGAAAGGGTCTGAACCAGTGACCTGATGCTCAATCAGATTGCATTTTCCTGTTGCAGATAACCGAGTCTTTGCGGTTTCAAAGTGTAGATATAGTATAGGCAAAACTAAAGAAATACCCACTGTAGTTGGGTAGGTTTCATTGATTACACCATTGAACTTTTAATTTTTCAAATTACACCACTAAACTAATTATTATTTTGAAAGTGAGTTATTCCGTTAAAAAAAATAAACTGACGTTAATTTTTTATCTACAAAACTAATGAATTACCCACTGTACTTTTACTGATTACACTATTGAACTTTTAATTTTTTAAATTACCATATCAAACTAATTAAAAATAATTATTTTAAATATTTTTTAAAATAATTATTATTTTAAGTAAAAAATATTAGAAAATTTTTTTTGTTCATAAAATGAGTAGAGTTTCATAAAATATAGATTCAAAAAAATTAAAGTAATTTTAAATTAAATTAATGTCTACTTAACTTTTTAACAGAATGACACATTCTTAATATTATAATTTTTTTTTAAAAAAAACTAAAAATAGAAATTAAAATAAAAATAAACAGTAAAAGATAAATAAAAAAACTGATTCAATTTTTTCAAAAAAGAAATTAATAATTTTTATAAATAAATATTATTTTCAAGAAAAAATTGGAAAATTCTTCATATTTTAAAAAAATGAGTAAAATTTTATAAAAAATAGATTCAAAAAAATAAACTTTATTTACAAAAGAAAAAAAAGTTTTTTTTTAAAAATCAGTAAGGTTTCATAAAACTTTAATTTTTTAAAATCTATATTTTATGAAACTTTACTCATTTTATGGAAAAAATTAAAGTTTCTAATATTTTTTACTGAAAATAATAATTATTTTTAAAAATAATCATTTTTTAATTAGTTTAATGGGGTAATCTAAAAAATTAAAAGTTTAATGGTGTAATCAGTAAAATGTGTCAACTACAGTGGGTAATACATTAGTTTTTTAGATAAAATAATAATGTCTATTTTTTTAATGGAATAACCCAATTTCAAAATAATAATTAGTTTAGTGGGGTAATTTGAAAAATTAAAAGTTCAATTGTGTAATCAGTAAAACTTGTTAACTACAATGGATATTTCATTAGTTTTACCATATAGTATACATAACAAAATCTTGATACATACTTTAAATTTACTATAAACTATATATTATGCTCAAGGAGTTTTATATTACCAAAATATATAGTATACAACTCTTACATACTCTGTCAGTGCATGGGGTGCACACATCCTCTTTCCCATTACTTCAGTTTGTAGGATCGAAAAATTTGATGCTTCCAATCTTGGGTTCTTTAGTAGTTGGTGAGGCTAAGGACGTGGAGAGGAAATGTAGGTGAGCCCCGTTTGGCATTCCAAGTCCTCAAATGACCAAGTCTTGTAGAGACTCAAGTCTAATGAGAAGCTAGTATGGAAGAACTCAAGTCTTTGTGGACACTATGGGAGTTAGAGTGCTCCAGAGAGAGGCCTCAAATTCTAGATAGAGAAGCTTTCAACTTGGGGTTTAGAATGAGAAGGGTGTGTCTTGCAAATGAAGTAGTGGGAGTATTTAGCTCATGGGGGGTACCCCATGTGCTTCTCACATGCCTATATCACTTATCATTTGTGACTTGGAATGCCATTTCCTGACTGTTAGTTTCCTAGCCACCAAGTCGATTCCCTCGTCAAATCCCAACATTGGAAGGCCTCTGTGACCCTCTTCCAGAAGCTGGAGTAACATTCCATCCATCTGATTGAGCTAATTTCTCCATTGGTTTCCACAAGTCGGATACGAAAATAGCCTAATCATATTTCAGAGCCGGAAATTGCTCTATGTAGCTGGAAGGCTGTTTGATCACTAAACTTTGGGAAAACCTAGGGGTTCCACAGTTCTCTCTTCTACATTGTTGTTCTGCTTTGATTTTGCTGCTGCCGTTCCAAAAGGTCCTTTCGGACGGGGACAAATTTTTTCTATTGCTGAATGTGGAACCCATGGACCTAGGGGTGGTATCTTAGAAACCCTAGGTCTCAGAATTCTATTACTTGGTTTCTGTAACACCTTCTTTGTCGGTATTGTTCTGTTGACTGTCTGATTGCTTGTATGTTCAGCTTTTGTTCCTGAAACCAGATGAAATTTGGCAAGTGTGGGAGAGTCTGCCCCTCACGTAAGGGGTGGAACTGATAGGCCAAACCCAATCTCTCTTTACTTGGCCTTGGTTTACTTCAGTTTGGTCGTTTTAGTTATTATCTTCTGATCAGACTTTAAGACAATAAACGGTCAAAAATTTGATAAAGTGTGGGATATTTAGGCCCCCATAGAGGGCTAGAACCCCTAGGGCCGGACCCCATAGGCTGGACTCCATGTGGCACTCTTCTCCATACTGGGTTTATTTTCTCATTTAGTTGATTTATGCTCGTCTCTTCTGATCGAGCTTTCGAGTGATCAAAAGAACTTTGAACTGACTAAAACTGGAGGACTTGGGATCCCTTAGGCCGACCCACTGAGGAATTACTCTACTCGTAGTTTTATTCTTGTTGTCTTGTGTCTGCTTTTGCCTCGTTAGGTTTGGTTCTAACTTGTTTGGCCGTGCGATCTTCATGACAGTAAAAATTGACCAAGTGTGGGGTCGAGGACCCTAGGGGTAGACGCATGGGTCGGATCCCTTGATCCTCTCCACACTAGGTCTTGTTTTCGTTTCGTTTTGGCTTGTGTGCTGAAAGTGTGTTTTCATTCTTATTAGGTCCATCTGATCGACTTCTCTTGAACTGTGTTCTTTTTTTTGGTCTGCATGTTGTTTACGCACCTTCATTTCTATAACCTTGCTCACAATTGATAAAAATTCTCTGCGTGTCTCCCCCCAACACAACAAAACAAAAAAGAAAAAAGCTTCGGACCATTTTGTGTCGTGAAGAAATTATTCACAAATGTTAGAAGCCATGGTGATAATAGTGTAGTAGATACCTGGACCACTTTCGGTTTGTGACCTGATATTGGAATGCGGTACGCTACATAAGCTGAAACATGGCGCACTAGAGGTACTTTTATATGGATGTTTATGGTTGGGAATTCTGAATCTAAATGCAACAAAAACTAAACTAATAGATATATTTATATATATAGTTGCATGAACAAGTTGATTTTTGGAGAAATAATTGAGTACAAATGACTGGGGTTGCGAAATTTGTCATATTTGCTGTTATCCAAACTTGCCCAACTTATTATGTAAAATAATAGCTAATCATATTTTTTATGTTGCAACTTGTCATTCTTTTGAAACCATTAATCATGCTATTACAATCCAACTAAATTAAGCCACATGTTTTGCCTTGTTAGCGATGTGAATGTGACTTCAGAGCCTTGCTAACCGAGGTCGTAACTGTTGAAGCAGCTCTACAAAAAAAGGAAGATGGTAAAACAGTTTTTACGTCATATTCAACAGCTAAACATCTTCTAAAGGCAGATCCTAGGTATACAAAGATGTCAAGGAAAGAGAGGGAATCATTATGGCGCCGGCATGTTGACGATATGCAAAGGAGACAAAAGCTAGCACTTGACCAAGAGGCTGAAAAACATAAAATAGAAGCAAAAAGTCGTCCTGTTGATTCTGGAAAATATCCTTTAGGTTCCAGGAGGATCCATGAGCGGCGGTAGCTTTTTCAACCGGATAATAGGACCTCAGCCCGTCCGTGTGTTCTGTTTGGACGGATTAATTGTCTCTCAGTGTCATGTGCTGTATGATATAATGTAGGTAGAAATACTAGAAAGTGAATTTGGTTTAACATTTTTGTTAGGTGCAGTAAATTTATTTTCACATACATTTGTACTTATTATTACGTTTATGCTCTTTTACACTAAATCTAATGTAAACATTTCTAGCTGATAGTTGATGTATTTCTGGTTCACTGCTGATTTGCGTGATAAATATTTCAGACAGCACATCTCAGTTCAATTAACCTCTATATGGGCCTTGAATTCTGGTTGAAATGTACTTGAGCTTTTCGTATGGGGGTTAAATACATACTCATTCTACTCGACCTCGGTTTACAAATACATCACTAAACCGAATTTTTTTACGGTCAATTCATTGGACTATAATTTTTTACAAAAATTAAATTTTCCGCCTAAAAATGTTAAAAGTTAACGGAAAGTTTACGTAGCAATGCTTATGTGAAATATAAGATCCAGTGTAGATTTTTTTTAATAATAATAATGAAATAACTTTAATTTAATTTTTTTTGATTTTCAAACTTGAATTCTCTCCTTTTTTAAAATAACAAATAATTAAATTTATAAAAAAATATATTAATTAATAAAAAAATATATTAACATATAATTTGTATAAATATATTTATATAAAATTAATAAATACATATTATTATTTTTTTAATTTTTAAATATTTGAAATTAACTTTAAAAATACAAAATTATCTAATATAATTCATCATATTCTCCACCACAAATCCATATCTAAATTCATCATCTTCTTTATCACAAATCCAAATTTAAATCTAATTCATCATTTTCTTCCCCACAAATCCAAATAAAATTTATCATAGTAAACAGAGTACTTCATCATCTTAATCTGAAATTCATCAAAAATCAAAATCAAAGAAAATCTGAAACTTATCAAAATATGAAAGCAGTACTTTTGAAACTCATCAAATCTGAAACTATCTTCTTCACCACAAATATGAAAGCAATACTTAATTTGAAACTCATCAAAATCAAAATCAAAGCAAATCTAACAACCCAAATTTGTTGGCCCAGTTTCATTATGCAACAAAGACACCTTAGATAAGGTTGAGAGAGGTAACACGACTTCCATTGATAAATGCGATTGTTTGAACACCAGATGAACACGATTGCTTTGAGAAATGAATTTTAGAAGAAGGATTTGAAGAAAGTATAAGAGGGAGAGGCCTTTTAATCAAGTCTATTCAGATCCAGATCTAAAAAATCCAGATCCAGATCTGAACTTCTATACTTCCGATTTCTCAACCCGATTTTTCCTCTGTTTTGAAGATTGTTTTTTTTTTTTTTCGATTTCTCCACCCGATTTCTCCTCTATTACTTTTCAATGTTTTGAAGATTGTTTTTTTCCTTCTTAACTTCTATACTTCCGATTTTTTCCTTTATTTGGATTTGTGGTTACAGCTCCTTTAATTAATATGATCCTTTGTTTTGAAAACTCCTGTAACATGATCCTCCGTTTTGAATAAAAAAAATAAATTCATTAATTTTATATAAATATATTTGTAAAAATTACACATTAATATATTTTATTATTAATTATTTTAATTAATATATTTTATTTAATTACTTTACTTATTTGTTAATATATTTTTAATTACTCTTCTTATTTGTTAATATATTTAATATTTATTTAATGATTTCATAATATAAATAATAATTATATTAATTTTCAAAAATAAAAATAATAATTAATTTTCAAAATTTTAGTTATATTTTTGAAGTTTAAATTTATTTTTATAAATTTAAATTTAAATTTGTGCTTATTATAAAATACTTATAGATAATGTTAAAGACATTACTCAAATTTAAAATTTGCCCAAAATTTTCTTATTTTAATAATATATGTAATATATCTTAATACAATAACATGTTAGACATTTATATGTTACATTACTAATTTTAGTTATATCTGAAGAGAGGCTAATTAAATTAATGAATTTAATGAGTTATTTAAATTAAAAGAAAATTGTATAGTTTATTTAAAATTGTACAAATATTAATGATTAAAATAAAATTTAAAAAATTATTTTTATTGTACTTTTATTTTGAATGCATTATTTTATTTTATTTATTTGATTTGAGATTTTAATTTAGCATTAAATTTATACAAGTTTCCATCTAGGCATGCCACAAAGAAAAATATCTGACATGTAGGATTTCTCTCTCTTACGTGGCAACTCGTATAATTTTTCCGTCCAAAGTCAAACAATTTAACGGAATTTGTAACGGTTTGTAAAAAAATTGTAATTCAGTGAGTCGAATGAAAAAAATTCAGTTCAATTCAATGATTCATTTGTAAACCGAGATCGAGTACAATAAGAAAAGTGTATTTAACCCCTTTCGTATGTGATCAGTTGATCCACCGTATAATTAAATTTGGAAATTACACGTTTCCATGTGCTTTTACTGGAGTACGTCTCAGCTGCCCCAAGTTGCTTCATAAGTTTATTGGCCTAATCAAGATTAATATTTATATTACTTTGCTTTATTCCATCAGTACATAAAAAATAGATAAAAATCCACTCTATCAAGCATTTTACCCAATTTCCCTTGAAATATATTTAGCACATAAATATTGCATTTAGCACTGCAGTTAGAAGTAATTAGGGTTAATTACATATTATAGTACATTTTTAAAAATAATTACAATAATCATACATCCATAAAATAATTATAAAAATATGACATTTTATCATATTTATTTACAATACTAATACAATTAGGAGTCCTTAAATTAAGGGATTAGTATTAATGGGTTGACATGGTAAATTAGTTTGCATCTTCTTCAAACATTCCTTTCTCGTTCGGTCTCTCTCTCTCTCTCTCTCCGCCCTTAACTCTCGTTCGGTTTCTCTCTCTCCGCCTTTACTACTTCTCTCTCTCCTCTTGAAGCCACTCGCCGTCAACGGATTGAATCTACTTCTTCAGACGATGGAGTTCTTGCTTTGGTATGTACATGGTTGAAGTGATGTTGTCATACTATGAGTGTACTTCTGGCCACATTCTGTTTATGTTAATTTTTTTATTGAATGATTTTTTCTTTATCTTCATGACTGGTTATTTGTGATAGACACCATTTAACAACATAATATTTGCTAAAGTGGATAATTATTTTTAAATTGTTTAGGCTCTTAACATATATAGTCTGCTTTTGAATGATCATGACTATCTCATCTTCATTTTGCCATTTTACTTCTGCATCATATACTGACACAAGACCAATTTTGGGGGCTTGATGCAATGCTTACGTTGTAGGTACGTCAAGCAATAAAAAATAGATACTATCATATAATTGTTTGGTTACTTCTGCATTATATTTTGGTTACTGTTAGATTGTGATTCGGATACCATTTTTGTTACTTTAATTTGGTATTTTGATTACTTTTTTATGTTGTTATGGTTACCATGTATTTGCTTAGTATACATGGTTGACTAAACTGATTTTGGTGTACATGTTGTTTATGTATTGGTTACCATTTTTACATGTTTTGGTCACTATCATATAAATATTTGGTTACTTCTTTAGTATATTTTTGGTTACTGTTAGTTTCTCATTTGAATTTCATTTTTATTTCTTTGAGTTGGGATTCTGGTTACTATTTTTTGTTGTTCTGGTTACCATGTATTTGCTTAATATATATGGGTTGACTAAACTGTGTTTGGTCTATATGTTGTTTATGTATTGGTTACTAACATATAACTGTTTGGTTACTTCGTGAGTATATTTTTTGTTACTTTTAGCTTATGATTTGGATACCATTCTTTTTCCTTCAATTGGGTTTTTGGTTACTTTTATATGTTGTTTTGGTTATAATGTATTTGCTTAGTATACATTGGTTGACTAAACTGGGTTTGGTCTATATGTTGTTTATATGTTGGTTACCATTAAAATATGGTTTGGTTACCATCACATAACTATTTGGTTACTTCTTTAGTATATTTTTTGGTATACATATTTTTGTTTTGGTGACCTTTAAATTAAATTATGTTTTGGTTAATATTATATATAACTGTTTGTTTACTACATAAAATAGTTTGTACTACATGTTGTTTATATTTTGGTTACAATTAGATTATATAATATAATTTTTTGGTCACTGCTTTATTATGGTATGGTTAATGTTATATTATGATATGATACCTATGGTTAATGGGTTCTCTATTCACTAATCCCAAGGTATTTCTCTTCCTCCCACAGGTTTATACATAATGCAGAAGTCTTTTCTAGAGAATGAGAGCAGTCATGAAAAAGAAGTCGGATACCATGTTTGTTACCTTGATTTGGTATTTTGGTTACTTTTTTATGTTGTTATGGTTACCATTTATTTGCTTAGTATACATGGTTGACTAAACTAATTTTGGTGTACATGTTGTATATGTATTGATTATCATTAAAACATGTTTTGGTTACTATCATATAAATATTTGGTTACTTATTTAGTATGTTTTTGGTTACTGTTAGTTTCTGATTTGGATTCTATTTTTGTTTTCTTGAGTTGGGATTTTGCTTACTGTTTTTTGTTGTTCTGGTTACAATATATTTGCTTAATATATGGGTTGACTAAATTTTGTTTGGTCTATATGTTGTTTATGTATTGGTTACCATTAATATATATTTTGGTTACTAACATATAACTGTTTGATTACTTCATTAGTATATTTTTTGTTACTGTTAGCTTATGATTTGGATACCATTCTTTTTCCCTCAATTGAGATTTTGGTTACTTTTATATGTTGTTTTGGTTACAATGTATTTGTTTGGTAAACTATTTATGATATAAATATTGTTTATATCTGGTTACTAATGACTGTGTAAATCTGATTTTTTTTATTTGCAGTTATGGAATCTTTACTATGGGGAATGCAATAGAAAATTTATTGGAAAAGTTATATATTGGTGTGACATGGAAGTCCCCGATATTATTACCAAGAAATTGAACCCAAGACAGTTGAAGAAGTTTAAGGCATCATTAGTTTGTGGATGTATTATTTTTGTAAATAATAAACCCAAGTCATAATAAACCATGTATTTGCTTTGTATACATTGATGTATTATTTTTGTAAATTCCTTCAAATATATTCTACAAGGTTTATGCTATTCTATTTCTACTTCCATTTCCACAAACACATCTTACATGTTCTGGTTACTTTTATATAACTATTTGGTTACTTCTTTATTATGTTTTGGTTACTGTTACCTTATGGTTTGGCTACTATTATTGTGTTCTCAATGTGGAATTTTAGATACTTTTATTTTTTTATTCTGGTTAATATGTAATTGTTTAGTATACATGGATTGCCTAAACTGGGTTTCATTACATGATGTTTCTGTTTTGGTGACCATTAAAACCTGTTATGGTTACTATCATATAATTATATGGTTACTGTTTTATTATGTTACATTATGGTTATAGTATACATGGATTGCTTAATCTGAGTTTCATTACATGATGTTTCTATTTTGGCTACCATTAAAATATGTTCTGGTTACTATCATATAATTATATGGTTACTATTTTATTATGTTACATTATGGTTACTGTTATTAGTAACCAGATAGTTATAAGCTTGTATCAGGACAAACATTAATTGTTAAATGTACATGTGTGAGTGTCCTATTTATCTACATGCTTGTTAGTAACCAGATAATTATAAGCTTGTATCAAGACTGTTATAAAGCTTGTATATATTTACTTTATATTGATAACTCATGATGGAATCAAAAATAAAAATTTTAATCAACATCAATTTTGGTTACTATACACCATCAAAAATGTTACCAACCATGTGGTTAATGGTTACTAACAGTAAACAATTATATATTTCTGTAAACAATTAGATTTGTTGTATTGGTTACTGTCAGTCTCCATTGTCCAACAACTGAATAAACATTATAAAGTAACCAAATCAATATTAGACAGTAACCAAATTACATAATATTAGTAACCAGAAAATAAATTAAATTTTTACATGCAAATTTGAAGGCCTAAATGATGGAATTCGACCAAAAAATCATGCAGTTCACCAGCAAAGCTTGTGACTTTTGATCGTTGACCCGTTTCTAATGAAATTAGGCTCTGAAAACGCCAAAATCCGACACTCCAAACTTGACAAAAAATTGCCAAATTGTCACTGCAACCAAATAAACATTATACTGTAACCAATTAAATAGTATACAACAACCAATATTTAACAGTTGTATGAAGGTAACCAATGTAGTCAATAAGTAACTACCAATATAAAATAAACAATTATAAAACTCAATAACATTATAGAGTAACCAAATAAACACCTTTCAGTATCTAAATACATATTATACAGTAACCAAGATATATGTAATTAATAGCCAAGATTATAAAAAATATTTTTACATTCATTTTACAACCAAAATAATCAGTAATGACTTTGTTACAAATTAAAGACTAACAGGTGTATAAAGGTAACCAATGTAGTTAATCAGTAACCATCAATATAAAAAAATCAGTATAAAACACAGTAATATTATGTAGTAACCATGGTAATATTACACAGTAAACAAGTCAGCATTATAAACTAACCAAATCCAGATTAGACAGTAACCAACATATATTTACTTAGTATCCATAACATAAAACATATTTGACAACATTTTACAGCAAAAATAAATAATATAAAAAATATCAATATGTACTTAAAGGTGTACTGGTTACTATTAGTCCAAACATCAAATTTAGTGTATTGGTTACTATTAGTCCATGTAATCAATACAATGTAGTCAATAAGTAACATTCAATATAAATGAAACAATTACAAAAGAATATAACATTATAATTTTACATAATAACCCGATCAGCACTATTGAGTAACCATTATAATTTTACATAGTAATAGTCGGCATTAGACAGTAACCAATATAATGTAAAACAGTATCCAGGTCAGTATTAGTCAGTAACTATTATAATTTTACACAGCAACCAACTCAGCAATATTCAGTAACCATATAATGTTACACAATAACCGAATCAGTATTAATCAGTAACCAAAAACAACCAGTAAAAATAGGGTTTTCCTTGCATTTTACAATAAAAAACAACCACTATAATTTATTTGTTACCAACTAAAGACAGACTTTTGTAAGAATGTAACCAATTTGGCTAACAAGTAACCATTAATATAAAAAACATAAGTAGAAGTGTACATTAATATGCTTCAACAATCAATAATACAGTAACCAATTAATCATTGCAGTAATTAAGTTTGCATTATTCAGTAACCAAGTCAGCATGAGTCATTAAATAATATTTTTACACACTAACCAAGTCAGCATTATAATAATTTTATACAGTAACCAATTCAAAATTAGTCAATAATCATTTTAGTGTTACACAGTAAACAAGTCAGCATTTGTCAGTAACCAATATAATATTACATAGTAACCAAATCAGCATTAGTCAGTAACCAAGTCTGCATTAATTAGTAATATTATGCAGTAACCAAAATAGCATTAGTCAGTAACTAAGACATCATTAGACGGTATAATGTTACACAGTAACCAATACAAAATAATCAGTAACCAAACCAACATTAGACAGTAACCAATTTATATAACCTTAGTAACCATAATATAAAACATGTTTTCAAATACATTTTGCAAGCACAACATTCAGTATTCAAACTTTGTGACAATTTAAGTTCGAAAAACTTAAGAAAGATAATCAATTTAGTAATTCGTAGTAACTATAAGTATCTATATGCTTATAAGTTTTAAACTTACATCCCACAGTATTTGAATCGAAGCTGATGTTGATTTTGTATTCAACAATCACTGCAACAATATTTTTGGTTACTGATCTTGAAGGCGGCGCTGATTTTGTATGCTATTTTCGATCTTACAGATTCGTCACGACAACAGTTTTCTTCTTAGAGATGCAAGATTACTGCAGTGGTGTGTCGCGACGAAAAGCTTCGTCTTCTCCGATCTCAGTGGTGTGTCGCGCAGTGGTGAAGATTTGGATTTCTCCGGTATCAAAGTTGCATGTTTTGTTCAGTCGCTTGATTTTAGGAGTGGTTAGTTGCATATAGGAGAGTCCGTAACTGACGTATACGTGATTTTAACAACTTTATATTGTGTTGTTTTATTTTTGTAATTATGTTGTGTGTGTTTTATTTTTATAATTACTTTCTAAATGTTGTATATTAATGTAAAGGACCCAAGTAATTATTTGTGTTGGGAGAAATTGGGTGAAAGGTGTAATGAAGGGTACGAATCCATAAAAACTGATGCTATACATATTGTTTCTATGCATATTTTTATTCTTATAACTGTTTTAAAGAAAAATTAAAAGTAATAAATTGAATAGTATTAGTACTTTTCCCATTGTAATATTTGTACAAGAATTAAGAAAATAATTGAAACGGATGGATTACTTTATAGGGTATGCAAAAAGGTTATTGAACTTTGTATGCAATTTTAACTTGTTTATAGACATTTTTTTTCTTTGAATAATCTGGCTGTAAAATTTTACTATTTTCACGTAAATGTTAAGGGTATTTTAGTAGTAGTAGGATTGATCAGGTGTAATTCCCAAGGGTTCCAGGGTGCTCCGAGTAAGAAAGGATTAAAGTTTCATATAAACTTACAAAGTTTAATGCAGAACTCCCAACAAATTTTTAAGGGTATATCTCTAGTACTTCTACAGGGACCGGAAAATGGAACAGAAAATGGGACATTTTCACCTATCTGTATCGTTGGTTAGCTTTACAGTCGCACAGCCCGGGGCTTGAGTAATTACATCTTAGTAGTTTTAGCTTTGGAAGCTTTTTGTTTGTATTCGTAAATTAATAGTTTTAAGTCTAAATTTAAAAATAAATAAGACACTTCAGTTATGTTTGTTTGTAAGGATTATACTTGAAATATGACTATTAATCCTTAAGGTTATGTTTATTTGCAAGAATTACCCTTGAGATTTGACTATTAATCCTAAGACTATGTTTGTTTACAAGGATTACACTTGAGATATGACTATTCATCCCAAGTGTCTTATTTGTTTTTCAATTTGAGCTTGAGACTATTAGTTTATAAAATAACTTAAGATGTGTGATTATTTAATACTATTTTCTACCTGTTATTATAATCTTTACCATTTGGAATTAAAAATTGTTAGATAAAATTAACCTCAATCTTTTTATAAAATGACCATAATATTATGTAATTTCTATTATTATTACTGGCAACTTAAAATTTACTAGTACAAAGATTAATATTATTTGTTTTTTTGGGGGGTGGGGGATGGACAAGTGGGGGTGTATACATAATCAGTAAATATTATTTTTTTTGGGAGGTGGAGGTGGAGGTGGGGCTGGGCGAGGTGGGTGTATACATAATAAACAAATATCATTTTTCAGGGTTGAGGGGTGGGCGGGTGGGGTTGTATACATAATCAATAAATATTAGTTTTTTAGGGGGTGGGGGTGGGGGTGGGGGTGGGGGTGGGGGTGGCGAGTGGAGAGTAGGGGTGGGGTGGGTATATATAATCACTGAATATTATTTTTTTAGGAAGGATGTGGGGTGGGGTGGGGTGGGGGGGGTGGGGGTGGGGGGGTGGGACGCTCCCAAATTCAGATAGTAATATATTGAATTATGTGCTCACGATCTCATTCTAGTAATACACTAATAACTCATACAACGGAATAATAGAATAATTTATATTGATTTAATATAAATATTCTCGTCCCAAGGTCTCGTAACCGTTACTACAATATTACATATCTTAAATCCAGATATAACTTAATACTCCCTCCGTCCCAGGATAAAAGTCTATTACTATTTTAGGTAGTCCCAAGTTAAATGTCTACTTATCTTAAATGATCTATTTTTATAATAATTTGTCTGTAATACCCTTATTATTAATTGTTATATTTCTACTCTCTATGCATATTTATTGAGCATATTAGTGATGTGCAGAAAATTATGCAATTAAATGAGAATTTAAATATGTACAATTTTGTCATTTTATCCTCTTTCTTAATATGCGCAAAAAGTCAACCATGACTTTTATTCTAGAATGGAGGGAGTACATAATACTAATCAAGTCTTAATACATAATAATAGATAAACCTTGAATACAACAATATGATAAATCTTCTAATATAAAAGAACAAAGCTATGTCGTAGCCTTGCCCTTGCCTTTGTCCTTTCCAGAGGTACTGCTTTGCTCTGTTTTAATTGAATTATTTTAGGGAAGCAAGAATGAGGAACAAATTTGCCCAACAAATAATATAGCAATAAGGGTGAACATGCATAATTTCGAAATCTCAAGGGTATAACAATAAATAATAGCAGGAATTTAAAAGGATAATGTTGTAACAAGAAGTATCAATTGTTCCAAATCTATCTTTTGAATCATAAACAATGAGTCATTATAGACCGAAGGATTTTAAAAGGATTCAAAAGTTTCAATACTGAGTAGTCACTATGGACTAAGAACTCTTACTAGAATCATCAGTATTAGACTGATAATCCAATAAAACAAGTATAATAGGTGATCAACCCAAAATACCCTACGTTATGCATAACATTTAAACATGCTCTTTGTGTACATGTCGGTTTTTCGACAATATATAATTTCCCCTTCAATGAGTGTTGTTCATCTCAGTAGATTTTTAAGAGTCTACACCAAGACAGTTGGTTAGGATAACTTTTTTAACACATGATATTAGTCTAGTCGAGTCAAATGGCTTAAACAACTTTTACAATACATTTTCGAACAATGAGTTCAATGCTTGCAACATGAATCAAGATATACAATTAATTTTCGAATATGAATAATGATTCATACGACTATAGAAATTTACTCAATATGAATATAGTTGGCATAACAATGATTCAAAGTTTGTACAATACGAGATAAGGTTTAGATATTTGCATTCAATATAAGAATGAAGTTAGGAAACTTGCGTAACCATAGATTCCTTACATAAAGTAAATGCATATGTTAGGATAGTTGCATAAAAAGAAAAGGTATAGTTTAGATACTTGCCTTTAGCGTTGGTTATCAACTTATTGTCTAATATCACCTAAATGTCCTATAGAATTGTAGTTATATAAATATACACATTCGTTAGTCATACCACCTCGATACATAAAATATCACATAGAAGTGTTCAATTATTTATGTTAAAGACATATATCATGATTATACTACACATGAGCACATTATCAAACCAAGTAGCTTCGTAACCATTATTGACTTTACTTTTAAAAGTTTATTTAAGAAGACTTGTAAAACTTTTAGGTTCTTGGTTCTATATACCCTTTTCACGCTTATATACTTAAAACATTGCATGAGTTATGTATTATAGCTTAAGACATTCACGCATCCATGTTAAAGAACTTTTAAACTAGGTTTGATCTCTTATATTTACTTTCAAACATTTGGCAATTTCATTCGAAATTTCTATTTTATAAAGCTAAGAGAGCTCGCTACTTCAAAGACTAACCATAGTATTCATTAAACCATATAATAATGCTAAATAATCTTTAATACGCATGCTTGCACGTATTTGATTCATATATTCCAAGTCAACATAACTTTACTTGAAAACCCGTTTTAAGCAACATTGAATAGCTTACATAAGAAATCTCATGTTAAACAAACTAAGTATGCAAAGCATCTTGAAAACACATTTCATACTCATTTATAAACTTAATTAAGTTACATACACATGCTCAAAAAGTCAAAATTCAAAAGATACAAGATTTATCGAGTTTGCTTTTCAACTTTTAAATTTTCCTCCAAAAGGTTATAACTCAAGCCCCAAGCCAACTAAAATAACTTACGATACGTATCCATACATATTTATGTTCCTTAGGTTAAGTTAGGTTATGTTAGATTAGAATTTCTTGTATTGAACAACAAACATAAATCTAACTTCTCTGCCCAACCCCCGCCGGGGGAGACACTTTTATATTGCAGGAAGGCCGCTGGGGCGACAATAAAGCCCGCCAGGGCGGTAATAAAGCCCGCCGGGGCGACAATGCCTAGACTCGGCTTCTACTCCCTGTTTCTTCATAATAGTTGCGACCCAATAATCGCAAAACCACATATGAACAACAATTTAAGGTTACCCAATTGATATAAACTCCATAAACTTACTACCAAACATCCCTAGCATGATTCTAACAACACAAATCAAATAAACAACCAAATTCAAGAATGAAATTCAAAGTTTATGCCATTTTTCCAAAGTTTAACATGTTTAGCGGTTCTCTTCATTACAGATTCATTTCTTGACCAAATTAATCTGTTTAACCTTCGTTGTTTTCGTATTCAACCATATTAACAATATCCAACAACAATTTGTAGATTACATTAAGCTTAAACCATCAATTTTTGACTCAATTAACAAGTATTCTAGCATATTCCTAAGAACTTGTAAAACTTGAACTTAAGAACATATAAATGGACATTACCTCACTGAAGTTGGAATGTAAATGCATTGCTCCATCTTGAGATTATTTACTCAACCCAACCTCACTCACACACTAATTTGAAGTTTACAGAGAACTTAGCAAAAAGTCTGAGAATGAGAAGGGATCCATTTATAGGGAAGCTTTTTACCAAAATTAGACTTTGCTTAATGAATTAAACCAATGGAATGAAGAAGAAGAAGATGGATATGAGGAATTTGGTGGAGTAACACTATTGAGACCTCTCCCCGCTTCATTATTTGTTATCTCTGAGTTTGGAAAAGGAGGGACTAGGCCATTGGCCTATTACGTGAATGAAGAAAAGGGAAGACACTAAATATGGGACAAGGCTCTTTTAGTTTCCCAGCATTAACAAAATGGAGACTAGTATACTTAGGTTTATTTTCCTTTTTGACTTACAAGCTTACATTTAATGGCTTAATGTTATTACCATATGATAAGTTAGGGATAAATATACACACAATCAAGTAATCCATATACATTGGGTTAGTCCAAATAATATTTGAATTGAGTTAGAATATAATTTAGTCGGGTATTCCTAACTCATTATTTCCCATAAACTTTATTATTTCAATTACACATAAATATTGAAATAAATATTTAATAGTAAGTATTTATTTATTCAAACTTAATTTCACCCATATGTTTAAAATATACATTTAATTGTTCTACCACACATCATGATATCACACAAGCTTCTTTATATAACTTAGTATGTTTATATAATTCAACTCAATTTTATTATATAGTTTTATATAATATAAATGTCACACCTTATTTTATATAATGAATGAAGAAACCTTATTATATATGACTAAACATTACATGCTATTGCACATAGTAAATAATTTATAATAATAGAATTTAGTCTATCACATTATTTAATTATTTACTCATTAATAGTACTAATTAATCCCATTATTAAATCCTTCATCCATTAATTTACTTAATGAATTTCTTAGTCTTTCTTTATGTCACACTAGGCAATTCACATAAGCTTTAAATTAAACTTTTCATCAATTCCACTATAATACATAGTTGTCACATACTTAACTTAATTTAATTGAATTACTATATCCCTTGTCACAACAATATATATCTATATTAAATTAAATATTCAACTCTTTATTGATATAATTATTAATATTATTTATAAAATTCTCGGATATTACATCCTCCTCCCCTTATAAAAATTCCGTCATCGGAATTGGTACAATGTTACACAAATAAATGGGGATAATACCTTCACATCTTATTTTTTAATTCCCACGTAGCTTCCTTGGCGTCGTTGTAAGACCCCAACTTTTATGAATAAAGATGAATTTTCTATAAATATTATTTTTGAATATTATGGAGTGAATTTAATATAATGTTATAGTTGTGGGTAATATTTATAAATTTTACAAAGTACGCAAGTTGTTATATTATATTCGATTGGTCAGGGAATACTCGTTTTAACAGGGAATATTCGTACGACGACACAATCATTGGTGGACCCCATAACGAAATTATTGTCGAATTGAGAAAACGAAAAAAATATCTTTTTATAAAAAATAATGGCGAAAGTTTTACCGTTAACTGTTGAAACACCCTGTGTTAAAAGTACAGTAATACGCATGGTTGCATAGTAGCACACAGTATTGATTATTGATGCTTACATGAGAAGTCACTCAGTTTTATTCAATTATTGCTACAGTAATTGCTGTATAATATCTCACGTTATTTGATTCAATTATTGTCGATATTTTATATATTATTAAATCAATAATTGAGACGACAAAGTTATTCATATTATTATTTGCAATATTGACAATGTCTAGAAGTTCTGTCAAGGAGAGGTTTGGTCACCTAATTGCGCGCCAATAAAGAGAATTCCTTATTGGAAAGCCCCCTCTTTCCTATGAACGACCTGATTGTTAAATATTGCAAATTATAATAATGATGATAAATGTTAAAAATATTGAGGTGATTTTTATGAAGTATTTGTTGTAAATATTGGCGTATGATGGACCCCTATTTACCCATTTTTCAAAATGTCGGTAGAAGTCATCTTAGTTTTGTTATATATATATGTTAGTGCGGGAGGGAAATGGGATGGGGATGGGGAGGGGGGGATGGAGATGCCTTGCTAAAAAGGTAAGTATATACATATTATATATTTGTAACATTTTTGTGTGTGTTTAAATGTGGTGAGAAAGTGGTGCCTTTGTCGTAAGGCAAAGGTGATGTATTTATATTATAAATTTTGTTTTATTAGATTATAAATAGAATATATTATATTTTATTTAAAGTTTTTGTTTTATTAGAATATTTTATTGCACAGTAAAGAATAATAAATTAAATTTTTTAAGAAAATCAGCTGAACGAATTCGGCGCCCGTGAACCATACTGTGCGTCTGTGATTAAAATTTTCAAATAGTATCCTTTCCATTCTCCTATAAATATGATTCTTAGTTAGAATTAAAAATCACACCAGAATCAGAGAATTCTTCTTCTATAATATAGAGCGTATTTCTTTCGAGTTTTAGAAAGCTTTGAGAGTAGAAAATAGTATAAGTTTTCTTTAAGAATATCCCAGCTATACGAGTTGGAATACTCTTCTTTTCACGATAAGGGGTGTTATTTTTATTCAATATTCGCTTGAAATAATATTTTCTTTCATACTTTGTAGTATGTAAGTAATATTATTTCGTTTCAGATTTTGAATTCTATACTCATTTGGTTAAAGTTTTGGCTTCTATACTCCATAAAATTTATAGAATATCCTTCATATTTGCGTTTCATTCAGTATCTTTTCATGGAAATATTATTCTGAGCATTCTTGATAAGTTTTAACTTTTTCATGTCGGAGTACTATTCACGGGGTTACTATTCCCAAAGTTATTATTCTCTAGGTACTATTCACTCAGTTACTATTCACCCGGGGTACTATTCATGACATAAATTGATTACTTTTTGGTCCAAATCATTTTTGATTCAATATTATTCTTGAATTTTACTCCTCAAAGCAGTATCATGTTGACAATTTGGACGTTATTTATTTCTAGATAAATTAAATTATAAATATTTAAAAATTTATCCTTGAACTTGTTTTATTGAATTCTTATATCATTGTCATCATCCTCATGTTTATATTATGTTGAAAGTCTTCTGTGGCCTGTAGTGCATAGATGGACTTGGTATGATTATGACCAGGGATTATTCGGTATAATCATAACCGTAATGTTACAAATGATGTGAAAAAAGTCCTCATTGGCCCGTAGTGTATTGATGGACAGTTGTTGGCATGATCATGACTATTGATGAATACACGAATATCCTTGGCCTATAGTGCATGGATAATTTATGGTCGTGATACTAAGAAATATCCTTAGCCATAGTGCATGGGTGATTCGATGATGTGGATTATTTATTAAGCCGAGTCTCAGCGATAAACGTGATGAAAAACCTTTTAAATCATAGAAGACAGTAGATTTTATGTTCTACTTGACTCTTCTAATGGATTGCTTGTTCCGCTGCAGTTAAACTTGATGTTTATTATATTTGATCAGTTTAACACTGTTGAAGGCTAACGATAAATTATTCTGCATTATCTTAGTCATAATATTTCTTACTAGGCTAGTTGAGCTCACCCTTTTGCTTTCATTGTTCTCTTCAGGAAATGAGAACGTAGCCGGGACTAGTCGGGGAACGGAGTGATGATCTAGATGATAGCATTAGTAGTCCTCACTATTCTATGAAATAGTGTGATAATAAATGTATTTAGGACTCCATTTGAGTTGAATACTGTCTAGAAGACAATATTCGTATTAAAACTCTCAGTTTATGTTTTGTCGTAATTTACACGATAGTTGTATTTGAATTTTGTACCATGTTTTTGGCGACTCAAGATGGGTGATGTATACCTATTTTGGGGGCGTCACAGTTGGTATCAAAGCTTAGGGATATGATCCCTAGCTGAGATGTGAGACAAGAACTATGAGGGGAGAGACGGGGAATTTCTTCGCTAGTATGACCTACCTAAGTTTATTTTGTATTTAATTGGTTGGTCAGAGTGTAGGGATAATATGTGACATGTCAATTAACCCTTGTTTTGTGGCAGTGTTTGAAAATGACATCCGATAATGTTGAAAATATCAATGGAGTACAGGAGACCGTTGAGTCACCACAGATCAACACCTAGGATAATGTGCAACAGGAAGGCAATAATCCTCAGGTGAACAACAACATCGACCAAATGGCGAACGACAGAATGTTTAGGAACTTTCTGCAATTCGTACAACATCAGGCAAGAGAGACTCCTGTCCAAAATATAGGTGGAAACACTGGCAACTCTCGGACGGTCACCGCTAAATAGTTCAAGGAGCTGGGACCACCGGAGTTTATTGGAGAGCCAAAACCACTTAAGGCGGAGATGTGGATAAAGCAGATCACCAATATATTTGATGTCTTGGGATGCTCCGAGGAGCAAAAGGTTCCTTTTGCCACCTTTATGTTGCGAGGAGAGGCAGATTACTGGTGGGAATCGGTAAAGCGTAATCAACCTGCCGCACTGAAGATGTCTTGGGAGAAGTTCCAAGAAATGTTCAACGACAAGTACTTTCCCGAAAGTATTCGTCACATGAAAGAGCTAGAGTTCATTAAACTGGAGAAAAACAATATGACCGTGTTGTAGTACGAAGCTAAGTTTGCCGAGTTGTCCCGGTTTGCGTCCCACTTGGTTGATAATGAGGAGAGAATGACGCAGATATTTCTAAGAGGTTTGAAACCCGAGATATGCCAATATATAATTTCTCATAAAATGTGTTTGTATTCAGATGTTGTAAATATGGCTCAGTTATTGGAACGCGATAACGAGTCAACCCAACCAAGAGAAAGCAGCCAGCAAAATGATAATACCAGTGGTAGCAGTCATCAAAGCGATGACAACAAACATGGATGGAATCAACATGCCAGAAATGATAACCACTTCGGTGGTAGTCATGACCAAGACAATAAAAGTGGACATTTCAAAAAGTGGATATTCAACAATGATGGAAAGACGTTAGCACCAGCACCCGTTTTTAAGTAAGGAGAACGACCACCTATCATATGTTTCAAATGCAGAGGGGAGGGATACATCAGTCCAAACTGTGCGCAACAGTCCAAAATATGTTACAATTATGGAAGAGAAGATCACTTAGCTAGATTTTGTCATACAGGGAAGCCAACGGTGGCACCAAATACCGTCCCAGACAAGTCAAAACCAGTAGTTCAAGGGAGAGCATTTGTTGTGACCTCCCAGAAAGTAAGGAACCCGAATGAGGTCATTATGAGTAAGCTTATCATAAACTCTAGCAAAATATATACCTTATTTGATACCTGTTCTACCCATTCTTTTATTTCTCCTACTTGCGCTCAACATTTAAATTTGACTTATCTGTTGAAACTTCGTTGGGAGAAACCTTCATTACATCCACTATTTATAAATCTTGTTTGGTTCAAATCGGTACCCTCACATTACCTGTCGATCTTATTTCCTTAAAAATACTTGCGTTTGACGTAATTCTAGGGATTGATTGGTTAACTACTCATCATGCAAAAATTGATTATTTTCGTAAGGTTGTTAGCTTTCATATTCCTAACCAACCTATTATGCGAATTCAAGCAACGAAACCATTAAAATCAATCACTATCATCTCAAGCCATAAAGCTATTCGTTTATTGAAAAATGGATGTCAAGCTTTCTTATCTTATGTCACTGATTTAAACAAAAATACGTCAGTTTTGAATGAAATTTCTATTTTTAATAAATTCCCTGACGTATTCCCTGAAGAACTTCATGGCCTACCCCCAGAGCGTGAAATTAAATTTTGTATCGACCTTGAACCCGGTACAAAACCCATTTCCAAAGCCCCATATCGAATGGCTCCTATTGAACTTCATGAGTTAAAGACCCAACTACAGGAATTATTAGACATTAGGTTCATTCATCTTAGTACGTCTCCTTGGGGTGGTCCTGTTCTATTCGTGAAGAAGAAAGATGAGAGTATGCGACTTTGTATTAATTATCGGGAGTTGAATCATGTCACCATCAAAAATAGGTATCCATTGCCACGTATTAATGACCTGTTTCACCAGTTGCAAGGCGCCAAATTCTTTTCAAAGATTGATCTTCATTACGGATATCATCAGTTAAAAATTAAAACCGATGACATTCCATAGACGACTTTCAGAACTTGGTACGAACATTATGAATTCCTAGTCATGTCTTTTGGATTGACTAATGCTCCTGCTGCCTTCATGGACATGATGAACCGAGTATTCAAGGAATATTTGGATCACTTTGTGGTCGTCTTTATTGATGACATCCTCATATATTCCAAAATCTGTGAAGATCATGAGCAACACTTGAGGCTGATACTCCAAAAGCTTCGTGAAAACAAGCTTTATGCCAAGTTGAAGAAATGAGAGTTCTGACTTGAGGAAGTTGCATTCATTGGGCACGTGATATCAAATCACGGAGTATCTGTTGACCCGACAAAGATTGCAGTAATTCAAAGCTGGGAACAACCTAAGTCAGTGACCAAAGTATGTAGCTTTCTGGGCTTAGCTTGTTATTATCGGAGATTCGTGGAAGGATTTTCTCGAATCGCTACTCCATTAACTCAGCTGACTCGAAAAGATACAAAATTTGGTTGGAGCGAGGAATATGAGAAGAGTTTTCAAGAACTCAAGAGAAGACTCATTTCAGCACCTGTTCTGACAATACCATCTGGCTCGGAGGGATTTATCATCTACAGTGATGCTTCAGGCAAAGAGTTAGGATGTGTTCTCATGCAACATGGGAAAGTCATAGCCTATGTGAAACAACCCGGGTCAAATCCCGAGTCCGGAACAAATCTTAGGTCAAATCCCAAGTCCGAATCGAATCAAATTCATCCAAATAAGGCCTCAAATCACTGGCCTAATAGTATCTTCTTGGGTCATCTAGCCCACCACAGGCTCCCAAAAGGTCATGACTTGAAGGTACTATTGGTAGTTACTTAATTCCTTATATGCACACAAATTTTTCCTCTATCTTTCGATGTGGGACTGGGGTGTTACAAACTCCCCCACTTAAATTTCTGACGTCCCCGTCAGAACCGATCACACACACGACCCAAAGATCTTTGCCTCTCTAGCCATTGTGGGATAATACCGGCTGGCTTCGTGTCCTCACCTCCGGACCTTCATCTCTCCATTGTGGGATAATACCACCAGCCTTCGTGTCCCCACCTCCGGCAACCCGATCGGATGACCCGACCCGAGCTTTCGAGAGTCGGCTCTGATACCATACGAAACAACCCGGGTCAAATCCCGAGTCCGGAACAAATCTTAGGTCAAATCCCAAGTCCGAATCGAATCAAATTCATCCAAATAAGGCCTCAAATCACTGGCCTAATAGTATCTTCTTGGGTCATCTAGCCCACCACAGGCTCCCAAAAGGTCATGACTTGAAGGTACTATTGGTAGTTACTTAATTCCTTATATGCACACAAATTTTTCCTCTATCTTTCGATGTGGGACTGGGGTGTTACACTATGCCTATCGACAACTCAAAGAATATGAGAGTAATTATCCTACTCATGATCTAGAGTTGGCAGCTGTTGTCTTCGCACTTAAAATTTAGAGGCATTACTTGTATGGGGGAGAAAGTGGAGATCTTTACGGATCATAAAAGCCTCAAATATTTCTTCACTTAAACGGAACTCAACATGCGACAACGACGTTGGCTCGAACTGTTGAAAGATTATGATCATACCATTCAATACCATCATGACAAAACGAACGTGGTAGCTGACGCATTGAGTAGAAGATCATATGCGGGTACAAGTGTGATATTATCAACGCAAAGGCCCATTTTATATGACTTGTAAAAGTTGGAGATAAAGTTAAAGACTCCAGAGACCAATGTGATGATGGCAAATATACGAGTTAAATCGACTTTAATCGATAAAGTTAAAGTTGCTCAAGCTACAGACTTGGAGCTGATGCGTATGAAGAAGAAAGTGCTATCCCGGAAGCAAGAATCGATGAAAAAGGAATACTTAGAGTCAACTCCAGACTTTGTGTTCCTAACGACCCTAATTTAAAGTATAAAATCATGATGCAGGCGCACAACACACCGTTTGCAATCCATTCTGGGAGTACCAAAATGTATCGTGATCTTTGACATACATTTTGGTGGAGCAATATGAAGAGAGAGATAGCGGAGTTTATCTCAAGGTGTTTAACTTGTCAACGAGTCAAGGCGGAGTATCAAGTACCAAAAGGTCCATTGCAACCACTTAAAATTCCAGAATGGAAGTGGGAGCACATTACCATTGATTTCGTTACTGGTCTTCCCAAGGTTTCTCAAGGAATAAATGCAATTTGGGTCATTGTTGATAGATTGACCAAGTCTGCTCATTTCTTACCTATATGAGAAACTTATACACTTGAACGTCTTGCTCGTATGTACATAAACGAGATTGTAAGATTGCATGGTATGCCAGTATCCATAGTTTCTGATCAAGACCCAAGATTCACTTCAAGATTTTGGGTTAGTTTGCAAAAAGATATGGGCACGGATTTGCGATTCAGTTTGGCATATCATCCTCAAACGAACGGGCAGTCGGAGTGGACTATTCAAACTCTTGAAGATTTATTAAGACTCTGTGTCCTTGACTTCAAAGGAAGTTGGGACAAATTCTTGCCATTAATGGAATTTTCCTACAACAACAGTTATCAAGGAAGTATTGGCATGGCTCCATTCGAAGCGTTGTATGGGCGTAAGTGTCGTTCTCCAGTATGCTGGGACGAGGTGGGTGAATCAACATTGTTGGGACCAAATTTGGTACGTATGACTACAAAAAAGATTCAAATGATCCGGCAACGTATAAAGACCTCACAAGATCGACAAAAGAGTTATGCTGATCTTCATCTAAAAGACGTGGAATTCAATGTTGAAGAGGATGTGTTGTTACGTGTGGCACCATGGAAAGGAGTTACGAGATTTGGAAAGAGAGGAAAACTCAATCCTCGATTCATTGGCCCATTTGAAATACTTGACCGAGTAGGAATTGTGGCTTATAGACTCGCGTTACCGCCAAGTAAGTCTCGTGTTCATAACGTTTTTCACATATCCATGTTATGTAAATATGTGGAAGACCCGAACAACATTATTGAGTTAGAACCGGACGAAATAACGGAAGATTTAACGTATGAAGAGGTTCCTGTTAAACTCTTGGATAAGAAGGAACATATTCTACACTCCAAGGTTATACCTCAAGTCAAAGTTTTATGGAGAAACCACGATGTTGAGGAAATGACTTGGGAGTTAGAATCTAAAATGAGATCAAGGTATTCTCACCTCTTCATCATACCAGGTATGTACCCTAATTTCGAGCGAAATTTCATAAGAAGGGGATGTTGTAAGACCCCAACTTTTATGAATAAAGATGAATTTTCTATAAATATCATTTTTGAATATTATGGATTGAATTTAATATACTGTTATAGTTGTGGGTAATATTTATAAATTTTGCAAAGTACGCAAGTTGTTATATTATATTCGATTGGTCAGGGAATATTCGTTTTAACTGGAAATATTCATATGATGGTACAATCATTGGTGGACCCCATAACGAAATTATTGTTGGATTGAGAAAATGACAAAAATATCTTTTTATAAAAATAACGGCGAAAGTTTTACCGTTTACTTTTGAAACACCCAGTGTTAAAAGTACAGTAATACGCGTGGTTGCATAGTAGCCAACAGTATTGATTATTGATGCTTACGTGAGAAGTCACCCAGTTTTGTTCAATTATTGCTACAGTAATTGATGCATAGTATCTCACGTTATTTGATTTAATTATTGTCGATATTTTATATATTATTAAATCAATAATTAAGACGACAAAGTTATTCATATTATTATTTGCAATATTGACAATGTCTAGAAGTTTTGTAAAGGTTAGGTTTGGTCACCTAATTGCACGCCAATAAAGAGAAATCCTTATTAAAAAGCCCCCTCTTTCATGGGAACGACCTAGTTGTTAAATATTGCGAATTATAATAATGATGATAAATGTTGTTAAAAATAATGAGGTGATTTTTATGAAGTATTTGTTGTAAATATTGGCGTATTATGGACCCCTATTTACCCATTTTTCATAATGTCGGTAGAAGTTATCTTAATTTTGTTATATATATATATATATTAGTGCGGGAGGGAAATGGATGGGTGGGTGGGTGGGTGGGTGGGTGGGGGGGGGAATGGAGATGCCTTTCTAGAAATGTAAGTATATACATATTATATATTTGTAACATTTGTGTGTGTGTGTGTGTGTTTAAATGTGGCTAGAAAGTGGTGCCTTTTCCGTAAGGTAAAGGTGATGTATATATATATATTATAAATTTTATTTTATTAGATTATAAATAGAATATATTATATTTTATTTAAAGTTTTTGTTTTATTAGAATATTTTATTGCACATTAATGAATAGTAAATAAAATTTTTTCAGAAAATCAGCTGAACCTATTCGGCGCCCGTGAACCATACTGTGCGTCTGTGATTAAAATTTTCAAATAGTATCCTTTCCATTATCCTATAAATAGGATTCTTAGTTAGAATTAAAAATCACACCAGAATCATAGAATTCTTCTTCTATAATATAGAGCGTATTTCTTTCGAGTTTTAGAAAGTTTTGAGCGTAGAAAACAGTATAAGTTTTTTTCAAGAATATCCCCGCTATATCAGTTGGAATACTCTTCTTTTCAAGGTAAGGGATGTTATTTTTATTCAATATTCGCTTGAAATAATATTTTCTTCCATACTCTGTAGTATGTAAGTAATATTATTTCGTTTCAGAATTAGAATTCTATACTCATTTGGTTAAAGTTTTGGCTTCTATACTCCATAAAATTAGTAGAATATCCTTCATATTTGCGTTTCATTCAGTATCTTTTCATGGAAATATTATTCTGAGCATTCTTGATAAGTTTTAAAATTTTCATTGTTACCTCCTTTTTAGTTGTGATAAAAGGACTCTAACTGATGCAAGCATACATGAGTCAACAAGTAATACAGAGTAAGTAAAGTATCGATCCGCGGAGAAAGGTTTCAAAATTAAATTATTACGCATCTACTATATCACTAATTTAATATGCTTAAACGAACACTTATGATTTTGAATGAATATAGAACTAAATAATAAATAAAAGAAAATAATAAAATGATAAATCAAATCTGAAAATAATGGGATCCTAACTTCATTTAATATCATCATCATGCAAGATTATACACGTACCACAGAAAATTAGCCAAGAGCACGAATGTAGACATGACAATTTTTCAATAAATTATGACCTACTTACATAATATCCACATACAATAGAAATCATGTAATCATCAATAAAACCAAAATCACTATATTTCTATGTGAAATTGCCACTATATTGAATTTAAGCACATGCCCTTATATAACTCACACGGTGAAACAATATATGTCTATCTGATTCATGAAGTATAAAGCTAAGCAATTCATCCCCATACACGCATGCTATCATGATTACAACCATACTCGCATGTTATCTTTCAATTCCATACAAGTACATAAAATGAATGGTGATCAAGCATTCATGCAATCAAATCAACCATAATAGAAATTTCCGATGATACACTAACAATCCAGCAATCAAGCCATCAATTAGACTTCATATTAAAATCCATTAGAATCCCATAATGGAGTTTAGTTCATCGCTGAACCGAAAGCCATTATGGGATTAGAGCAACACATGGAAAATAAATAAAAATTATTGAGAGAAGATAGAATCGATCAAACCCAATTGCTGATTATATTCCAAGAGTTTAGTTCGATTCCTCAATAATCTCTAGCAACATAAAAGTAGTTTGTAGTCGATGATTGAATTCTAAAGAAGAGATATAAAATATTAAGTCTATGCTTGGATCCTCGTTGGAATTCGTTCAAAGCATAGAACCCTAGTTCTATATTATAAAAAACTTGTAAAAACAATAGATGATCGCATCTTGTACCAACCAAAGTAGTTTATACCAACTCAACCACTTAAAATTTCAAAAATAAAATAAAGTCAGCAACCGCAGTCAATGCCGCGCGCGGCCGCACGTGGTTCTGGTTCAAGACAGGCGCGGGTATGCCTGGTAACGTTTCTGGCTCTGTTTGATGATGGCGTGGGCGCATGAATTTCAGCTTATGTAGCCGTGTGGCTTATGTGTTCTGCATCCTTAAGTTTTGCTACTGCTACTGCTTCTGTGTCCCTCAATGCTCAGTTTCTTTTGTCCACTCGACCCTCTTGTCATGCCTTTACTGATCTCATGCCACTTACCAACGCCGAGCTATGCCATTTTCCTGCACTTTCACTCCATAGGAGTTCTCAGTATATGCAATGCAGAATAATACAAAATGCAACTAAAAACACACTAAAATGTACTTGAGATGGGCATAGTTCTCGTGAATTGATATCCAATAAGTAGGTATAAAACCCACTTATCAAATACCCCCAAAATTGAACTATTGCTTGTCCTCAAGCAATGCATACTACATAAGCACTGAAAATGTAACTACAATGCTATGCAACTAGATCATGATGCAAACGAGTTTCACATTCTTCCAGCTATAACAGAATTTCAGTCCTACACGCCTCAGTGAATTATCCGGATTCAAGAATGAAACTTCAAACTAAGCCATAGACATAATAACATACACTCAAGTAATCCATACATGCTATAAAAATGTTGTGTGTGTTGTGTTCACCAAAACTTGACTAAAGTAAGAATATACATGCTAAATTGCTCAACATAGAAAATTACAGTCTAAATCAAGATTCATGTATACTTATGCAACAAAGACTGTTCCAACATATCAAAGCAAACTAAGGTTCAACAATGGGCTTAACTGCTTTATTACTACTCGCGAGGGAGATTTTTGCTCTTTCTCGCGGTGTTTATGGCTATTTTTCTCTTTTTTATACAGCGAGTGCGTTTTACGCTCCAACTCGTCCCTTCCAAAGAGTCAATAATTCAGCTTTAGAAGGTTTCAAGATAGCTTTTTCTTTTTCCCTTTTTTTTATTTTTTATATAACATACCCATGTGTCCCCAAAGTTTGATTATCAACGTTTTTTTTCATAGACCAAATCCATTTTCATATAATTCTCTTTTTAAAACCACATTTCCTATCAAGTTATGCAACACATAATTCTTATGCCTACAAGCAATTGTGAACACGGCAGTGCAAACCGAAAGCATCTAAACAACATCATGGATCATATCATGTACATCATTATAGCTAAGCTTAAGATATCCATTAAATACTCAACAATCCATCAAACTTCACTTTCATCATAGGCTAGACATCACTTCCATAAAGCTAGAATTTATGAGACATGCACTAAACATCAAATGCAACTAAACACATACTAACACAAATACTAATAATGACTAAAAACATAAAAAATTTTCTGTAATTATTATCTAACACATAAAACATGCAAAATTTAAACTAATCATGCAAACACTATATTCAACTACCCTACTACCCAATACCCCCAAACTTAAAATATTCATTGTCCCAATGAATGAAGGTAAAGGGTTAGAGAAACTCCCCTATTGCTCAGCTGCACCACCCTCTTCGGGTGGTGAATCTGGTTGTGGAAATGGCACGGCAGTCCTAAACTTTGGCCACTCAAGCATAGTTCCTTGCTGTGCAAACGCCTTCGCGAGCGACCTTGTCAACCCTGTAGCAAACATTGCAAAGTTATCATACATCACATCGACCTTTCACTCCAAGCTTCGTAGCTGTCGATCCCCAGTAGCAGCAGTCGCATGTTATCTTTCAATTCCATACAAGTACATAAAATGAATGGTGATCAAGCATTCATGCAATCAAATCAACCATAATAGAAATTCCTGATGATACACTAACAATCCAGCAATCAAGCCATCAATTAGACTTCATATTAAAATCTGTTAGAATCCCATAATGAAGTTTAGTTCATCGCTGAACCGAAAGCCATTATGGGATTAGAGCAACACATGGAAAATAAATAAAAACAATTGAGAGAAGATAGAATCGATCAAACCCAATTACTGATTATATTCCAAGAGTTCTGTTCAATTCCTCAATAATCTCCAGCAACATAAAAGTGGTTTGTAGTCGATGATTGAATTCTAAAGAAGAGATATAAAATATTAAGTCTATACTTGGATCCTCGTTGGAATTCATTCAAAGCGTAGAACCCTAGTTCCATATTATGAAAAACTCATAAAAATAATAGATGATCGCGTCTGGTACCAACCAGAGTAGTTTATACCAACTCAACCACTTAAAATTTCAAAAATAAAATAAAGTTAGCAACTGCAGTCAATGACGCGCGCGACCGCGCAAGGTTCTAGTTCAAGACAGGTGCGGGCGCGCCTGGAACGTTTCTAACTCTGTTTGATGATGGCGTGGGCGCGCGAGTTTTAGCTTATGTAGATGCGCGACTTTTAAGTTCTAAATCCTTGAGTTTTGCTGCTGCTACTGCTTCTGTTTCTGTGTCCCTCAATGCTCAGTTTCTTTTGTCCACTCGACCCTCTTGTCATGCCTTCATTGATCTCATGCCACCTACCAACGCCGAGCTATGCCATTTTCCTGTACTTTCACACCATAGGAGTTCTCAGTATATGCAATACAGAATAACACAAAATGCAACTAAAAACACACTAAAATGTACTTGAGATGAGCATAGTTCTCGTGAATTAATATCCAATAAGTAGGTATAAAACCCAGTTATCATTAATACCGGAGTACTATTCATGGGTTATTATTCCCAAAGTTACTACTCACTAGGTACTATTCACTCAGTTACTATTCACCCGGGGTACTATTCATGACATAAATTGATTACTTTTCGGTCCAAATAATTTTTGATACAATATTATTCTTGAATTTTACTCCACAAAGCAGTATCATGTTGACAATTTGGACGTTATTTATTTTTGGATAAATTAAATTATAAATCTTTAAAAATTTATCCTTGAACTTGTTTTATTGAATTCTTATATCTTTGTCATCATCCTCATGTTTATATTATGTTGAAAGTCATCTGTGGCCTGTAGTGTATAGATGGACTTGGTATGATTATGACCAGGGATTATTAGGTATAATCATGACCGTAATGTTACAAATGATGCGTAAAAGTTATCATTGGCCCGTAGTGTATTGATGGATAGTTGTTGGCATGATCATGACCATTGATGAATACACGAATATCCTTGGCTCGTAGTGCATGGATAATTTATGGTCGTGATACTAAAGAATATCCTTGGCCATAGTGCATGGGTGATTCGATGATGTAGATTATTTATTAAGCTGAGTCTTAGGGATAAACGTGATGAAAAGCCTTTTAAATTATAGAAGACAATAGATTTTATGTTCTACTTGACTCTTCTAATGGATTGCTTATTCCACTGCAGTTAAACTTGATGTTTATTATATTTGATTAGTATAACACTGTTGAAGGCTAACGATAAATTATTCTGCATTATCTTAGTCATAATATTTCTTACTAGGCTAGTTGAGCTCACCCTTTTGCTTTCATTGTTCTCTTCAGGAAATGAGAACGTAGCCGGGACTAGTCAGAGAACAGAGTGACGGTCCAGATGATAACATTAGTAGTCCTCACTATTCTATGAAATAGTGTGATAATAAATGTATTGAGGACTCCATTTGAGTTGAATACTGTCTTGAAGATAATATTCGTATTAAAACTCTCAATTTATGTTTTGTCGTATTTTACACGACAGTTGTATTATTAAGTTGTATTGGAATTTTATACCATGTTTTTGGTGACTCAAGATGGGTGATGTATACCTATTTTGGGGGCGTCACAGTTGTGGTTTCGCCAAACTACCTTTACGGAAGATATAACTTTATTTCGTAATGTTTGTTCTTTCCTATCTAGGATTTGGACAAGAATTTCTTCATACGTCAGATTCTTTTCTACTTGAATGGGCTCATAGGAGATCACATGCTTATAGTCAGGCTTGTACGGATGTAACACAAAAACATGGAACACGTTGTGGATGTGTTCAAGTTCGGGCGGTAAAACTACCTTGTACGCCACTTTGCCTACTTGCTTCAGTACTTCAAATGGTCCTATGAACCTCAGACTTATTTTCCCTTTCTTTCCAAATCTTATCTTCCATTTCCAAGGAGACACCTTCAGAAACAAAAAATTACTAACTTCAAAGTCTCGGTTCTGACAATGCAAATCTGTGTACTTCTTCTGGCGATCTTGAGCTGCTACCAATCTGGCTCTTATCGTTGTTTCCACGTCGACCGTCCGTTGAACTAATTTTGGTCTCAAAATTCGTCATTCTCTGACTTCATCCCAACACAACGATGCTCTACACTTTCTCCCATAAAGAGCTTCGTACGGTGGAATACCGATACTCGCATGATAACTATTGTTGTAACCAAATTCTACTAAGGGTAGGTTATCGTCCCAATTCCTTTTGTAGTCCATCACGTAAGCTCTAAGCATGTCCTCCAGTATTTGTATGGTTCTGTCACTCTATTCGTCGGTTTGGGGATGATAAGTAGTACTTAATCTCAACTGTGTTCCCATTCTCTCTTGTAAGCTCTACTAGAAATTTGACGTGAAGCGCGGATCTCGATCGGAGATAATTGACACCGACACTCTATGTCGCGATACAATTTCCTTTACATATAAATTTGCTAACTGATTAAGATTGAATCAGATCTTAACGGGTTAAAAATGAGCTTCCTTTGTTAGTCGGTCTACGATAACCCTAATGACATCATAACCCTTCTATGTGATCGGAAGTCCGACCACGAGGTCCATCGTAATGTGCTCACATTTCCATTCTGGTATTTCTAATGGTTGGAGTAGTCCACTTGGCCTTTGGTGTTTTGCTTTGACTCTTTGACAAGTAAGGCATCTACTGACGCATTATGTAACCTCTCATTTCAGATTGGGCCACTAATAGTGTTGTCGAAGATCCAGGTACATTTTCGTGTCTCCTAGATGAACATAATATGTTGTATTATGTGCCTTATGCAAAATCTCTTCTCTTAATTCAGTTACGGCGGGTACCCACAGTTGACCTTCGAACCTTATTATACCGTCCTTATCAAATCTAAATTTTTCTCCTTCATTTTTTACTCTATCTTCCTTATTCTCTCGCACTTTTCATCTTTCTCTTGTGCTTCCTTTATTCTATCCAATAACGTCGGATGAGCTTCCATTACTAATAATTTTCCTTCTGCTTCTTTTGGTTCCTCCACTTCTATTTCCAACCTTTCCATTTCTCTTATTAATTCCTCTTGAGTTGTCAATTTGAATAATTCCTCCCTACCTTTTCTACTCAAAGCGTCGGCTACTACATTTGATGTTCCTAGGTGATAAAGAATTTAACACTCGTAATCCTTGATTAATTCCACCACTTCCTTTGTCGCATGTTCAACTCCTTCTATATGAAGATATATTTCAGACTCTTGTGGTCCGTATATATCTCACATTTTTCTCCGTACAAATAATGCCTCCTAATCTTTAATGCAAAAACTACCTCCACTAACTCCAAGTCATGGGTAGGGTATCTCTTCTCGTAATCTTTCAACTGTCGTGACGCATACACAATGACCTTGCTATGTTGCATTAGCACACATCAAAGATCTCTGTGCGACACATCACTATACACCACAAAACCTCTAATATCATCAGGTAAGGGCAACACAGGTGCCTCACTTAACCTCTTCTTTAACTTTTGAAAACTTTCTTCGCACTTTTCCGTCCATACGAACTTCACTGTCTTTCTTGTTAGGTTGGTTAACGGGGTTACTATTTTAGAAAAATCTTAGATAAATCTTCGATAGTACCCGGCTAACCCTAAGAAACTTCTCACCTCTGTTAGTGTCTTCGGTTGTTCCCAATTACTCACTGCCTCCACTTTTGCAGGATCTACTGAAATTCCATTTTGGTCTATCACGTGCCCTAAGAATTGAACCTTTTCCATCCAAAATTCATATTTTGAATACTTTGCGTACATCTTTTCCCTTCTCAATGCTTCCAATACCATCTTTAGATGTTCAACGTGCTCTTCCTTGGTCTTTGAATAAATCAAAATGTCATTGATAAATACTACTACGAACTTTTCCAAGTATGGCTTGAAAACTCGATTCATAAAGTCCATGAATGCTACCGGAGCATTAGTCAACCCGAATGACATCACTATAAATTCATAATGTCCGTAGCGGGTTCAGAACCCCGTCTTTGGTATGTCCTCCTTTCGTACTTTCAACTGATGATAACCCATTCGTAAATCAATCTTGGAAAACACTTCGCTCCTTTCAGTTGATCGAAAAGGTCGTCTATCCTTGGTAACATATATCTATTCTTAATCGTCACTCTGTTCAACTCTCGATAGTCGATACAGAGCCTCATCGATCCATCCTTTTTTACAAACAACACTGGTGCCCCCCCAGGGAGACACACTCGACTGAATATAACCCTTATCTAGCAATTTTTGCAACTGTATCTTTAATTCCTTCATTTCTACCGGTGCCATACGATATGGGGCTTTTAAAATCGGTGTCGTTCCCGGTGCTAAATCTATTACGAATTCAATTTCTCTATATGGCAGAAGGCCAGGCAAATCATTTGGAAACACGTCTTGAAATTATCTCACTACTGATATATCTTTCATTTCCACTCCCTTTCTTTGAGTATCCACAATATAGGCTAAATAACCTACACATCCTTTCCTTAACAATTTCTTGGCCTGCATCATCGTAAGACAACACGATAGCCTAAGCAACTAGCTACCGTAAAACACTACCTTAGACTTGTTTGGAGTCTGAAGGTTTACACATTTCTTCTGGCAATCAATCATTGGCTTATGGATATACAACCAATCCAATCCTACTACTACGTCTAACTCTCCCAATATTATAGGAATTAAGTCTATACTAAATTTATGTCCCCTAAATTTTGTGAAGCAATTTCAGTATATGAACTCTATGGGGATTATTTTTTATTCACAATTTTTATGTTCAAAGGATTCTCTACTTGTTCTTGGGGTTCATTTAACCGACTAGCAAAATCTTCAGATACAAAGGAACAAGTAGCACACGAATCAAATAATACGTAAACATTTATATTATTGGCTGGGATAATACATGACACCACGTCCTTTGCAGTTACGACGTCTTGGATAGTCATGTTAAAGGTTATGACAGTTGATCAGTTGGGTTACGCTTGTGACGCCCCCGAATTTGGGTCCTTTGACCCCGGTTCAGTCATCACGATAAAATACAAACATCCACCTCTAAACAACATACGATAACTAAAATGCGGAATATAATAAACATATGTCGTTCATTCAAAAGGTGTTACTAGTCCCAATATTCGATAACCTTAATACAATCTTACAAACATACCCTAAAATAATAATTAGGGTTCACATTATATAACAGTAATTTAAACTAGGTATATAGTAAAGTCTGCTACTGGCGACTATCCTACATCTTTCCTTTACCCTTGTCCTTTCCTGAGGTCTCGGGCTTAGCTGCAATATAATTCATGATATAGCAAGGATGAGCAACAAGTTTGCTCAACAAGTTTAAATACAATAATAAGGATATATCATGATGAATGGAAAATATCTGACAATGAATTCAACAATATGAATATCTGAAGGATTCAACAATATGAATATTAGAAGCAAAGATAATGATTACTTTTATAATAACTGCTAGTCAAGTAGACTTTGAACTATAACACTGCAATGGAATCAATAGCTAATTGACCCTTTGGTTACTGGCTACAAAATAAGTACTTAAGGGGATCAGCCTCGCGTACACCATGTATATGCATAACATTTAAATTTGTTCTTTGTATCATATACTAGATATCTGAGGTACTCCCTTATCATAGAAGGGGTGTTCTTTCAGTCTAAGAATCCTTACCATCAATTGGTTTGGATAACTTGTATAAAACTTCATATACGTGTCTGACCGAACAAAGGTTCAAAATCTATCTGACACAGTTCAAGAATTATAGAACTTTAAATGAAATACAAGTCCAAGACTGTACGAACTCAAGTGCACTAAGTGAGAATATCAATAATATCGATGTGGAATAATTGTAAGGTAATTAAACCACTTAATAGCATGCTTGGTAATAAAGTTCAAGCTTAAATGAATTACTTTCAATCAATAATAACCTGCTCAAATATAATATGAGATGGATAGGAAACTTTCACAAAATTCAAAGTTATGTAAGTTAGGAAACTTGCAATGCAATAAAATAATGTTCGGATACTTGCTCAAGTAAAAGAGTAAGAATTGAAGGAACTTGCACAACCAAAGAGTGAAGTTCAAGGAAACTTGCTCAATAATAATTAGAGTAAGTTTAGGGAACTTGCCTATTTACAATTTATTCTAGCTTTAGTTAACTTGCGTTGAAATGACCTAACATTAACAAGTTGGTCTTTCCAATTAGTACGTGTAACTAGTATGAGTTCACACTTACAAGAATTAAATCATCACCTATCATGCTTCTATACATGTGTTATTACATTCCACGATTAGTTTCTAACACACTAAGTCATAGATGAAATCACTATTTACTTTAAAGTGGTAAACACTAATTCATCATAAGTTTCTTTCAATAACATGCTTATTATCATATGGATACTATACTGGACAAGTATTACAGATTAGAGTAATCATATACGCATGCATCCGTTCTCAATTTATTTATAGAACTCAAATCCTACTTCAGGATTGCGCGACCATGCTTAGTTTGTACTAGGGAGTGGCGCGGCTGCGCTGCTCCTGGTGCAAACCAAGATAGGGCTGCTTCTACAATAAGCCAGTGTACATACGTCATTCACATAAATGAACAATCATGCACAAAACACATGTTATTATATGAATAACTAATTTTAACCCTTCATCAAACATATCATAGGTCATTATTCATTTTTCATTTACTCAAGACTTCACATGTTAAGCTAACAAGGTCGATCATGTCTAGTCATTATACACATGCTACATGGTCCTTTGGCCTCAACTATACATTCATATGTTAGATGTCAAAAGTATACTTACAAGTTCTCAACTTATAGTTTATCAAGTTCATTTTCAAAACTTTAAGTCTCCATTAAAAAAATTTATTTAAGCATGTAAGATACGTTTATATTGTCTAATTCATGCTTCCACATGCATTTGTGCGCATACTCAAGTTATTTACATATGTTCACAAGGTCAGATTGTATATTACTCTATGTATACAATTTATAGTTTTCAAATCTTTAAGCCTTCTTTGAATAACCAAGTAAAAATAAACCTATTATGGCTTATTACATATATAACTACCTTAGTCCACAAGTTCAGGTCATTTGTATTCATATAATAATCAAAGTAACATGCTCAAAATATCTTAAGGAGCTAGCATGAGCAACTGTGATCTGCTACCCGCGCGGTGAAATACTAAGGAAGTGGCGCGACCCATAAATAAAAATATGGCCTCTGCTTCTGCAGAGGCTCAACTCCAACCATTGCCAAACATCTATTTGCTGTAACTCTACTACTTCTAACACTTCTAAGGATGCATACCAACTAAAACAACACACCCTTAATCCAATTCATACCACATCACCAAGAATTCATGAGAATTACAAGAATTTGGCAAAAACCCAATTCAAGAACAAAATAGGAATTATACCTCCTTGAAGCTTAGATTGATTAATTACTCTCCTCTGAGATTGCTAACCTCTTCTTTGGACCACAACTCACTCAATGCTCAGCCACACCCACTCTCTTTGTACACTTATCAGACAAATTTTTTTTAGCAATTGAGAAATGAAGAAGGAGGGGCTATATATAGAGAACTCATTGTCTAGACATTGCTCTTACACCATGGTTTGATTCAATAGAGATTGGGAAGAAATGTTGGGTATAGAAGGGTTGGCCAACTGCCAAATCCTAGCCATCATCACTGCTAATGCTATGAAGCTAGAGTTTTACGCAACGAAGAAAGTAGCACACTGTTTATGTACTAGTGGGACTCTCAATTTGGGACAAACTCAGCAACAAATTATTTAAGGCTTGGGTTGGATACTATAATTCCCAAAATATAATATAAATGTGTTAATGCTACTACACAAAGGAAAAATGGGGATTATTTTTGTACTCACATAAATGCAATAACTCTTACTATATAGTCTATATCTATAATATATAAACATATTAATGTGCCACCTTGTACTATATATAGTTAACTACCATAGAATAAAGGTTTACTATATTGCACAAATTTATCAAGTAAATAAATAAATCATTTTATATATTATTAATCTCTTATTTATTAATTATTATTTATTCATAATAATTATTAATTAACACATTATCAATTAATTTCTCATAATTGAAATTAATCAATATCACACCCTGCCACTATATTCAAATAAATTGAATATTTAATTATTAATAATCCTATCAATTCTTTGATATTAAAATCTTAGGGTTAGTCCACTAATTTGAATAACTATTAGTGACTCCCTTTAATCATATCATAAGTTCACATAACCACATAAGGTTTAAATAAACTCATAAAACTAACTCATTAAAAATTAAATCACATATTTAATTAATAAGGAGTTTCAAATCCGTGGACGTTACATCCCTCCCCCCTTATAAAAATTTCATCCTCGGAATTGCAAAAATAAGGTTACTCAAATAAAAATGGATATTTTGCTCCCATTTTCTCTTCTATCTCCCACGTAGCTTCTTCTATTGCGTGATTCCTCCAGAGAATCTTAACGGAATGGATAATCTTATTCCTCAACTTCTGTTCCTTCCTATCTAGTATCTGGACAGGAACTTCCTCGTACGAGCCGAGGTCCCTGTAGTAGAGGGGTTCACCCATTCTCGCTTGTAATTAGAGCGTTAAGCGCCGATGTCGTCATATGGGTTCCTTATACCCCCGATCATTTGACAGTTGCCTTTGAGGATGGTTTTCCGACCGGATTAGAATATATATTATCCACTCGTCGGATCCTTTTCTTGACAAAGGGAGGCTGGGAGATCTACTTGTGAGAGCGAGCTATTATGAGCACAACAGGGGAGATTCGTATTCTATATCTTCCTACTGATAGACGCCATTGGTATTTTATCGCTGGTGGACTCCTTGCACCATTGAAGCTCAGAACCGTGCCACTTAATTCATTGGGGACATGGTTCCCGGGTCCATGATGATGACAGATTGGATCGCCTGTGTCAGAACCCACTCATTTGGAGCAGATTAATAGCTTGACCAAGAAGTTGGACCAGGCGTAATTTTTCATCCAACATCTAGGAAGAGATTCGTCGGAGGCAGATTCTTTTGATCCGTCCAGCTCTGGTGCTGGCCCCTCAGGTGGCCCACATTGTGATAGTTTCACCGAAGCAGATACCCCTCTGTACTGACCCGATGTTCCATCTGACATAGATACAGCTACTCATGAGGAGTTATAGTAGGTTGATCAATTGGATGATGTAGACATCATATATTTCTTAGGATTGACCCGTTATCTCTTTTGATAGGCCTCTGTTAGATATAATGCTGTTGTGCCCCATTTCCATATACTTTTTATTTTTCAGTTGTAAACAGAGATGGTGTATTTAATCTTTATTTAGATGATGATGTATCTAGGAATGTATGTATAATGCTTTCTTCTCCTTGCATCATATTATCATTTATCATGATGCATGCACTATATGTCATTAATATGCATTTGATGAGTTTAACATTGACCCGTTGATGGTCTCATGATATAGTTTTATAGATTTCTTCATCCAATGTTACCAGTATTGAGCATAGTTTGCCCACCTTGATAGCCTCATCTTTGAGGTATTGGTATGAGAGTTTTCCTCATTCAGATTAGATGACCATTGATCATATGTTGAGACTTTCCATATCTCTCCTGCCCTTCCATGTTTTGGTGGTTTTCATAGAGGGGATACTATCTTGCTGGATTCCCAAGAGGAAGATTTTCAGATTCGGGACCCATGAGTTGACTCCTACATTGGAGGAGTATGAACGCATTAAGAATTTTTTATTGGACAGACCTTGCGCTCGAGTGGCTGTTGGTGAGTTCAGACAGCGATTTATGACATTGATAGGTTTATGTTGTACAGTCGTCTTGGACGAGATCACCTCAGATCATGTTGTGTCTCTGGATTTCTTGAGTGATCATTTCGGGTCGACAGACAGCTATTTCGTATACTTAAGAGATTTTACCACTTCTGAGGATGAGTGGAGAGTTACCATAGTGGACACTTTGTTGATGTGTGTTGTAGCCTATCCGTACATACCGCTCTAAATGGATCAAATGGACATTGGCTTGATCACTGTAGTGAGGGTTTTGAGGGAGGGTCGTACCATCCTTCCTATGATCTTAGGAGAGACTCTGATGTCAGCCACGTTCTGCCATACCCATTCTACTAAGTTCTTCAGAGGCAGTGCAGTATTGTTATACATCTGGTTTATGATGCATCTGAGACCGACATGCATTTTCAGACATCACGGGTACTGCTTTACACATGAGATATCTGCGTCATATTCTTTTCGACCTACTAATTGTGTAGATGCAACATTTTGGTTTGTCTTTCTAACCGTGATTGAGGATCTTTTCTCTATCTTTCCTTGATTAGGATTCAGTTCCTCTTACAGCTTTGTCACTCTTGTCGTGGGTATGGACTTTTTTCTATTGGCTGGTTTTAGAGGAATGACTACATATCATCCTTTGGCTGTCATGGGACAGTTTAACCAGTATTAGGATGTCCATGCTTTTGATAGAGCTTCAAATCAGCGGTCATCAGCCTCATCTTTGTTAGAGGATAACCTAGACATAGTTTATGATTACTGGACCCAACGGGAGAGGGCTAATTTTTTATCGAGTCATCTGGGTCATTCCTTGGAGTATTCTGTGTGGATATAGGCAGACATTTCATCATCCATAGCTGTTTCTTTAGAGCTTAGCACTAATTTAGATGACGTGGAGCCTATGGAGGATCATGTCTCTCCCTTAGAGGATGAGTTGTTTGCTGGTTTAATAGCAACTATGGTTAGTGACATTCCCAGCTCTTCAGCTTCTATTACCCCATCTTATGTAGATTCTTTAGAGAATATAATTCGGCTTCTGACCTTTGAGAGGGATCAGGAGAGGACATTGATGTTGCCTATCTGGTCGGGATGCTGCTTTTGTTGAGAGAGATGAGGCTCAAGCTACCAAGGATGCTATTTTAGCTGATAGTACTACTCTCAGATCCTATGTGGATGATATTGTCATAGATATGAGTGCATTTATGGATGATTATGGCTATACTCTGTAGGATGCCGCAGATCTTTTAGCTAGTATTGAGACTGCAGGCCAGGAGCTCAAAGATGCACCTCCATCTTCAGAGAGGGATGCGATGTTGGATTTGCTGTCATGTTTGACCGCAGGTTTATAGACTAGCTTTCATTTTCCTGCATAAACTATGTTAACCATTTTTGTCATGTACAAGATACATTGTATACATAAAATAGTATTATATGGAAATGAAAGATATTTTGATTCACTTCCCTTTTGCATATGTTTTGAACTTGGCTCGATGATAGCCATTCTCTTTGTGATTGGCTATCTTGATGTATCACAAGCTCCTTCTTGATGGACTGACATTGAGATGTCAGAGGGTCTCTCAGAATGTCTCGTTGATCCTGGAGGCTTGTAGGATTTGATTTTTATGTATGATTTGGTGTCTTGAGAATTGTTTTTCATTGGGTTTTTGAATGAAGGTAAAGGATTTGGTTTTTTCTTTTGAAGGTTAGACCGCACCATAGATGGTTGCCTACGTACTCCTGTAGAGAGGAGATCAGGTCTTACATAGTTCAGGCTCAACCTGAACGGGTTGAGAAGCGTTTATTTGGGTTTTTGGGTTTTTTACTTGGTTTGATCGCACCATAGATGGCATCCTACATACTCCCGTTGATGGGGGAAAAACATATCTTTTGTAGTTCAGGCTTTGTAATGAAAACCTGAATTGACTTGATTAATTTTTTTCAGAACCAAGATGTTGGTTTATAGGTATTTCAAACATAGTACCTTTTAACAGTGTCTGAATTGATGATATGGGGGAATTCTTCCCCATCCATTTCTTGCAGTCAAAGGGCTCCTTTCGTCAATACTTCTTTGATAATGAAAGGGCCTTCCCATTTTTGGGAAATAAATTCCTTTAGCTTCATCTTGATTGATGAAGATCTTCTTCATTACCAAGTCATTTTCTATGAATTATCTAACCCAGACCTTCTTATTGTAGGATCGAGAAATCCTTTGTTGATATAACTGCCCATGGAAGATGGTTGTAACTCTTTTCTCATCTATCAAAGATAGCTGGTGGTTCCGCTCTTACATCCATTGATCCTCTTCCATTTGAGCATCTATCAATACTCTTCCATCTTAATGACTCATCGATGGTATGGAAGCAGATGCAATTCTTTCGTATGATATGCCCTGGTGGTTTGCTTGATGACCAACTCAGAAGCACCAAAAACTGCTAACCGTTGGATACCGATGGATTGGGCTAGTCTCAGTCCCATTATATATCTTTCATACTTGGTTGTGTTGTTGGTGTTGAAAAACTGTAGTTCGATAGAATGGGATACTATTCTCCCGTGATGGATACAAGAACTGCTCTTGCTCCTGCACCTTCCATGTTTACAGCCCCCATCGAAGTATAGTTTCCAGAATGGGCTTGTATCTTCTCGATGGTTTCACTGAATTATCATTATCCCATAATCTGGGAAAAAAGTTTTCAAGGGTTCAAAATTCCCTGACTGTGTTTCGGCCAATTGATCTGTAATTCCTTTACCTTTGATGGACTTTTGTGTCACGTAGATGATGTCGAATTATTGAAGAATCAATTATCATTTGGACAATCGATAATTTAACATGGGCTTGTTGAATATGTACTTCAGAGGATCTATACGGGATATGAGATAAGTCGTTTGACCGTAGAAATAATGTTGTAATCTCATGGAGGCCCACGTTAAAGCACAACATGTCTTTTCAATCAAGGTGTACTTCTATTCACCACTACTGAATCTCTTGTTGAGGTGATATATAGTTCTTTCCTTGCCTCTATCATCTTTTTGTCCTAGCATACAACTTATAGCATTTGGCATTGACTGATATATACATGAACAAGGGAACCTTGTCTCTTGGCGGTACCAAAATAGGAGCTTCCAACAGTTTCTTCTTAATGGAGAGGAAGGCTTTTTGACATTGTTCATTCCATTTTTCGAAAGAATTTTTCTTTAATAACTTGAAGATGGGCTCACAAGTTGTAGTGAGTTGGGAGATGAATTAGCTTATGAAATTGATTCTCCCAAGGCATCCCTGTATCTCTTTTTTTGTTTGGGGTATTGGCATCTCAATGATGGCTTTAAACATTGCGGGATCCAACTCAATGCCCATGCTGCTTACTAGGAATCCCAATAATTTATCGGGTTTTACACCGAAGGCACACTTGACTGGATTTAGCTTCAAGTTGTATTTACAAAGCCAATTGAATAGCTTTCAGTAGGGGTGTTTATCGGTAAAAAACTGGACCGAACCGGTCCAAACTGAACTGGACTGAATACCGATAGTACCCAAAATAGGGCACCGAAACCGGTTGAACCAGTATAACGAACCGATTAGCCGGTTCGGTACCGGTTCGGTAACGATTTTTACCTTGATAAAATCGGCCCCAATTTTAAACCAAAACTCAGCCCAAATTTAATCCAAATCTGGCGTAAGAAGAGCTGCCCAAGAGTTGCTTTTAAGCCAAAATTCAGCCCAAGGTCAAGCAGCATTTACAAGGCCCAACCTTCTTTGAGCCAAAATTCGGCCCAATAAAAAATAAAAGACTTAGATGTCTTTTTAAAAGGAAAACTTCCTTAGACTTTTATAAAGAAACCCATGTGGGACTTAGCTATTAAGAACTCATTTGGTTGCATTTTTATAAGGAAAACTTCTTTAGACTTTTATAAAATAACCAATGTGGGACTTGATTATTAAGGTCTCATTTGTAGTTTTTTTATAGGAAAACTTCCTTAGACTTTTATAAAATAACCAATGTGGGACTTGACTATTAAGGTCTCTGTGACGCACCCAAAACAGGTATACATCTCCTATTCTGAGTCGCCAAATACATGGTACAGAATACAAATACAACTTAATTATACAACTGTCGTGCAAAGTACGACAAAACATAAGCTGTGAGTTTTAATACAAATATTGTCGTCTAGACAATATACAAACTCAAATTCAATATTATTACATTTATTTTCCCACTATTTCACTGAATAGTGAGGACTACTAATGCTATCATCTGGTCCGTCACTCCGTTCCCCGACTAGTCCCTGCTACATTCTCATTTCCTGAAGAGAACAAAGAAAGTAAAAGGGTGAGCTCAACTAGCCCAGTAGGAAATATTATGACTAAGATAATGCAGAATATATTATTGTTAGCCTTCAACAATGTTAAACTGATATAATATAACAACCATCAAATTTAACTGCAGCGGAATAAGCAATACATTAAAAGAGTCAAATAGAGAATAAAATCTACTATCTTTTATGATTTAAAAGGTTTTTCAACACTTTTATCGCTGGGACTCAGCTTAATAAATAATCCACATCACCGAATCACCCCATGTTTATAGCCCCCATCGAAGTATAGTTTCCAGAATGGGCTTGTATCTTCTCGATGGTTTCACTGAATTGTCATTATCCCATAATCTGGAAAAATAGTTTCCAAGGGTTCAAAGTTCCCTGACTGTGCTTTGGCCAATTGATCTGTAATTCGTTTACCTTTAATGGACTTTTGAATCACGTAGACGATGTCGAATTATTGAAGGATCAATTGTCATTTGGACAATCGATAATTTAATATGGGCTTGTTGAATATGTACTTCAGAGGATCTATACGAGATATGAGATAAGTCGTTTGATTGTAAAAATAATGTTGTAATCTCATGGAGGCCCTCGTTAAAGCACAACATGTCTTTTCAATCACGGTGTACTTCTATTCACCACTGCTGAATCTCTTGTTGAGGTGATATATAGTTCTTTCCTTGCCTCTATCATCTTTCTGTCCCAACATACAACCTATAGCATTGGCATTGACTGATATATACATGAAAAAGGGTACCTTGTCTCTTGGCAGTACCAAAAC